>CM056947.1:20179552-20242052 GCA_029856935.1 Cyclocarya paliurus | reverse complement strand
GTGTGTGCGTATATTTCAGCTTCGTCAGCATGCTCTTCTTTTTTTTCTCCTTTTTCTTTTTTCGTTCTCTGTGTTCCGTAGCTGCTGTCTTACCGAATTCAAAATTCAAAATCTTATTTTCGCTCATGCTCTGTAGACCAAGTCAAAAAGCCTCTAGTCTTTTCGTGCATGCGTCCCCCGTCCACCAGAAGGCCCATATCCCACGCATGCATGCTTCTAAAGCCAAGTCAAACACCTGCTCGGTCCCACATGCATGTTGATTTCTTTAGCTGCTTCCCTTCCATAAAACCATCCTTGCGTCCAGCTCCTTTCCTTTCGTTCAAGAGCCTCACTATCCCACGCATGCCACATCATTGGTCTTCATTCAAAATAAAAATAAGTACCTGTATTGCATGCATTTTTCTCTTTTATTCAGCAGCTCCTATATTCAAATTCATCTTCATTTAATTGAGAGAGTTCCTAGACAATGAGCTTGGAAAATTGGGTCTTCATTTTCTTCAAATCTGAAATAAATTTAAATGATGACAATGAAGGCTAAAATCAACAAAAATAAATAAAATTATACTAAAGTTTAAAGTTTAGAAGTGATAAAATATTCTAAATTATGCAAGTCATCAATATTCAAGCTTGGATAAATAATGATCTTCAAAATTTTTTTAGCAATGCTTGGATTGAACATAGCTCTAACTTTGTCTACATTCCACATTCTCATACGTGCAAAAAATAAAAAGTCTTGAACAACTTTCACAGTCTCATTCGTGCAGAAAATTGGAATGTAGAGAGAGAGAAGTCTAGCATATGTTTTGACAGAATTCTAAAATCAGAATGACAGGCCTACAAGGAAGGAACCAAAGCACATTCCTGCAGCAGAGAAAGTCAGTAGTCTTTAGAGGCTTTCTCCTCAAAGCATAATTAGAAAATCCATGTACCACATGATAAGATTATTTGCCACATTGTTTTTCGTCACACAATGTAGCAAGTTATAAATTCCAACCGGACAAAGCGTTGTGGACAACACATTTTACAATTTTAAATAATTACTTTGGATAATCTACAGAAAGGGCATTGAAACTCATCTTCAAATAAAAAATTGTTGCCAGTAGTTGTGTGAGGAATCACATCATTGAAAGTTGTGGATCAAATACAAATTTCAGATGAGTTCGAGGACAAAATAGAACAAAATAACTCCTACCATTCTAATGGATACAAGCAATAAATCCAATAAACTTAACCAATCAGTAATTGATGCCAATTAGACTTCCACATCAATGATTGAGAAACAAACAAATGAATTTGAATTAGATTAAGGTGTTGAAATTGGAGATATGATGATAGATGCCATTTGTATTGGAATTGAGATGATGAGTTCTTGAGTATATGTTGTCGGGTTGAATCTATAGATGCATTTGTCAGGATAGTGATAGAACTTTTGAGCTCGTTTAATTCTAAATGGGATGTACTCAAATTTCTTCTAGTTGGGTTCAACGTGCATTAAGTTGTAATTGGGATTTCTCCATCGTAAAGATGTTTGCTTGTATATGTATCGACGCATATAGGAGTTGACAAGATAAATGTCAACTCTCTTTGTTGCTAATGCTTTAATCAGCGCTACCCTTGGGTTTTGCTCTGACTAATTCCAAGTTAATTCTTCCCAAATATTCAAAACTCTTTACGCTCATACTTTATTACACGTCTGAAGTAGATCTTTCACTGAAATTCTTGCAAAATGATATTAGAGCCTATCCCAACCAGAAATGTGGGACTTGAGCCGTGCCACCTACAATAGATTGGCTGGACGAGGATGTCGGGATTTAAGGGGGGTAGATTGTGATACCCCATATGATAAGGATAAGGGTAGGTGGTGTATGAGATCTCACATTACTTGGGAAGGAGAAGTTCTTACTCTTTATAAGATTCTAATAGGGCTCCAATTGTATCATTATCTAGTTCTTTTGGAGTATAGGCCATGTGGTTTAGACCTTCCATTGGGGCGTTACAGTTGGTATCAAAGACAAGTTTGAGATTCTGCATACTATAATAAGGTAGATTTTGAGAAATGTTCATAAATTTGATTGAAAGCCAAGTTACTATAAACATATGGCTTTTAGGGAATAACGTTCATATTTGAGGTGTAGTGAGGGGGGATTGAAAGGAGGTTAGCTGGTTGGAAGATGATCTACTTGTCTAAGGGGGAAGACTAACACTTATAAAGAGTACTTTGTCCAACCTGTCCACTTATTTCCTTTCTCTTTTTCCTCTTCTGGCAAGGGTTGAAAAGAGAATTGGGAGTTTATTTCAAAACTTCTTATAGGGAGGCAAAGGTGAGGAAAAGAAGTTTCATTTGGTTAGTTGGAAGAAGGTTTGTCAACCATTGGATCGTGGTGGTTTGGGGATTAAAGATATAAAGTTTTTAATAGAGCTTTACTTGGGAAATGGCTTTGGAGATATCAATTGAAGAGTAAAGCTCTATGGAAAAATGTGATAGAAGTGAAATATGGAAGTTAGTGGGGAGGTTGGTGTACTAAAGCATCTAGTGAAGCTTACGAGGTTAGTTTGTGGAAATTTATTAGAAAAGATGGGATTCCTTCTCCAATAATTTCATATTGAAGGTGGGAGATGGAAAGAGGATACTCTTTTGGCATGGTCTGTGGTGTGGGGATACTGCTCTTAAACTGGAATTTCCTACCCTTTAAGAATTGCTAGGGATCATAATGCAATTATTTGTGATTCTTACTGCAGTAGTAACAACAAGGTTGAATGGAATATCATTTTTAATAAGGATGTTAATGACTGGAAAGTGGATGAAGTTAAGGCTCTGCTGGTTAAACTCTATAGCTCAAAGTTGGTGCTAGAAAGATAGGATAGCATGGTGTGGATTCCTACTGGAAATGCTAAGTTTTCAGTTTCTTCTTATTTCAAAATTTTGCCAAGCCATAGTAGTTGTGTATTTCCTTGGAAAAATATTTGGAAATTGAAAGTTCTTTATAAGGTTGTTTTTTTTTTTGTTGGTTGGCTTTTTTGGGCAAATTATTGACTATTGATAATCTTAGAAGGAGAGGTATGTTTATTACTGATTGGAGTGTCACGTGTAAAAGGGATGGAGAATCTGTTAATCACCTTTTTCTTCACTGAGAAGTGACAAGATTCTTGTGGAACGAGTCTTTCAGTTGGACAGGATTACATTGGGTAATACCCAGAGAAGTGGTGGATTTATTGGTAGGGTGGAAGGGTTTGATGGGTTGCAAGAAAGCGGCGAGAGTTTGAAAGATGATTCCTCCTTGTCTTATGCGGTGCATATTGCTTGAAATAAAAAGGAGATGCTTTGAAGATAAAGAATGCCCTTTGGGAGATCTTAGGAATTTTTTCTTGAGTACTTTGAATTCTTGGGCTAAAGCTTATGTAATGGTGGATAATTTTATGGATCTGTTTTAGTTTTTTGGTGTCAGTTTCATTTTGTTCTTGGACGTTGTAGATGTTTCCTTTGTATACGTCCTGTGTACTTGATCTTATGCCTATTTCTTTAAATAAAATTATTATTTATCAAAAAATATTTGAGGTGTAGTAATTGAGGAATTGGAGTTTATATTTGTACAGTGAGATACGATTTTTCTTTTTTGTGACAAGAAGTAACACTCTGACTCTCCTGGGATCGGGGCGTTACAACTCGTACTGGACCCTTCTCTCTCTTTAGGAAGCTCCACATCTTATTAGAGCACTCCCAATGAATTCTTCATCCTATCCTTTAAAATACATCATTAAAATCTATTTTTTCTATTTTACATACTAACTTTTACAATATACTATATATCAGTTTATCTATTTTTTTTATATAATTTAAATATTATATTTTTTAATATATTTTATTCATTTCAAATAAAATAAAAAGTAGAAAGGAGATAAACAAATGAATAAAGAGTAAAAGGTAGAGAGAGAAATGAATTAAATATTTATACAAGTGTAAATAGTATTCCATAGATGTAAAGATGGTACTGTAGCAAACTGGATTTTAGTTATAAAATACATAATCCATTGGATGGGCTATATTGAGCTATTTCCTTCAAATTTTACAAAAACATGGGTTTTACATAACCCATTGGGAATGCTCTTATATATAAAAGCGTCTATCCAAGAGGAAGAATGTTTTTTCGTCTCACATTATCTTTTCCATTTTGCCCATAATTTTATGACGAATATACTTTTTGTTTTGTTTTGGTTATTTCTCCATCGACTAACTTTTTTGTCTTCTACATTTGTATGTTTCTATCTGTTTTGTACTTATTTCATTTCAACATTCCAGAAACAGTTTCTTTCATCTTCTTCGTCTGTTCATTTTCTACTCCTCACTTTTCCACACAAACCTTTCGATAGGCTTCCAATTCATTCTCCTTCTCAATCTCGGCATCTCCTGGGTATGCTTTTTTTTTTCCTCTCTGATTGCATGATGTAATTCTTACAGACTAATTAATTACATGTGCATATGCATGAGACCAAAATTAAACCCACACTGATTCTGTTTGAATTTCTGTAGGTTCAGCAAAGAAATTATACCCATATAGACGAAAGCAAGGTAGATGAAAACACAATACTTTCAAATTTGTACAAATTCACTAAATAAATCATACCCATATACACGAAAGGATACCAAACCCAAAAACAATCCTTTCAAATTTGTACAAAAAATTTATACCCACATAGATGAAACAGAGGTAAATCCGAACAAAAAGATAAATCCCAAACAGAATCATACCCATATATATGAAACCAAACCAAATCCAAACACAATCTGTAATACATGTCTATATCTATAAAAAAAAAAATGAAATCAGATCCAACCAAACACAATATGTAATATTTACTTTGATCTAGAAAAAAAACATGTTCAATGTAATCACCAAATATAGAGAAGTGATATCTGAGGGGATTTTAGACCCAAAACCGCACGACCTAGATGATGTCATGGGTGTCTAGGGGGCAAGGCTGGGAAGAAGAAGAAAGGGAAGTTGAAGAAAGAAGTGTAATGAGAATAACAGAAGAGGAAGATGGTAGTTAGTGATATGGGGCATTTCGGAGTAGGTGTGTGTTGTTGTAACTGTTAGTTGGAATGTTAGTAGGAAGAAAGCATTTAATAAAACGATGAGTTTTGGTATTAAGAACTTAGGACTGCGTTGAACATTGTAAGAGTTGCGTTTTATTCTTCTTCACCATTCTGCAAGTATAAAAGCAGATGGTTGATGCATGTAAACCATCTTTTGAAGAAGACAATTCTAGAATCTTGGAGGTTGGGAATTCCTCAAAAATTCCCTGTAAAGGTTAAATATGGAATCTTGTGTTTGATCATCATTTTTGTATTGTGAGACTTTCTTTCATACTATTCTTGCTTGTGTGTGTTGGTTCTGGATTACACGAGTTGGAAGTGAAGCAAAGTAGTGCTCTTAATTAGTTAAAAATGTTACAAGTGGTATTAATAGTAGTCAATCTTGGGGAACTCTGATGGCAAAAGGAACTTGTGCAGCCTTGAAGGGTTAGCAAGATGGGTCCCAAAGATAGCAGGAATTGGTTCAGAAGTAGTTGGAGCATCATCAGCAAGCCATTAATGACATGGCAAAAAGGTTAGACCAGGTCTCTAATATGTTATGTTCTTTGGTTGAAGCTGTAAATGTCAATTTTCATAGAGATAGAGAGGTGTCTAATGAGCCTAGAGGTCATGAGGAGAGGGTTGTTATTCTGAGGGGTTTTCAATTGAATTTTTTACATTTTAGTGGTATTGATCCTGCTGGTTGGATCTTTAAGGCCAATCAGTACTTTGATTTTTATCAAGTACCATTTCATCAAAAGTTAATGTTGGCATCGCACCATATGGACGGGGAGGCATTGGTTTGGTACCGAAATGTCTTGGGCTCTGGGCAATTCAATTCTCGGGAGTCTTTAGTCATGGCAATGCAAATCAGGTTTGGGCCATCAGTATATGATAACCCAATGGAGGCATTAACCAGACTGAAACAAACTAGTCCTGTCAGTTCGTATACATCACAGTTTAAGGTTGTGTCCAATTGGTTGAAAGAGTTGTCTGAGAGACATAAGCTTAGTTGCTTTGTCAGTGGGTTAAAAGATGAGATTAGATTACCTGTGAAGATGTTTAATCCACTAAATCTTGGGGCTGCTTTTGCATTGGCAAAGATCCAAGAAAAATGTGTTAAACTCGAGGAAGTCTTGGAGGTAAAATGGGAACTATGTTGATAAGTGGCCTATTGATCATATAGTGGATTTAGGTAATAAGGGACAGAGGAGTATGGCTCCTGTGAGGAAAGTTACTTATTCTCAGATGGATGAAAAGAGGAAGAAATGATTGTGTTATCATTGTGATGAAAAGTGGAATCCCAATCACACCTGTAAAAGTCCTAAGGTGTATATTTTGCAAGGTGATAGTGAAGAATATGAGGAAGATAGTGCTGAGTTGAGAGAAGAATCAGTGACAATAACTCAAGAGGTGAATTTACAAGACTCTAAAGTTCTTGAGGTGTCTATACATGCCATCTCTGGTTGTGTAAATAGCAATGCCATGAAGCTGTTGGGTAGAATTGAGTCTTTTACTGTGGAAATTCTAGTGGATTCTGGAAGCACTCATAACTTCCTGAATCTATTGGTGGTTGAGGCAACTAAATTGAAGGTGGAGAAGGATGTGGGGTTGCAAGTCCAAGTTGGAAATGGAGCAAAGATTATCAGTCAAGGAAGATGTGTAGAAGATGTTAACTGTTGCGTCTAAACTTTCACTCAAAATAATGAATAAAAATTCAGAGCAGTTTTACCTGCAAGTATACAGGTGTCGTAGTACCTTACAGGATTGAATCCACAATGATTGACTAATGTGATAAAGAGAATAAAATAAAAATAAATTATTAAAATGAATGTATAATGAAAAAGAGGAGATTACTGGGATGATGATTTTTCAAAGTAACAAAATATAACTGAAATAATAAAATGAATCAATATGAAGAACGACTAAGGTTTCGAGGATCCATCTAATAATTTATAAAATTATTTCCAATCAAATTAACTCGGTTAGATTAGAATAATGATTCCATCTAACAGGAAGATTTAACAAATAAGCCCAAGAAAAATAATCACCAAATATTGAGTTTGAATAATTTATGATAGAAATATTCACAAGTCCAATTGATTATCACAGGGATTTTTCAAGGATTCACTGTATTCGAAAATCACAATGAATCAAGAGAAATATATAGATAATCAAAGTTTCTAATAATAACACCAATCAATTGACCAAACTCACAATATAACTCTATTATTGATCTAAAACAATATTTAAATCATTAGACTTCACCTCTTAACCTTAGTATGAAAAATTAGCCAACCATGTTCATCACAAGAACCATGAAATTCAATGATAAATTCTCCATTAGAAAACTAAAATAAAACACAATACCAAATATTACAAAACAAGCTTAAAGAAAATAAATTAACTCTCAAATGAAATAAACTTAAATAAACACTGCAAATAAAAATGAACTGAACTTAAATAAACACTGCAAATAAAAATGAGCTGCTGAAGAGAAATAGGACTAGCTCTCCAAAAATGCTGATGCCCTCTTCGTTCACTTCAAGCCTTTTTATAGGGTTCAAAAACCACAATGAATAATTGTTGTGTAGTCCACTGAGAATTTCTTTATTTCATTTGGCCCAGCTTTGTGCAATACACGGCTTAAACAAATCATCTTCCACCGAACTTTATTATTTCCAGCCGTCTCTCTTGCGTTAGTTTCCCATGGTTCGGTGTCCCTCTCTTATCTTTTCTTTTCGTCTAAATGTGAATAATACCCAGTATGCACCGAACAACATCACTGCTTTTGTCAAGAAAAATATTCATTATCGCTAGCGTTCATCTATGTGTTGTTTCCCACGGTTCGGTGTCCCTTTCTTTTCTTTTCATCTAAATGAATGCCTAGCATGCACCGAACACCACTGCTTTTTTCAAAAACAAATATTCCTTCTCGCTGGCATTGTTTCCCACTTGCACATGTTTCGGCTTTCCAGTTCATTCCACTAGCTTCTTTTCTTTTATTTTTCTTCTTCTTCGTTTCACGTTCTATGTCTTCGTGTGTAGGAGAAGGTTGAGCAATAAGTGGAGGCAGTGCAGTGGATGCACGTCGGCAACGAGGTGGTTCACGGTTTCTCTGTTTTATGAAGTGAAAACAGAGGATGCTAGCTGGGCAGAGGTGCTTAGGGTGGTGGATGAAGTTCTGCAGTAGGTGGAGGAGCTTGGTGGCTTCGAACGGTGGCGTGGAAGAGCTACGTTTCGTGCACTGTAGAAGCTGGTCGAAGGTTGAAGATGACGAAAACAACAAGTTGTTTTGGTAAAGGAGAGTTAAAACTTCGATGGGAAAAACGACAAGTTGTTTTTCTATGAGTACTAAACGACAAGTCGTTTTCCTCAGACAGCCGACTCAAACCAAGTACAAAACGACATGTCGTTTTAGTTTTCGGACCAAACGACATGTCGTTTAGTCTGCGCTAAAAAATAGAAATTAAAATTAAAATAAAATAAAATAAGCAAAATAAATAAAAATAATTAAAAAAATAAAAATAAAACTAGAAAAAGAAAATAAATAAATAAATAAAAATAAAACAGAACTAAAATATAAAAAGTGTGTTGTGCATGTGAAGAAACAATATCAAATTAAATCACAAGTATTAAAATCAAGCATAAATTATGCTATTAATCAATTTAAATTGCAACTTGGATTTTTGCCTTTTAACCATTTTTCCATCTAAAATCAATGATAAAATAATAAAATAATTACAAATATATTGATTTTAAATGTATAAAATATGCAATAATGCAGCTCAATCACACCCCCAACTAACCTTTTACTAGTCTCTGAGCAAAATAGTAAAAATTAATTGAGATGAATATTGCATAAAGCTCGAAATCCAAACAAAAGCAATCAAACATAATAATGAATTCTCACAAATGCAACACATGACTATCAACCCCCGGGAGCTATATCCACCAAAACTGTCTCAACAATCTTTCACAAATAATTGGAGAAAATATCTTTGAACATAAATGTGTGTATATAAACTGTGTGTTCTTCATTACTAGCCAGGATTTGTCCCAGAATTTTTCAACTTTAAGATTAATCATTGCTGATTCTAACTACCTCAAAACCCAACGGACTAGCAGTTTTCATGCCAACTCTGTTTAAAGGTTGAATACTCAACCCCCAAAGTTTGGGTAACAGTTTCTAACCCTTTCCTTAGGAATGCTTCATATGCTTCATCCTTTATTATTATTATTATTATTATTTTTACGGATTTAAAACAGTGGGGAATCAAACTTAGGACCGTGCGCCTAACCCACACATTCCCAAGTTCGCCCTTACCACTGAGGAGTTCCGTAAATTTTTTTTTTTTTTTAATAAAAGGCTCGGTAGTTCTGCAGTTTACTTCTCCTGTGTTAAATCAACGAATAGTAATAAAGAACACTATAAGTGTAAGTATGTGCAAAATGTCCTTCAAGATTTTCCTTCATTATAAATAAGTCATGCCAAGTCTATCTCGATAAATATAACATCCTGGTGTTTCAGTCACACATCAAACAAAATATGATGCATCAGGAATTATGTTCTATGCTCAGAGTTGAAAATAAATCTTCATAAAAATAATTCCGTTCATTTACACCACCAAGATGCTCAAATTTCACAAAATGATAGAATAGAGTGTGTGTCAATCATGTGTATACTAGTGCATATCGCATTAAGATAAAATATTGTTTATCACATGCACACACGCTATGTAACAACCCGACCCTAATATTAGGCTATAGATACATTTTATGTATTTTCTTATAGCTATTATTATTATTATTATTATTATTATTATTATTATTATTATTATTATTATTATTATTATTATTATTATTATCATCAGATTTTACATTTGTTCTTTTAATAAGATTATTATCATTTTATTTTTATTATTTTATTATGACCCGATTTTTACAATAGCCTAGAGTTTTATTTGAAATTAAACATTATTTCTCCCTATCTCCACCCATAAGCCTCATCCTTATCCTCTAATTAATAACTCAAAATCCTATTAGGAAACCAAGCTCTCAACTCTAAATCCTATTAGGAAACCAAGCTCTCAACTCCAAATCCTATTAGGAAACCAAACTCTAAACTCCAAATCCTATTAGGAAACCAAACTCTCAACTCCAAATCCTATCCCATCTCCTTATGGTCACAATACCCTTTTCCTTGCCTATAAAACCCACCCCTGGCCGAGACCTCCAGAAGAAAACATAAGAAACCACAACCACCGAAGGAAGCCGTAGCAGACCGAGAACCCACCTCTCTCGTTCATCTCGGCTTCTCTTAAGCTTTCGGGCTTGCCCCAGCCACCCAGAGCCACCGTCGTCTCGTCCAGCCAATCCCCCATCGCGTACTCTTCTCGGTGAGGAGTTACAACTTGAGATTCCACAAGAAGCGCAGCAAGGTAAGTTATTTGATCACAAAATTAGGATCATCACAGTTCAGCTTATATATATGTATCATTCAAGCCAGTTCATTGATAGCCAATTTTTATGTACCACTCATGTCATATGCAAACATGTCATCCAGCATAGCATACGGTCATGTCATTCCGCATCATGTTCAGTTCAGAACTTATAATTATGTATGTATTATGTCATGCATCTCATGGTCATAAGACACGTAAGCTATCTTAAGTTCAAGTGCAAGATAAAATCAGTTCAGTTAATCAGTTGGCCATTCAGATGCATGGTACCAATGCAGTTCAGATCAGGGTGGACGTGCAAGCCACGGACTCAAGCGTGGTCCACCATAGTATGCCAGAATACTATCAGCGGCTCCCCTCGTGGCCGCGGGACGTGGGGCCGGTGCACAACCTCGCACACAGGGTTAAGTGTGTTGGCCAGTCAGTTCAATCAGTAATCAGAACAGTCAGTTAAATCAGAACAGTCAGTTAAGTCAGATCAGTCAGCTAATTCAGATAAATCAGTCATGCATAGCATAAACATCAGTATGAACAGTCATGAATTTTAAGCTCTCAGCATGAAAAACTTTTATGAAAACCTTATGTTTAGTATGTTAACGATGTGATGGATTTCTTACTGAGTATTCGACTCATTTTAGTTTGTTTTCATGTTTTTAACTACCCAGGTGAGGATGATGATTACGAGCAGACATGCCAGGATTAGAAGGAGCATTTATTTTAATTTCAGACCTTTTAGAAGAAATTTATTTTATTACTTTTATGACATGACTTCTATTCAGTTTATTCAATTAAGGTTTTTTTTAAGACATTTTTTATCAGACAAAGTTTTATGAAATAAATCCTAAAATTGTTTTATTAAATATGAGATCTCTTGCCATGTTTATTTTATGAAAAATACGTGACACTCCTAGTCTACGGGAAGGGGGTGTTACACGCTAACTAATTTTTTTTTTTAAATAATGAAACAAAAACAAAAAAGAAATGACTCATTCAAAAATGGGTTTTCTTAGACTCAATATCCCGAAAGAAATATCGCCAAACAAATGGGATAACAGGCAAGATAACTACTTTGCCAAAGCGGACACTTGCGATCACTGTGCTATCGCGTTTCGGTATCACTTCATCTTGTCAGGAAATCTTTTTTTTTTCTAAGCAGAAAACAACGATTGGAGGAGAAAATAAATAACTAGCATATTTTCAATAGAAACCCACCCCCCAACTACATGTGACATTGTCCTCAATGTTAAGCAAATGTGATGAGATATTATAAAAAGGCATGAATTAAAGCATGATTAACACCGCAGAATAAAAGGAAAGAAATCACCTTTGATAAGTAGGATCTTCCAGAGCAGTGGATTCAATCTCTGGAGTAAAATGACCCAAAAATGGTTTCAACCTCTGTCCATTGACTTTACAAATATTACCAATCTCTGGATTTTCTATCTCAACAGTCCCATAAGGATAAACAGTTTTTACAACAAAAGGACCACTCCATCGGGATCGAACCTTGCCAGGAAACAAATGGAGCCTAGAATTATACAACAAAAACTTTTGAGAAGGTTCAAAGGACTTTCGAAAGATATTTTTATCATGAAAAATCTTCATTTTTTCCTTGTAAATAAGAGAGTTGTCGTAAGCTTCATTCTTGATTTCTTCTAACTCATTAAGTTGAAACTTACGAAGAGAGCTACCTTTTTCCATATCAAAATTAAAATGCTTAATAGCCCAATAAGCTTTGTGTTCCAATTCCACAGGCAAGTGACAAGCCTTTTCAAAAATAAGTCTATATGGGGACATACCAATTGGGGTTTTAAAAGCAGTACGGTATGCCCAAAGAGCATCAATTAGTCGTAAAGACCAATCTTTGCGATTTGGGTTAACTGTCTTTTCTAAAAAAATTTTAATCTCCCGATTGGATATTTCAACTTGGTCACTTGTTTGTGGGTGATAAGGGATAGCAACCTTATGAGTAATACCATATTTCCACATTAAGGCATCGAAAGGCTTATTACAAAAATGTTTACCCCCATCACTGATAATGGCCCGAGGTGTTCCAAACCTAGACAAAATATTTTCTTTCAAAATTTCAGCACAACCTTATGATCATTTTGTCTACATGGAATGGCCTCAATCCATTTAGACACATAATCAACAGCTACCAAAATGTAGAGGTTGCCAAAAGAGATTGGAAAGGGTCCCATAAAATAGATCCCCCAACAATCAAATATTTCAATAACCAAAATTGGATTTAACGGCATCATATTTCGGCGGGTAATTCCTCCCAATTTTTGAAAACGTTCACACATTTTACAAAATTCATGGGTGTCCTTGAAAAGAGTAGGCCAATAAAAACCACATTGTAAAATTTTAAAGGCTGTTTTCTTACCAGAGAAATGGCCACCACATGCTCCAGAGTGATAGAAAGATATTACACCTTGGAATTCATTGTCTGGCACGCATCTTCTAATTATTTGATCTGGGCAATATTTAAACAGATACGGATCATCCCAGAAGAATTTTCGTACCTCTACAAAAAATCTCTTCTTGTCTTGTTGAGTCCAACAGTGAGGGATTTCCCCTGTAACAAGAAAATTCGCAATATCAGCATACCAAGGCATTTGAGATATACCAAGAAGTTGCTCATCTGGGAATGTGTCTTTAATTGGAACTGTCTCCATGGGATTTGAAAAAACAAGTCTAGACAAGTGATCAGTAACAACATTCTCAACTCTTTTTTTGTCTTTAATTGTTAAATCAAATTCTTGCAGCAAAAGGATCCATCTAAGCAACCTGGGTTTTGTATCTTTTTTAGTTAAAAGGTATTTCAAAGATGCATGATCAGTAAAAATGACAATTTGAGACCCAATCAAGTAAGAACGAAATTTGTCAAGTGCAAAAATTACTGCAAGTAGCTCTTTTTCAGTTGTTGAATAATTCATTTGAGCACTATTTAAAGTTCTACTTGCATAATAAATAACACAAGGCTTTTTGTCCCTACGTTGGCCCAACACAGCTCCAACTGCATAATCACTAGCATCACACATAATTTCAAATGGTAAGTTCCAATCAAGTGATTGCATAATTGGGGCTGAAATTAACATACCTTTTAGCTTTGTAAAAGCTATTGTACAGTCCTCAGTCCACACAAAAGAATTTTCCTTTGACAATAAATTGTACAAAGGTTTAGAAATTGTACTGAAATCTTTAATGAATCTTCAGTAAAATCCTGCATGACCTAGAAAAGATCTGATATCCCTGATGTTCTTTGGGATGGGAAAATTAGCAATTAATTCAATCTTGGCTTTGTCAACTTTGATACCTTGAGAAGAGACAATATGACCAAGGACAATCCCTTGAGTAACCATAAAATGGCACTTTTCCCAGTTCAAAATCAAATTATTTTCTTTGCATCTAATCAACACTTTTTCTAAATGAGTTAAACATTCATCAAATGAATCACCAAAAATAGAAAAATCATCCATGAATATTTCAACAAAACGCTCTACCATGTCGTTGAATATGCTCATCATGCATCTTTGAAATATAACAGGGGCATTACAAAGTCCGAATGGCATCCTTCGATATGCAAAGGTACCAAATGGACATGTAAAAGTTGTCTTCTCTTGATCTTCAAGAGCAATCTCAATTTGGTTATATCCAAAATAACCATCTAGGAAGCAATAAAATTTATAGCCAGCTACCCATTCAAGGATTTGATCCATGAATGGTAGAGGAAAGTGATCCTTCCTAGTAACCAAATTTAGCTTTCTGTAGTCAATGCACATACGCCAACCAGTATTAACTCTAGTTGGGATCAACTCATTTTCTGCATTCCTAACTACAGTCATACCAGATTTCTTAGGTACCACCTGTGTAGGACTAACCCATTTGCTGTCAGAAATAGGGTAGATGATCCCTACATCCAGAAGTTTCAACACCTCTGCTCTAACAACCTCTCTCATGTTGGGGTTGAGTCTACGTTGCATCTTTCTAGAGGGTTTAACATTGTCCTCTAAATATATCCTGTGAGTACAAATCAAAGGACTGATTCCTTTTATATCAGCTATGGTCCATCCGATTGCATCTTTGTGTTCGATGAGAACATCAATTAATTTCTTCTCCTAAATTTTATCGAGTTTTGAGGTGATGACAAATGGTAATGTCTCTACTTTGCCTAAAAATACATATTTGAGTTCAGCAGGTAGAGATTTCAAGTCGAGTTTTGGTGTTTGGACACTTGAGGGGAGGGGCACAACATCACGAGGTGGTAACTCCTCAAAACGCGCCCTTCACTTATTAGTGTCAATTATAGGAGTGGATCCTAGCAAAAAATTCATAGAAGCAAGCACAGAATCATCATCAAAATTTTCGCAATGAACCAAACAGGCTTCTAGACGATCAGAAAAAAAAATGACAAATCAAATTGATCCTGAACAAGAGTTTGAATCAAATTCACTTCATGCACGTCATCATCATCCTCAGGTTGTTTACAAATATTGAAAATATTCAACTCCAAAGTCATGTTGCCAAAAGAAATTATCATCACACCACTCCTGCAATTTATTAAAGCATTCGAGATTGCAAGGAATGGTCTTCCTAAAATTATAGGAATTTGAGTGCAAACATCAAAGACAGGTTTTGTGTCCAAAACAATAAAGTCCACCGGGAAGTAAAATTTGCCTACCTGCACTAATACTTCCTCAACTATTCCTCTTGGTATTTTTATTGAACGGTCGGCAAGTTGGAGTGTTATCTTGGTGGGCTTAAGATCACCAAGACCTAATTGCTCATATACTGAGTAGGGTAGGAGGTTGACACTAGCACCAAGGTCAAGTAAAGCTTTCTCGATTTTAAAGTTCCCAATGACACAAGAAATTGTTGGACAACCTGGATTTTTATATTTTGGAGGAGAATTATTTTGGAGGATGGCACTTACCTGTTTTGTGAGGAAAGTCTTCTTCTGTACCTTCATCGTACATTTCACTGTACACAGATCTTTCAAAAACTTTGCATAAGATGGAATCTGTTTAATGGCATCCAACAAAGGAATATTAATTTTCACCTGTTTGAAAATTTCAAGAATGTTAGCATTTTGAACCAATTTGTGATAAAGTTGCAACCTTTGGGGAAAAGGGGCAGGTATTGGGGTTTTGACAGGCATATCTAACTCAACTTTGTCAAGTTCACCATCACTCTTGGAATTTGAAGAATTGTTGGTCTTATCATCTTTCATTGAAATACTTCTATCAATTATTTTTCCATTGCGTAGAGTGGTGATGGACTTGGCATGTTCAGTTTTTGAATCATAAGAATTTGAATTACTTACCTCTAATTGTCCTTTGGGATTCGGTTGAGTTTGAGCAGGAAACTTACCCTTTTCTTGAATGCGCAATGCGGAGGTCAATTCACCAATAGAGCTCTTCAAGTCATTAACAGCCTGCATTATCTGGCTATTAATATTAGCTTGACCCTACATAAAAGTTTGTAATGTCTCCTCAAGGATTTTCTTATGTGGGGGCACATAAGAGGTAGAAACATAAGGCCCTTGAGAATTTTGATGTGAATTGGAGTCATTCCTCCAACTAAAGTTGGAATGATTCCTCCATCCAGGATTGTATGTCTCTGAATAGGGTGAAAAGGGTTTTTTATACATACCAAGCGAATTGCAATGTTCCTTATATACTCCTCTCATCTCCGTAAGGGTTGGGCAATCCTGCGCAAGGTGATCTACTTCCTGACAAACGACACACAGTTTAGGTGCATCAGCTTGGTGAATAATGTGAGCTGTCGTAGTTCCCTTCGTCTTTAGTGCCTCTAACTCTCTAGTTAGGCCTTCCATCCTTGCCTTCAAGTTATCTTCTTCTCTAAGATGATAGATGCCTCCACTAGACTGATTTTGATTTAGGTGTGCTCGATTGGTATTGTCGAAAGCATTTGGTCCTGTCCAAGTGTGAGCCTTTTCTGCAAGTTCATTTTAAATACTCTATTGCCTCATCCGGATCCTTCTGCAAAAATTCACCATTACACATCATTTCAATGAATTGACGCTCTCTAGGAGTAAGACCTTCATAAAAATAGCTAACTAGACGCTAGCTTTCATAACTATGATGGGGACACAAGTTAAGTGGTTATTTAAAACGTTCCATGCCTGATACAAAGTCTCACTATCCTTTTGTGTAAAAGTTGAGATTTATCTTTTCAAAACGTTAGTCTTATAATGAGGAAATTATTTATTGAAAAAGATTTGGGTCATCTCAGCCCATGACCCGATCGACCGTGGTCTCAATGAATACATCCAACTCTTTGCCTTATCCTTTAGTGAAAAAAGAAAAAACTTAAGTCGAAAAGCATCCATAGTGCCAGGTTGACTATTAAAAGTAGCAACAACCTCTTCAAACTCCCTTATATGCACATATGGATTTTCACTCTCCAAACCATGAAAAGTAGGAAGAAGTTGTATCATACCAGGTTTGAAATTCACTGGAGGAATATTAGGAGGAAATAAAATGCATGATGGTGTTGCTGTGCGTGTAGGGTGAAGGTACTCTTGAAGAATCTTAGGTTGATCTTCGTGCACACTCATGTTAGATGAAGAAATTGACGAAATAGAATGTGTATCAAAATTAGAAGGCGTGTCAAACAAGTTGTCAAAAAGAGTATCAGTGTCTACTTCAACTCTCCTTGCAAATCTACCCAACTCGTCTCTATATCTATGCATGCAAACATTGATAGAGAAAGGAACGAGATTAAAAATTAATGTATATGAATATGAAAGCAATGCCACACAATCTCTTTCTTAAACAAAAATAGTATTTGAAAAAAAAAAAAAACAACAGAAAGTTAGAAAATATATATATATATTACCACATATTGCAATCCCCGACAACGGCGCCAAAAACTTGTTGCGTCTAAACTTTCACTCAAAATAATGAATAAAAATTCAGAGCAGTTTTACCTGCAAATATACAGGTATCGTAGTACCTTACAGGGTCGAATCCACAAGGATTGACTAATGTGATAAAGAGAATAAAATAAAAATAAATTATTAAAAGGAACGTATAATGAAAAAGAGGATATTACTGGGATGAGGATTTTTCAAAGTAACAAAATATAACTGAAATAATAAAATGAATCAATATGGAGAACAACTAAGGTTTTGAGGATCCATCTAATAATTTATAAAATTGTTTCCAATCAAATTAGCTCGGTTAGACTGGAATAATGATTCCATCTAACTGGAAGATTTAACAAATAAGCCCAAGAAAAATAATCACCAAATATTGAGTTTGAATAATTTATAGTAGAAATATTCACAAGTCCAATTGATTATCATAGGAATTTTTCAAGCATTCATTGTATTCAGAAATCACAATGAATCAAGAGAAATATATAGATAATCAAAGTTTCTAATAATAACACCAATCAATTGACCAAACTCACAATATAATTCAATTATTGATCTAAAATAATATTTAAATCATTAGACTTCACCTCTTAACCTTAGTATGAAAAATTAGCCAACCATGTTCATCACAAGAACCATGAAATTCAATGATAAATTCTCCATTAGAAAACTAAAATAAAACACAATACCAAATATTACAAAACAAGCTTAAAGAAAATAAATTAACTCTCAAATGAAATAAACTTAAATAAACACTGCAAATAAAAATGAACTGAACTTAAATAAACACTACAAATAAAATGAGCTGCTGAAGAGAAATAGGACTAGCTCTCCAAAAGTTCTGATGCCCTCTTCGTTCACTTCAAGCCTTTTTATAGGCTTCAAAAACCACAATGAATAATTGTCGTGTAGTCCACTGAGAATTTCTTTATTTCATTTGGCCCGACTTTGTGCAATACACGACTTAAACAAATCATCTTCCACCGAATTGTATTATTTCCAGCCGTCTCTCTTGCGTTAGTTTCCCATGATTCGGTGTCCCTCTCTTATCTTTTCTTTTCATCTAAATGTGAATAATACCCAGTATGCACCGAACAACATCACTGCTTTTGTCAAGAAAAATATTCATTCTCGCTGGCGTTCATCTGTGTGTTGTTTCCCATGGTTCGGTGTCCCTTTCTTTTCTTTTCTTTTCTTTTCGTCTAAATGAATGCCCAGCATGCACCGAACACCACTGCTTTTGTCAAAAACAAATATTCCTTCTCGCTGGCATTGTTTCCCACTTGCACATGTTTCGGCTTTCCAGTTCATTCCACTAGCTTCTTTTCTTTGATTTTTCTTCTTCTTCGTTTCACATTCTATGTCTTCGTGTGCAGGAGAAGGTTGAGCAATAAGTGGAAGCAGTGCAGTAGATGCACGTCGGCAGCGAGGTGGTTCACGGTTTCTCTGTTTTATGAAGTGAAAACAGAGGATGCTAGCTGGGCAGAGGTGCTTAGGGTGGTGGATGAAGTTCTGCAGCAGGTGGAGGAGCTTGGTGGCGTCGAACGGTGGCGTGGAAGAGCTGCATTTCGTGCACTATAGAAGCTGGTCGAAGGTTGAAGAAGACGAAAACGACTTGTCGTTTTCATCTATTGACTAAACGACAAGTTGTTTTGGTATAGGAGAGTTAAAACTTCGATGGGAAAAACGACAAGTCGTTTTTCTATGAGTACTAAACGACAAGTCGTTTTCCTCAGACAACCGACTCAAACCAAGTGCAAAACGACATGTCGTTTAGTCTGCGCTGAAAAACAGAAATTAAAATTAAAATAAAATAAAATAAAATAAGCAAAATAAATAAAAATAATTAAATAAACAAAAATAAAACTGGAAAAAGAAAATAAATAAATAAATAAAAATAAAACAGAACTAGAATATAAAAAGTGTGTTGTGCATGTGAAGAAACAATATCAAATTAAATCACAAGTATTAAAATCAAGCATAAATTATGCTATTAATCAATTTAAATTGCAACTTAGATTTTTGCCTCTTAACCATTTTTCCATCTAAAATCAATGATAAAATAATAAAACAATTAAAAATATATTGATTTTAAATATATAAAATATGCAATAATGCAGCTCAATCATTAACATTCAGGGTTCTAAGTTCATAGTTCCATTTCATGTCCTGACTCTATGGGGATGCGACATTGTTCTTAAAGTCCAATGGCTCAAGACAGTAGGTTCCATTCAATGGGACTTTACCAACATGTCTATGGAATTTCAGGTAGGTGACAAGAAGTTGTTGTTACAAAACCTTGTTTTTGGAAAATTTGAGGTGGAAGTTGGAGTGAATCTATTAAAGTCCTCTTTTGTGAGGAGACAAGGGTGGCTTTTGCAATTAGTAGCAGTACAGGAGTGGAAAGACAAAAGGGAGATACAACCAGAAGTTGAGAATATTTTAAAGCAGTTTAAGATAGTTTTTGAGGAACCAGTGGGGTTATCTCCACCTCGGGCTTTTGATCATCAGATTGTATTGAAGTACTCCAGTATCAATGAGACCTTATAGGTATCCTCATTATAAAAAATCAGAGATTGAAAAGATTGTACAAGATTTATTGAGCAATGGAGTGATTAGACCCAATTAAAACCCATTCTCCTCACCAGTTCTTCTTGTTAAGAAAGTTGATGATACATGGAGAATTTGTATAGAGTATAAAGTTCTCAATCAAGAAACCATCAAAGACAAATTCTCAATTCCTGTCATTGATGAAGTTCTTGATGAGTTGTCTGGAGCACGATATTTTTCAAAGCTTGATTTAAGGTCAAGTTATCATCAAATTAGGGTGAGAGAGGAAGACATCCCTAAAACAGCATTTAGAACTCATAAGGGCCACTATGAGTTCTTGGCAATGCCATTTGGGCTTACCAATGCACCTGCCACCTTTCAATGATTAATAAACCATGTCTTTAAACTATATCTTAGAAAATTTATATTAATTTTCTTTGATGATATTCTAGTTTGTAGCAAAGACTTGGGAGAACACCTTGCACATTTAACAACAGTTTTATCTATTTTGGAGCAGCATACACTCTTCCAAGAAGTCTAAGTTTCATTTTGGTGTGATTGAGGTAGACTATCTTGGTCATATTATTTCAATGGAAGGGGCTAAAGTTGACCCTACAAAAATAGCTGCTATGATAGAGTGGCCAATTCCTAGAAATGTAAAAGCATTGAGAGGCTTTTTGGGCCTTACTGGATATTATAGAAAGTTTATAAGGGGTTATGGTTCTATAGCTGCTCCTTTGACGCTTTTATTGAAAAAGAACTCCTTTGTGTGGTCTAAGGAGGCTGAAGAAATCTTCTCACTTGTTTCTGGTTCGTACACTGCTTCCACTTCCATTCGGTCTATTTTCTACATTTTCTGATGGTTTTGGAGCTTTTCACAGTTTGAAGAATGTAGTAGCTCAGCCTCCAACTTTAAAGTTGCCATACTTTACAAATGAATTTACTATTGAGCGTGATGCATCAGGTGTGGGATTGGGAGATGTCTTGATGCAAGAGGGGAATCCAATAGGCTTCTTTAGCAAGGCTTTGAAAGGCAAATCTTTACTTTTGTCTACCTATGAAAAAAGAGTTCTTGGCCTTGGTGTGTGCAATGGGCAAGTGGAGACCTTACCTGCTTAGTCAGACTTTTAGAATAAAAACTGACCAACAGGCTTTGAAATTTTTATTAGAATAGAAAGTGGCTACTGTGGCTTAGCAAAAATGGATTTCAAAGCTTATGGGTTATGCTTTTTGAGTGGAATACAAGAAGGGTAGAGATAATAACGGGGCTGATACACTTTCAAGAAAAATGGAAAAGGAGTTAGCTACATTGGCCTTAATTTCATTTCCTACACCTTTGTGGTTAGATGATTTAAAACAAAGCTACTCTCTTTCTGTTGAACTTACTGACCTGGTTGATGCTTTACAGCAGAGCAAACAAGTGTCCAAGGAATTTTCCTTACAGCAAGGCCTTCTTCTTTGGAAGGGCAAGCTGGTAATAGTACATGGGTCACCATTTCAGCAAAGGGTGCTACAACACATTCATTACAGTCTAGAGGCTAGTCATGTATGGTATCACAAGACCCTTTTGAAAGCAAAATTGGACTTTTACTGGCCAGGTATGAGGAGAGACATTAGAAAAATGGTAAGAGAATGTTAGATTTGTCAAGTTAACAACAAGAATGAGAATGTCTATCTAGCTGGTTACTTCAACCCTTCCCATTTCTTCAAATCCTTGGCTTGATATTGACATTGATTTCATTGAGGGGCTTCCAAGTTTGAATGGTATGACAGTTATCCTAACTGTAGTGGACAGGTTGACCAAAGTTTGTCATTTTTTCCCTTTGGCACATCTTTACACAACGAGCAAGGTGGCTGAGATTTTCTTCTCTAGGGTGTTTAAGCTTCATGGCCTACCCAAGACCATAGCATCTGATAGGGATGTGATATTCACTAGCCTGTTTTGGAGGGAATTGTTCAAGATGCAAGGAACTACACTAACTTTTAGTTCAGCTTACCATCCTCAATCTGATGATCAAGCTGAAGCTTTAAACAAGTGTGGAGGCTTATTTGAGGGCATACATTAGATCTAAACCAAGGGGTTGGTGTAGTTGGTTTACTCATGGCTGAGTGGTGCTACAATACCACTGTTCACTCTTCCACAAGTGTTTCACCTTTTCAAGCCTTTTATGGGATTCCACCCCAAAGTTGCTTAGTTACATACCTGGTACCACTGCCAATGCAGCAGTGGATCAACACATGAAGTCTCGAGAAGTTCTGTCTTTTGAAAGATAGTTTGAAAAAGGCATAGAACAAAATGAAGGTTTATGTAGATAGAAGGACTGAAAGAAGTTTTGAAGTTGGGGATTGGGTTTTTCTTAAGCTGTAGCCTTATAGGTAGAAAACTGTGGCCATGAGTTACAACATGAAATTATCCTGTAGGTACTTTGGACCTTTCCAGTTTCTTGAGAGAATTGGTATGGTTGCATATAAACTTAATTTGCCCTCTACATAAAAAATTCATCCTGTTTTTCATGTC
Organism: Cyclocarya paliurus; assembly: GCA_029856935.1. Taxonomy (NCBI): domain Eukaryota; kingdom Viridiplantae; phylum Streptophyta; class Magnoliopsida; order Fagales; family Juglandaceae; genus Cyclocarya; species Cyclocarya paliurus. The sequence continues at coordinate 20,219,544 of CM056947.1, read as the reverse complement.
TCTTGTTTAAAGAAAAAACTTGGTGATCAAATTTCTCCTTTACCTACCTTACCACCAGTCGACAGTGAAGAAATTGTTCAGCTTGAACCTAAGAAGATCCTTGAGAGAAGAATGAAAAAGGTGGGTAATCGAGCTTGCACTCAGGTGTTAGTCAAGTGGGTTGGGGCTGATATGGAAGATAATTCCTAAAATTTACTTTGGAATCTCATGAGCTCATACCCTTACCTAGTAGGGACAGTTTTGTGAAGTTGTCATGGATGCCTTGGGGGCAAGGCCTTGAAGAGGTGGGGATTGTCACGAGTGTCTGGGGGTAAGGCTGGGAAGAAGAGGAAGGGAAGTTGAAGAAGGAAGTGAGAATAACAGAAGAGGAAAATGACAGTTAGTGATGCAGGGCATTTTGGAGTAGGCGTGTGTTGTTGTAACTGTTAGTTGGAATGTTAGTAGGAAGAAAGCATTTAATGGAATAGTGAGTTTTGGTGTTAAGAACTTAGGACTGCATTTAACATTGTAAGAGTAGCGTTTTATTCTTCATCACCATTCCGCAAGTATAAAAGCAAATGGTTGATGCATGTAAACCATCTTTTGACGAATACAATCTGGAATCTTGGAGGTTACTATTAGGGATTCCTAGAAAATTCCCTGTTAAGGTTCAATATGGAATATTGTGTTTGATCATCATGTTTGTGTTGTGAGTCTTTCTTTCATACTCTTCTTGCTTGTGTGTGTTGGTCTTGGATTACGCGAGTTGTAAGTGAAGCAAAGTAGTGTTCTTGATCAGAAAAGAATGTTACAGATGGCAATGGTTGTTGGTGAAATATTGACTACACAGAGAAGAGAGAAGAAAGAGTGGGATAGAGTGACGGAGAAGTTAGATATGAGTGGGATAGAGTGAGAAAGAGAGATAGAGAGAGATGAAACACAAGACTTACCGTCAGTTCTTGTGTTGGTGGAAGATGAAGGAATGCCATCGGAAGCAATGGAGGCTGAGATAGATGGAGAAACAAGGAGGGTGGTGGTTGTTGTTGTTGGTGGAAGATGGAGAAAACAGATAGGAGAAAAGAGAGAGAGTGACCGACTAACTAAGAGAGAAAGAAGGAGAGAGATAGAGGAGACGGAGAAATGGGGTGATATGAACCCGCGGGAAAGGAATCTCTTGAACTCACAATCAAATTGAAAACGCACCCAAGAAAGCCAAAGTCAAGTCAATGGATGAAGAATCTAGACCCGATGAGAACTCATTTCAAGAACCTAAATTATATTAAAATCTAGACCCGATGAATAACTTGTCTCAAGAACCTAGATTACAATGAGGAACGCCACAAAGGTTGTGATTTGCCTTTGATAAGTTCAAAATTCAGTCAAGAACAAGAGAAGTAAACTCAACTCACAAATAAAATTCAATATTGTCTGCCTTCAAATGAGGCTACAAAGTGTATTTGAAGCCAAAACCTAATTGAAAGCCTAACCCAAAATAAGCCCATTTTCTTCCAAAAATAGCCCTAGGTAAATAGTGCCGCGTGAACAGTACCATGGCTACAGTATCGCTACAGTACTTCTCTTTAAAACCCTAGTTCCTAAAATGTAACTTTCCAAATAAGCTCTTAGCCAAAATACAAGGCCTTCCCAAAAATCATTATTCATAAGAAATAAGACATATGTAGGCTAAGTATCCTCAAACCCACTTATTTTAAACTAATAAAATAAATTGTTTAACCAAATTGAATGCCTCCCATAACAATAGGCCCTATCTCTATGTGTTGTCTTCCATAGCTTGAATCAAGTGAATTATAACTGGTTCTCCTTCTTTCAAGTCCATCTTGAGTATTGGGCTCTTGCTAGTTTCATCCCAAGTAAACTGCACTAAACATTGCATTGCTTCCTTGATCTTCTGGGCTCTTGATCTTGTAATTGACACATCTGGAACTTGCAAATGATCTTTAAGACTAGGTCCACTTTGATTCCCATCATGGGGGGGGGGGAGAGAGAGGATGTTGACAAATAAAAGTGTATCGGCACATTAGGTGAAGAAAGGGAAGGATAGAGAAGAAAAGGTAAAAAAAAATTAGGGTTTACTTACTTTGTTTAAACAACATCGCAGGAGGGAATGGCTGGATTGGGTTTTTATGGTTCTTTTTCCGCTCTACAAACCAGCACACTTCATGAAGAATTACTATCATTTTTTTTTAAAAAGAATTTTTTTTTTTTGGCCTTTAGGTGTGAGAAATGAGTATTTGGGTTAACCAAGTTTTTTGAGAAAAAGGTAACTTCGTATAAATTCTCAAGAGAGATAGTTTTGGGTATATTGAGGATAATCCTCTACATGAATTGAGTTCTCAGACAAATCGAGGGAACTCTTAGCCAAGCAGTGAGCTACTTTGAATGCCATTAACCACCTGCTTTGAGTCCCATTCAAAAATGACATTGTTGAGCCCAATTTCCTTGCCAAACTGTACTGCCCTTAAGGCAGCTAATGCCTAGGAAGGGATCAGGAAAAGCTGAACGAGGGCTCCTAAGAGTGGCTGTAATAAGGCCATTCCAATCTCTGATTGCCACCCCAATGCCCACTCTGCAGTTAAATTTGTCAATACCTGCATCCCAGTTCACTTTAAAGATGTAGATGGGAGGCTTGCACCACTTAACAGGAAGATGGGTCTTGGGAGGTTCCTTCTGCAGCTCTCTTTTTGAGTCCTTCAGCTCTGAAATACCATTAGAAACCAACTTTGTCATCTATTTAGGAGATCATGGGTTCTCCATATTCCCACCCGCCTGCCACGCAGCTTCTCCAGGGTAGGGTGTTAGCAGGGTAGTCTCAGGACGATGAGTCTCATCTTCCCCTACTGTTTGCTTCCCCCATGCATGGTTTGCTTTAAGGGTGGGTTTTACTTGAGGGCCGAGTACTTTGCAGAGGCCCATCGACTCCTCTTAGTGGAGGGTAGTTGGGGTTTGATGTACTCTCTGACTTGTTTCCCCTGTGGTCCCTCGTGGGCTCGATGTATGGGCCGATAGGGAAAAAAAATCCCTTACAGTTATCACACCAATTCTCCCTTAGCTTTTGTTGTTATGCTTTGTATTTTCCCTTAGTCTCTGCAGTTGTGGTCCTCTTCCCTATAAATGGGTAGTCACTATTCTCCCAGCTCTTCTACTTGCTAGGTTCTATGCAAGCATGGCTTTTTCTTGGTTTTAACGATGTTAGGCAACGGTTCCCCTTCAGATTTTATTGGCACATTTTTTAACGGTTGGACTTCACACTTGACTGTGTCCCTCCAGTCCTCTCAACATTGATGGTGTCAGGTGGCTCCTTCTCTCCATGTCGTGTCGCACAGTACATACTGCGGGATTCGTGCATATCCTACCAGCTTAGTGGGGCGCATGCGTTCCTACGATCTTGGGGAGGCCAACCATCAATGGGGTCTATTTAAATCTCCTCATTGTGACATTGTAACCCATTTTGTCTTCTCTTCCTTTCTCAGAGTTCTTCATGCTTATTGCCTTTCTCTTCAAACCTTCTTTTGCGTGCATCCCGTTCTCTCTTCTTCTGTTTCCACATTCATATGACTCCTAAGAACTCTTCACATTCCACCCCTAAAAGCCCTAAGCTGGCCAAGCTCTTGGCTCTTCGAATGTTCTCAGGGGCCTAGACCGTTCCCACCAAGTCGTAGAGATTCGAGGGGTTCTCGTAGCATTCAGTCATGACCCTTGGTGAGTTGGAGTAGTTGAAATCAACCTACAAGGTACTTAGCATTGTAGAGTTTGAGGTCTAGTCTCCCAGCAAAGGCATCATGGACTCCCAAGGGCATGCGCCGAAAGTGACTGTGTACCATAGCATGTTCTCCAACACCTTAGGTTGCCTTTCTGTTGTCCTGTTCGTGATGTGCTGGACTATCTACACTTGGCACCCGCCCAACTCCATCCAAACTTGTGGAGGATTTTGTTATCGTGTTTCGTCATCTAGCGGCGACTGTTAGAGGAGGTGGATTCCGAGTACCTTGATCTCACCGTGCGTGAGTTCCTCCTCACCCACAATCTTCTGAAGTAAAGTGGCAACACTTGCAGTTTCAGATCTATTCAATCATTGGCTCGTTTGGAGCCATAGTACAATCGGGTGATAGGGTGGAATCGACGCTTTTGCCCTATTGGATGAGGGCAGCCTTCAACAATACTTACCTCCTCTGTCCAGCATGCATTTTGCCAACCAGACCATACCTATACAGGCGATTGTGCCCTAGGTTCGTAGGCGTTCCCCTAGCTCGACAGAAAAGTTATCAAGGCATTACGCCAAGATAGACTGCCAAAGGAAAGAGGTGATATTTGATTTGCCTTCGAGCGATAGAATATTTTACATGGGGAAAGCTGTTAAATTAGTTTCGTTGGTGGTAATGACTGAACAAGTTAAGAAGAGCTTGACAAGAGGAGCTGCCGCTTATCTGGTAGTGATGACTAGCACGACGGGAGAACCTAAAGGAGTCTAGGAAATTCCAATGATAGAAGATTTTCCTAAATTTTTTGCCGACGATTTGCCTGGATTACCCCCGGACCGAGAAACAAAGTTTGTAATTGAGCTAGAGCCAGCAACAGCTCTTGTGCACAAGGCACCTTACCAAATGGCTCCGACATAATTGAAGGAATTAAAGGTTCAAATTAAGGAACTCCTGGAGAAGGGCTTTATTCGCTCGCCCTAGTTCATCTCCTTGTGGAGCATTGGTCCTATTCGTGAAGAAGAATGATGGAATGTTAAGGATGTGCATCGATTATCGAGAACTGAACAAAGTGACTGTCAAGAACCAATATCCCTTGTAGAGGATTGATGATTTGTTGGACCAATTACAAGGAGCTTTGGTATTTTCTAAGATAAATCTGCGATTGGGTATCACCAACTCAAAATCAAGGTTCAGGATGTGTCTAAGACTGCCTTCGAACTTGTTATGGAAATTTGAGTTCTTAGTTATGCCTTTGATCTAATTTGTTCTCACACCCACGAACAAAATGGCTCTGTTGAATGCAAACTAGACTTTCTCTCATGACCCAAGCCAGTGTTCCCCAACAATATTAGACTGATGCCTTTTTCACCACATGTTATCTTATCAATTATCTTCCATCCCCTCTTCGTTAGAGGTTAGTATTGGAGACATTGCAAGAACATCAACTTTACGTCAAACTTAGTAAATCTGAGATTTGGCTTCAAGAGGTGAGGTTTTTGGGACATGTCATTTCTGGTAAAGGAGTGGTTGTAGACCCTGCCAAGATAGAAGCTGCAATGGAATGGCAAGGGCCGACCAATGCCCATGAAATATGTACTTTCCTTGGTCTAGTAGGATACTAGTGGAGATTTGTGGAAGGATTTTGTAGTGAGGAGTGTGAGAAGAGTTTTCAAGAGCTGAAGAAGAGGCTAACCACATCATTGATATTGGCTTTACTTGAACCTCATAAGCCTTATGTGATTTATAGTGAGCTTCTAAGATGGAATTAGGATGTGCGCTGATGCAGGAAGCACGAGTCGTCGATTACGCTTCGTTACAACTCAAGGATCATGAGCAAAACTATCATACTCACGACTTAGAGTTAGCTGTAGTGGTCTTCACATTAAAGATTTGGAGACATTTTTTGTATGGGGGAAAATTTGAAGTGTTCATGAATCAAAAGAGCCTATTAGCGATCTCAAAGTATTTGTTTAGTAAGAAGAATCTGAATATGAGGCAGAGGAGATGTGTTGAGACTATTAGCGACTACCAGTGTGAAATAAAGTATCATCTCGGAAAGTCCAATGTGGTAGCAGATGCCCTTAGCCTCAAGGCTCAGACTGATTTGCCATCTCTATTAGCAGGAATGAGGAATTTGTTGATCATGAACTCATCAAGAGATGCCCTGTTAGCAGTAGTGCAAGAGATCATACCATTAATTGAGGAAGAGATCTTAGAAGGGCAGCGTAAGGATGAGAAATTTGAAAATCTTCGACAAAGGATTTCAAGATCTGAAGGACCACAACATTTTACTATCCGAGGAAACAGAATGTTGTATTGTAAAGAAAGGAAGGTAATTCTTGCACTCTCGAAATTGAAGGAAATGATTTTGAGGGAAACTCATTGTACCCCTTATACGGCCCATCCTAGTAGCACTGAGATGTATCGGGATGTGAAATGTCAATTTTGGTGGAAAGGAATTAAAGATGCAGAATTCATAGCAAAATGCTCTGTTTGCCAATTGGTGAAGGTTGAACATCAAAGGCCAGCTGGAGAATTGCAGTCGTTGCCAATCCCAGAGTGAAAATGGGAAGATGTGTCCATGGACTTTGTGATAGGTCTACCAAGGACATCATTAGAAAAGAACTCGATTTGGGTTGTGGTCGACAGGTTGACAAAGAGTGCACATTTTCAGCCCATAGCTAATACAAACTCTATGGATAAGCTTTCTCGAATATATGTTAAAGAGATAGTTCGATTGCACGGAATACCTAAGTCCATAGTGTCAGACAGAGATACATGTTTCACTTCACATTTCTGGCAGAGTTTACAAAGGATGCAAGGTACTAGTTTGAGGTTTAGTAGAGCATATCATCCGCAAACAGATAGATAGACTGAACTTACAATCCAAACATTGGAAGATATGATGCGAGCATGTGTGCTAGAATTGAGTGGTGATTGGGAAAGTCACTTGCCATTGGTAGAATTTGCTTGCAACAACAGTTTCTAATCCATGATACAGATGGCACCTTATGAGGTACTATATGAAAGAAAGTGTAGATCGTCGTTTTATTATTACGAAGTTGGAGAAAAGAAGATTTTTGGGCCCGAATACTTACAAGAAGTTCGGAAGCAAGTAGCATTAATTCAAGATAGAATGAAGAGACCCAGAATCGACAGAAAAGTTATGCCGATAATCGACATAAGAGTCTGGAGTTTGCAATTGGAGACTGGATGTACATTAATATTTCACCCATGAAAGGAGTTATACTGTTTGGTAAGAAAGGAAATGGTAGAAAGAATTGATTATGTGGCATATCGGTTGGATTTGCCAACTGAAATGCAAGGAGTACATGATGTGTTTAATGTGTCATCTTTGAAGGAAGAGTTTCAGAGAAAAAAGACCAGTAGTGATGGAGGCTGGCAGTATTCGGCTTCAACCTAATTTGTCATATGAAGAATGGACAGTACAGATTGTGGATAGTAAGTGATAAGTGTTATTTTTATGTGATTTTTATTACTCTTTTATTAATGAAAAGTGTCATTTTCCCTTCAATACTATTAATTTTTTTTTATTTCTACATATTTTTATTTATTTTCTTAGATTTGAAGGAATGAGAAGATTTAGTGCAAAATGAGAGCATTTTGGTACAAAAGAAAAGACTATGGATCCAGACTGATGAGAGGCAGTGAGATCTGAAGAGAGTCGATGAGATTTGGGCGAGGAGCCTTATCCTGTGGGCAACAAAAAGATTCTTCTTGCCTAAAGGCGAGAAGACTTACCTTTCGGTAGGCGAGGAAACTCGCGATCAGAAGGTGCGAACAGAAGGCGTGAAGACTTGGCGACAAGGCTCTAGGCGGTTAGATTGGGTGACTAGTCTAACGACCAACTAAAAGACCAACTTAAACAACATCTTGGGTAACAATTAGAAAATGTGAGATGAGTCTTTCGCCCTAGTCGGAAGTCTTTCTACTCGGTAAGTGAGAAGAGAGTCGTGTGGTCTTTATGACCTCCACCCCCATTCATTTGAACCTCATGCCAGTTATATTCAGCGCACACGACATCTACCCCGTTGGGATAATTCCTTTCGACAGGGATCAATCTGTTGCTGACCACCAAATACGAGTTCCGAAATCAATCTATTGGCTACTAAATCCTCCCGAATTCCGCTATTCAAGCCGCATATCACTAAATCTTCCATTTTAGATAATCTCGTTATTTTTAGGATAATTTCCTTTTATGTTAACATCTATCTTTAGAAATTATTTTTCAAATTTTTAGGCTAAATTGTAGCCGTAGTTATCTTGTTTCCAGATTTTAATTTCGACATCTAATTAATTAATCTCGACTCGTGGGGATGAATAGGGAGTTGGAGTTCTGAATCAGAGTTGAGAGTTTTTATATTTTAGAGTCTAAGTCTTAGTTTAGAGTTCCAGTTTTTATTCTTGAAATGTTCTTTCAAGAAGGCAGAACTGGTGAGAGCCGAATGTTTCATCAACCGACTTCAACAAAGAACACCAGTTTTATTCTTTTTTTTTTTTAATTTCATTATGAACTAATTATATTTTCTAGAGTTTTGATATAGCCTAACACTGAACACGTAATTTATATTCCAAGTTATTTTATTGTCAATATTTCCATGATTGAGTGTTTATTCATTGTTCTTAATGCTGGCAATTTTCTAACTAACTATTGTTCAATCTATTGAATCACAATGAGACCGAGAGGTGATTTGTGATTAAAGCTCTAGGATTAAATACCATTAGTTGAGCGAAAGCATATATGCTTTACTGTGACTAGTGCGATTTTCAAGAAAAATCTAAAGAACTTAATGAGTCTCCAATTAGTTAAATTCACATAGAGATATGGAGTTATTAGTTGGAGATATTTTTGGTATTGTTCGAGAGAAAACATTGAATAGTTAAGAGATTTTTATCATCAACTTGAGATAATTGAAATTCTATAATAAGGAATAATAAACTGGGTGAAATTTGCTAGGTAAAGTCAAACGCTCTAGATCTATTCTCATTATTTTTAAAATCTTAATTTTAATGTTCTTTTCTTTGGTTTAATTTAGATAAACCATTCTTCAAATTTTGAGTTTCTAAATAGTCATTAATTTAGTCAATTTCAATACTTAATAGCATAATTATTCTCTGTGGGTTCAATAACCGTTTTCTTTAAAACATTTTATTACTTGTTACAATTCTGTGCACTTGCAAATATATTTTTATGCGAACAGTAAAGAGTGAGAATTGAGAAATCGGAAGATACTCTTAGTGAAAGTGCTTTGGAATAATCTAGATTTCCAAGAAGCAACCTGGGAGAGAGAAGGTTTAATGAGGAATAAATACCCTCACTTGTTTGTATCTTAGATCTAGGTATTTGATAAGAATTTATGTCAGACTGGTTGTATTTTTGGCTTGTTGATATGAATTCTTGTTTGATTTCTGTCTAATCTAATTGTAGTAACATTGTATGCGCATACCACACCCTTGAAACAGGGCATGGCACGACCTAAAAATACTCCGCATATGTCTCACTCGTTAGCAGCTCAAATTAGAGAAAGACGAGAGAAGAGACCAGATGATGGCTGCACATTGGTAGCAAATGGAGAAGTTTGAGCATCATCGCACCCATGTGATGGATGTAGATTTTTTAGGGTATATTTTCCTACGATGAACATTACCGCATGAGGAGCGATAACTCCCGCACGACCTGTTGGTGTGGAAGGGCATTGAGGGAATACATTTACTCGGACTTAACCAAGAAGCAGAGATGAGCCTCGCCGCAGAAGCTCGTGTGAATAGGTATACACCATTTGAGACATCAGATACCTTTACGAACTGTATTTGTTTCCGTGAGGAGGCTCAACCCATTGAAGACACTGAAGTCGAGATAGAGCATAAGTTAGATGAGAGTGAGTGAATATGTACTACGATTATGATTTGGACGCGATATTTTATTTATCGCAAGATTCGATGATAGAGGAAGAAAATGGAGTACCACCCTCATCATCATCATCTGAAGAATCTATGGCTACGAGTAATAGAGGTAATAACCCCGATAATACTAGTTGGAAGTTATTCTCAATTGATGGTTACAATGCTGATTTCAAAGACGAAGTCTTTTCTTAAGGGGGGGAGGGGATGTGATAACCCAAATTTAGCCAAGTCTTTACCCGTCTTATGTCATCACTATGGGTCATGCCTAAGGCTTAAAGTCATTGGGCTTTTTAATTATTAAATTATAGAAGCCCAAAAGGCCCATAAGATTCGGCCAAGCCTTTGAGATTAAGGTTGGGAACCTAGTGAGACTTAGGGCACACGCCCAACCCATTTACTCCTTGACACTTGTCACACATGCAAAAACATTATGAATCTGGACACAATATGAGAAAAGGGGGTGATAGACCTTTGGATTTTGTAACCCTAAGAGCCCCACAGCCACCTTAGGATTTTGGTGAGTTCCAAGACTTGCAATGATTTGAAGAAGAAGGGACAAATGGGAAGTCTACAAATCAAAGGCACAAGTCTCCAAGAGACATTTGGCGTTTCGGCCATGCACGCCCATCATGGGATTTCAACCTACTTTTGCCACTTATTACTCTTTAGGGTTTCAATAGGGCCTTGGGTAGTGGAAGGGTCACCTAGGGAAGAGGCAACACAAGAAGGTGATGGATCCTTATGGGAAAAAGAAGGCACGCGTCACTTGTCCAAGGGACTCTTGGTCTTCCCAAATTGAAGCAATGATACACAAGGAAATGGGAGAGTTTCAGTCATGGGGAGAAGAACCCGCCACATGGCATACATGCATAGGTTGTCTAGCATCCAATGGGGAATTAGATGGGAGTTGAAGAAGTCTATAAAAAGGGAGGAGGCCATACGCCCAAATGGTTTCCCTCTGCCATTTTCAGATTTTGCATTTGCCTCTCTTTCTCTCCATTCTCTCCTACACGCCACTTAGAGAACTTGTCTTTTCAAGTTCCACAACCATTTTTTCCTACACTTTCTCTACAAGCAAACACCAATTTTCGTTTCTCTCAAAGCACAAGCAAGGAGTCACATTATCAAAGGAGGAGAGCCACACGGTAAAGTCCAAGCTCTCACTACCCACTACACACACACGCCCAACTCAAGGGTGATGGGATCTCAAGGGACTTTAGATCAAGAGGAACACTCACAAGGGCGTGTTTAAACCTTTAGAAATCTCTTGGAAAACTAGGGTTTTTCCCAGGGGGAGGCCGAAAGTTAAAGGATCTAAAATCTTCGTCCCATCTTCAAAGAGTCTCGGCCATACCACATCCACATCACTTACACGTCCAAGACCTAACCAAGGTCAAAGACACACGATCATTTTTCTTTTTCACGAGCCTCTAGGCCGAATGCTTAAAGTACTCCATGAACACACAAAGAACTCTAACAACTCCACACACATGTTGGATTAGGGCTTTGTTCCTTGTCTCTAATGAGTTACACAAACCTTATTTCAGCTTGCTTGTTCGTAATATCTTGCTACGGATTTTCGTAAGTAGACCCTCAACTTATCTCGGATAATATTCATATATGTTGTGTAAACTTTGCATCTTTTGTTGCTATTGTGTATGCTTGTTATTTCATGATTAAGTGTGTGTGATGTTTCAATGCGTATGATGTTTAAATGTGTATGATGTTTCGGATTTATTTGATGACTATGCCATGATCAAATGTGTATAATGTTTCGATTTTATATGATGACTTTGCCATAATCTATGATCTTTGATGTTTCGGATTTTCTCTTATGTTAGGATGATGATTTGCAACATGCTTTTGTAAGTCTTGAAAGTTTTGGCCATGTCCTTATGAATATGCTCGGATTGATCATTGTTACTCCATTCTTGATATGTATTAAATGTTTGCCTACATAGCAAGTTATGCATACGAATTTTCTAATGTTTTCAAGCCATAAACTAAAATGTACTGTATTTGATTTCGTGCATACATGGCTCACAACATTTCACATGTCCACATGTTTTATGAAAAGAAAATGTTTCAAGTCTCATGTCACATGCATTGGGGTTGAACAATGTTTTCAAAGAAAAGTATGTACATGTTTTATAACGACCCTAAATGCTAAGATGAGGAATGTCCTAATAGAACTCCTCTGTCCACTTTAGAGTAGGTAAAATAGAGTGGTAGCCCTAAGGTCGATACATAACTATTGGCGAACCCCGGATGGATCCTTGTGGAAAGGATACCGAAGCGGGTAGCACCTAAAGCTAGTGGGTGCCAAGAACATGGAAAGTAATACGGTGAAGGTGAAATATGCGAACTGCCACATAAAGTTAAAAGGTCATGACGTAGTCACCATGGTCATGTGGGTCATTGGATGATGCGATAACTAGAGGGGAAGACACAGTGCATAGGGGAGCCGTGAAGTGTCCATCTATATGTTATAAGAAATGAACAAGACAATGAGCTCAATGATATGTTACATGTTTAATGATCAATATGAAAAGATGATAAAAGGTATTTATTGAAAAAGTCTCTGTTCCATGTTTTGAAAAAGGTTGAATTGCATAAGTCAAATTCTACGTCAAGTACATGTCCATGTATTCATGTCATGGTTTGCCATTATATACCCATGTTATATGTTGTATGTTTACTTGTTGAGATTTCTCGAAATCTCACTGTGATAGTTTCCACTACTATTCCCAACCCAGAATAGTAAAAGTTGTGACAGAACACAAAGAAACCCTACATGGGAAAACGAAAGAGGCCAGCACCCTCGATAATCAAGAAGGCGCCGAAGAGCACTGAGAGCTCGTCAGAGCCCTCCTTGGTAGATAGACTAGAAGTCACTGACCAATTTATTACGGAGGTCCTCCAGCTCTTTGAAGAGCTAAGAAGGTTGCTTAACCAAGGCAGGGCAAAATGAAAGAAAAAAAGAAGAGGGCCTTGTAGTTTTTGAAAGGGACCATGGAACTTGTATTGAGAACTAGCATCGAAGGAAATATAAGATTTATTTTGGAAGGTCCATTATTTTGGGAGTCATTTAAAACAATTATTTGTTTTTGAGAATTATGTGAACAAGAATGACAACTTTTAGGTATGATTAGTTTTATGGTACCATGCTCTAATACAATTGCTTTAGGCACTGCTTAGTTACACGAGTTTTAAATTTTTTTCGCTACAATTTGTTGCATACAACCAGTGCAAATAGGTTCATTGCATCCTAATTGTCATGAACGGGGGGAGGGGGTACGTAGCCTTGAGTTACATGTCCCGACATTTCAGTCTCTGTCAAATCCCAAGTAGGGGGGTTAAGGGCATCACAGTCTTGATCGTGGTCGGTGAGCTAGAAAAGTTATCTGCTTTGAAAGTAAAAGCGAGAAGATGAAGAGGCTAGGAAACTCTGATGAGACAAGAGCTACTAACCTAAGACGAGCTAGGATTACTCGCCGCCCAAGATGAACAATGGTCAATGACTAACCAACCAAAACATGGGAACTAACATAGAATGACTTGGGAAAAGTGACAGTACCATACGCAGAAGCCCACACTCCATCTAAAAGATCACATTCGGAGTGGGTCTGCATTGAAAGGTGAAGCATGGCAAGTCATGTCCTCTGGAGTCGGAATTATGACCTGATGCCACGTGGAGGTTGGAGTTGAAGTTGATCAAGAAATAGCTCCAACTCTAACTTTGACTCCAATCAAAATTACACTAAAACCTCGAACTTTGACTTTATTTTCTTGAAGCTTCAACTTTGTCGATGCGGAGTCAAATAGTCAGATTTTTAAACACCCCTTTCCATTGAGTAAAATGTTGCTATGGTCACGTCGAGGTAGAAAACTCACGTTAGGTTGCCCCTACCTACCATATTTTCTCGTAAAAAAACAATTCAATACTAAAGTAATCCCTATTATTTGTGTTTTAGATATATTGCTCCCTATATTCTAATTTTGAACATTTTGCTTCTTATATTTTTAACTTTGATAATTTTACGATTTTCGTTAATAACTGTTAATAATTTGTTAAAAGCAGCATGTCAGCATCAATGACAAGATGCCAAGTGCACTACAAAACTAAAAAATTTTAAAATATTATAATAAGATATAAAAGTTAGAAAACAGCTTGGGTTCAAATAGGCCGCACGCGTGGGGCACTGCATGAGGCAACTCATGCTCTTTCTATTTTATTTTATTTTCTAAATTTGTTTTTTTAAATTCGATTTTGTTTTCATTTTTTATACGTGGCATGTAAAAGGACGTCGCACACAGCCAAAAAGTTCAAAATTAGAGTATGGAGATCAATCTGTCAAAAGGTAAACTACCAAAACTATTTGCTTGGCAAAAATTACCAAAGGCAAAGAGACATGGCAGTGTTGTACTTGATTAATCTTTATCCTTTTTCTTGAGCAAACAATTCTACCAGATGTCGACCGGTAGGGTTCTGATCAACAAAAGTTGGAACCAGTAACATGACCTGAATGCTAAAATCAGTTGCTGAGGAAGATTATTGAAATAAAAGAAACTAAATTTCTAATCCAGATTTTCTATCTTGGACCCAAGATATTGAGACCTCCCTCACCCATCCATAGCAGGACAGCCAACGGATATATCTGAGGAACAGCCATAGCCATAAACTGAAAAGTTCAAGGGGCTAAAGCTAATATAACATACGAGTCAAACATCCTTATTGCTTGATGTTGTTCTTTAATGCAATAAAGGTTCTTTCATGCCAAATTTTCTGCTGTACCGTCAACATCAAGTATCTTGTGCTCGTAGTGAAGATCGAAAGATTTTTTTTATCTTAGCTATGGTCTTTGATGCATATGAAAGAGGCAATAACAATTTTCTTCTGCCTCATGAATGCCCAATCACATATGCCCCATACATATTACGATTAATAAAATCTCATTATTCTGATATGTTGACAAACGAAACAACAGCAACAACTTAAATAACAGATTATAATAAGAATCCAACAGAAACAAGGAAAGTGACCATATTGAAAGATCAAACAACTGTAAGTTTAAAGGGTTTCCAACAGATAACAGGATAAGAAGCATCACCATAAGAGAACGTATATTCTGTATAACTTCATGCGCAAAAATGGTTGTCTAGGTTTCAAGTGTCGAATAAGGTCATGTTTTTGCAGTTCTAATCCAGTGTGGTACCTTCTTTTAAAACGTTCCATTCTATTAACTTTCGATGCAACTTGTTAGCCTCTTTGGTCATACCAGCAGCAGCCACACCTTTAATAATCATAGAATAAATTGCCACATCTGGCCTGCATCGACTTGAGATCATCATTTCTAGAACTTGAATTGCCAGATCCACCTTGTTATTTTTACATAATCCTTGGATCACAAATCTATAGGCCTTATTTCCAGCCTTGTGGTCTCTCTTACCCATATCCTTCAATATATCGACAGCTTTCTCAATTAGATCCACCCGAGAAAAGCCCCAAACAAGACACCGATGGGTAATAGCATCAGGAATGATCCCATTTTCTATCATTTGACCATACAGTCCCATTGCTTTCTCCATCATACCGTTCTTAGCCAACCCATCAATTACTGTATTATAAGTGATCAAACAAGGATAACAATTGGTACCACTTAAAATGTGAAGCACTCGGAGGGCCTCATCAACCATTCCCTCTTTACACAAAGCACCTAGAAGGGTGTTGTAAGTTACAATGTCAGGTGAACAGTTTCGGAAAACCATATCATTGTAAAAGTTGATGGCACGATCCACAAGCCCAACTTTACAAAAACCATTTATCAAGATATTGTAAGTAACCACAGTAGGAGTATGGGAAGTTTCTCTCATGATCATCACAATCTCATCTACTTCATCCCAGCACCCATGGTTAAAGAGAGAATGCAGAAGAGTATTGTAGGTTATTGCATTGGGTTCCATACCATGAGATAAAAGATTATGTACAACCAAAGCTGCATCCTCATACAGGCCCTGCTTACAGGTAAAATTAACCAAAGAATTATAGGTAATAATATCAGGATAGCAGCCCTCAATTGCAATATCTTCCAACACTTCAATAGCCCTCAAAGTTCCACAGTGCTTGCAGACTAGTTCAATGAGAACTGTGTAGGTAATCAGATAAGGAGGGCAACCCTTTCTCAGTCGGTCCTTCCAAAATCCAACAGCCTCATCAAAATTTCCTTTATCACACATCGACCGGATTATCGTATTATAAGTAATCACATCAGGAGGGCAACCACTCAAGCTCATCTCATCTAAGAAGTCAATGGCAGATCTTAACAGTCCTCTCTTGCAGAGACCACCAACCAACATGTTGTACGTGATGATATCTGGAACCCCACCAGACATGACCATGACTTGCAAGACTTTGACAGCCTTATCTATTCGATCCATTCTAATAAGGCCTCGGATTACGTTTGTGCAGGAAGGAAAATGTGGAATTTGGTTTCGACGTGCCATAATATCAATCAACCTTGATGCATCTAACAATCTCCCTTGGCTGCAGAAGTTCTGAAGAATGCCATTGTTGGTTTCCTCATTGTTTTCAACAAAGGGTCCATCAAGATACAATGAAGAGCTTGAAGGCTTCTTTGAATTTATATGCTGTCTAAAATTTCTATCAACAACCATTCTGTAATCTTCAGAGCTCCACTCATCTTGGTCAATCTCATTGTCTCTTTCAATGCAAAAACTTCTTTGCAACCCTCTGCACTGTGAAAAGTGTACATTTTTTCGAGCACCATGACCTCCCCTCCAATGTAAACAAGATTGAGTTTGGTGATCACACTTGCTTATGCAATTTAATCGCAAACCAGGTGGTTTTATTATTACGCAATGGCATGTGCCAGAATGGTGACCCTCTGGTTTGGAACACCCATTTAGACCATGCAAGCTACTAAATACCACCATATGATTCTGTTGAGACATGCAATACCCCATCTCTCTCCCGCTTAATGAAATGTACAAAGATCTATATGACCTGTATTATGTTTACCAAGGCTTTTATTTCCAATTTGATCCAATGAAGCAAACCTCCAATAAATTTCTCACAGAAAGAGAAATCCTAAATTTATCAGTCTTTTACCGACTCAAAGTACACAGAAAAACATTCCCCTGGCTTTTTCTACTATTATGATGGAGAATGAGAGCCACAACTGCAACTGCCAAAGTCCAAAATATTATTATCAAAACCAGGAAATCATTTAAAGGACAATGCAGGTAATTATGAAAGAGAAACAGAACAGAGCAGTAGAGGCTTTCTCAATTTCAAAGTAACAAAAACCCATTCCTTCATATTCAATTTATTTAAGCCTACAGGAAACAATATTAAGAGTGGACAAAGAGTTCAGCTAGAAACGAATATAATATATATCAACATTAAAATTAAACTGAAGTGCTGAAGATGATAATAAGTGTAATTTTAATATCTAACATCTTCAGCATTAATATATATATATATATATAATATATATATAAATTAAACGAATAGAATATATATATAACAATAAAATCTCAGAGCAGAGAGGGAGAAACAGAGAGGGAAACAGACAGAAAGAGAGAGGTGGATGGAGAGGACTTACTGGAGGCTTCGTTCGACGACGTGAGCAGCGGTGCGGCAAGATTTGGGCAGCGACAGTGACGAGCTACGACACAAAACGGGGAGATAAGCTAGAGGAGGGATATGAACGGAGAGAAACCAAATTGGAGTTAGTTGCTCCCAATTTTTAAAGGCTGTGCTGCTTAATCTGTACGGCTTAAGGCGGCGCTTGGCTTGTGGTGGTGCAAAGATGGCGTACAACACGGTGTTGGCTGGGTAGTGTAGCGACTTGTGACGTGAAGGAAGGAAAATCAAAGGGAGAGGAAGAACTTACAGGCAACGTGAGAGAGGTGTGTTTGGCTTGCCCTTGCTGGTTCATAAGTCTGACTTGGATTTCTACGAAGGAGAAGTAGGATTTTTATATACTGTTGGTTTATGTAAGTTGTAACACAGCATTGCTGGAACCCTAGAGAGGAGGCACAGACGAGGAAGGGAAGCTGTGAGGAAGAAGATGTGATCGAGCCGTAGGTGCACGTGTGTGAAGTTGAAGTGAAGTGTTTAGTGAAGTGTAGTGTGTGAGTGCTGAACTAAAACGTGGGCTGGGTCACTTCTAAGGGCTAGGCCGAAGGTCGGCCAGTTAGAGGCCAGTTAGTTGGAGTCAGTTATGGGCCGAGGGGTTGTTCCTGGGGCATTATCAATTTGCTTGTTTTATTTACTTCTCTGTCTTTAGTCGTAGTAGGCCCATGGCCTCTTTTAGTTTTTTGAGAATATGCAACGCAAGAGGAAAAATGTAAGGAATAAAATAGTAATCAAAAACCTAAATTTTCTCGTTTCTCTCTCTATCTCCTTTCCCTTCTCAAGGTGCTTCCCTAGAAGTGAGCTTATTTGTGTGTGAGTCTGAATAGATGTTTTACAAAGTGATATCTAGAGACATGACCCTGTGAATAAGAATGGTAGAAGAAACTCGGTTGAATTAGCTACAAGATGGACTCAATGTCCTAAAAAAGGCAAATGATTCTCAATACCAAGAATTAAAAAAGTGTACTGATGCTAGATTCTCTCACATGGACAACGAGATAGAAACTCTCAAGAGACAAAATGAGGCCATAGTACAACAACTGGCCACCCTCACTGTACAAATGTAGAAAAAAAACCCTAGTAGCAGCCCTAATGCCAAATCTTCTGATGGAGCCCCATCAAGAGATGAATCTGGAAACTTGCAGCTGCAACAGCAACACACCTATTCTCAGCAACCATTTTAGCAATGACTGTAGTCCCATCTACATCAACAACAGCAACACCTGCAAAATAGACAAATGGGTGAGATTCAACCAAAGACAGTGAGGCTTGACTTTCCACTCTTCCATGGAGATGACCTTGCATGTTGGATTTACAAGGCCAATCAATTTTTTCTTTTTCATAACACTATCTCACAACACAGAGTACAATTAGTCTCATTTCACATTAAGAGAAGGGCATTAATTTGGTTCCAAGATATGGAAGATAGTCGCCAAATCCAAAACTAGGATGTCTTTACTAAGGCTTTCTTATTAGGTTCAGTCCAATTGCTTATGACGAGCCTATGAAAGCACTCACGAGGTTGAGACAGTCGGGTATTGTGGAAGATAACCAAGCCAGGTTTGAAACATTGTCAAACAGATTACGTGGGTTGTCGAATACCTACTATAACGTACAGATCCTCAAATTAGGGCATAAAATAGTGTTAGTCTATTGATTTAATTTTAGTCTAGTTTTTATTCATTTATTAAACATTTTTATTTATCGAATAGTATTAGTATTATTTAAGGGATAAATATAGGTAAATTATCAATTTAGATTTTTACTAAGTTTTTGAATCTTAAACCATTGAATGAGTTTCTCTTAAAATGGACTTCTAATTCTTATCTTAAACTCTGGTACGTTTGGATCTTTAAATCATCTCAACTCATCATTACAACTTTTTTAAATTTCAATACAAAATATAATAAATAATTCAATTTTTTCAAATTTTAAAATAATAATAATATTAAAAAATAATATTCTAACAATATTTTATCATCTGAACTCAACTCAATTTAGTTCAACATCCAAACACAGCTTAATGACCCTATAAAAGTTTTAGGTGTTTATCTTAGTCTCAAATTCCCAATACCAATCCCGATATCTCCATTCAGAATCCATCCGTGTCAATCACTACCTCTTCAAGTCCCTTTTTGTTTAGAGATTAATCATCAAACTTCTGCATGAAAATCAAACTCTGTCAAATCTTATTTTAGCAGTCACTGTTTGAACCCAACACAATCACGTCATCTATATATATTCAACCATTCCTCTAAAATTTTAAAACACAGAACCAACTCTCTGATTTCGCTACGCTCCTTCTTTTTCCGCAATGAGCGATTCCTTTCTTCCTCGAGTAAGTCCTTGCCGAGTAGCCCTCTTTCTAAATATTTATTTCTTTTCCCACGCTGAAAGTGATGTCTGTATATAAAGCCTGATAGGATTAAGCTTTTTTTGAGTAACATTACTTTCTTGTCCCTCAAATTGTGAACTTTCGGTGCCATGTTAATTTGCTTGCTCTCGGCTCCATGTAGTATACCTTACTTTTTAGAAGGAAATTAAGGCCTCTAAAGCATCACTATCCTTTACATATATATTACTACGAGAGATTCTATTTATAGTTCTGGGAGACTACGTGTGCAGTTCCATTGATAAATATGGATAAAAAGAAAAATAAGCATTATTTTAAAAAGAATATTATTGTAATTACATAACTGTATGGGCTTGCATATTCTAGAGATTGTATACCATTTTTTTTAGACCTTCATACAATACTTTTAGATTTGTGTTAAATGGGTTTAAATTATTTTATAATAGCCTAGAACTTTATATCTTTTACAAAATCTAATTATTACAGAAAAATAACTAGATATGACTAATTTCAGTAAAAAATAATAACAGATTAAAGCTTAAATCGAACAGTTTAAATTGTTTAAGTTAATGATTTTTCTACTAATTGTTTTTATAAGTTTTGATATAAACTTCTACTCAGTTATAATTTAGAAAAATAGATAAATTATTTGAATTTAAAATGATAATAGTATTTTTTAGACGTAACAAAATAGTTATTAAAATTATTATTCCCTATAGTATAAGTTCAATTATTAAATAGAGCATCAAGACTCGATTCCTAGAATTTTTAGTGATGTATAGTATTTCTTTTAAGTAATGAGTTACGAGGAGAATGTTCAGAACCAACGTTTCGAGATAAGTAGGTTGATCGTAAATTAGGATTAATATACGTTAGTTAGTTATATATATCTATTTAATTATATCAAAGCCAAGTTTTAACTTTCTACTAGACATTCCCACCGCATTTTTGGATGTTAAACTTATTTCCACGGTTTACACGATATATACGTTTTACTCTATCGAAAAGAAAAAAAAAACATTTTTTGTTTGAAATGCGTTGGCAGGAGTGCCATTTTGCTCTAAAAACTAGTCCGGATCTCCAATGTAGATCGGCCACTATTCTTACCCCTTAGACATTCATCATCTTCACTTCCTTTACTAGCCATTCACATTTCAACTTGTCACCATTCGCAACCTTGACTTCAAATGGCTCAATAGAAATAGGTTTCAACCCAATTTTAGTGATAATGTTGGAGTTGATAAAGTTATGTGTAGAGCCACTGTCCATGAACAAGGTGACCTCAAATTTTCCAATCCAAGCCATCACCCTCATGGAAGTATACTTTTCGATCCCCGTTATGGCTTTAAGGGACAACTCGGCCTCCTCTTGTTTTTCACTAGATTTGGCCTCTTCTTGATCGGACTCTTGGCTAGATGATTCAACAAAGCAACCATCATCATCTTCACTATTTCTATCATCAATCAACATATATACTTGCCTGGGATTTACATTTGTGTTCCCTACTCCATTTCTCCCCACACTTGAAACATAGGTCTTTTTATATTCTTTCTTAGACTTCGTCTCTTGAGAGCTTCTTCACTTCAAAGGGCTTGGACTTAGAAGCACCCCCCCCCCTCCCCCATGTCCTCCTTGCCTTTCCAAGGAACTTTAGTTTGCAAAGGTTTAGTGAACTTGCTCCCCATATCCGTGGATTGGCGTCTCTTCATATGAGTGCTTTCTTCTAAAATCTCTGTCATCCTCAATTACTTCTTGAAGCCGTGTGGGTTGCTTCAACTTGATTTTCTTAGCTAGCCAAGGCTTCAAGCCATCAATAAAGGTGCCCACAAGGGCATCCTCGGACCAACCCCTCACTATGGAGTTGCTGAAATTTTTCAATATAATTATGCACATTTCCTGATGCAAACCAAGGAGCTGGACACGTTGATCATACACGTGGGAATGGAGCTGAGTTTGTCCAAGACTTTTTGTCACTTCCTAGTGGCCCAATTACAAGACTTAGAGCCAAACGTTTCAAGGAAGCACTAAATGGGCTAATCCAAGAGAATTGGACTGATTCTAAAAAGACCAAGATGGGCTCAAATAATAATCAAGGCTTAGTCCATGTCATCAAAGCCCAATAATTCCAAAGACCAACTCAACAAGCAGCCCATTGTCCAGCACGATTTTTGAAACGTCATTCTATGGACGAATTAGCTTACAATTTATATTTCATTGGAAAGCCTCATGTATCTAGTTTTCAACGTATCAAACGGTGTGCAATTTGGAGTCTCCTAGAGGAAGTTAGAGGGATTTTACTGAAGGGTGTGCAAGGCTGGCGGGATTTCACGAATTTTCAGATTGTCTTGTCTTTTGGAATTCTCTAGACAATAGTTTTCAGATTTTCACATGTCTTTTGAGATTACCCATGCTTGGAGGGTTGTTCCAAGTATATATAGGGGGATTTCGAATTTGAGGACAGATTATGTTTTTTTCAGAAAATTATCATTGTGAGGCCTTGTGCTCCTCTTGGTTCTTGAAAGAACTCTTGAACTTATCAAGTTAATCTTGTGGTGTTCAAACAACCAAACTTATCACCTTGATTCCTGAAAGGTTCTTAGGTTTTCTTGGTGTGGCGTTTCTATCCTTCGTAGTCTTGGTTTTCATCTTGTTAGGTGACGGGTCAAGGCTCAACAAATCTTGTCTTCACGATCTTGGGGTTCTAAACCAGCATTGTTATCGGGTTTCATCACAATCGTTGGTGGAGTTCGTATCATTTTGGTATCAAGAGCTTTGGTTCTAAGATAAGTTTTGACTATCTTTTATTTTCGTTTTCTTATTCCCTGCTGTTAAAAAAAATAAATTGTTTTCCTATTCTCTGCTGTGAAAAAAGAAGAAGAAGAAGAAGAAGCAAAAAAAAAAAAATTCGAAAAAAAAAATCGAAAAAAAAAGAGGAAAAAAAGAGAAAGGATACAATTCCATTTAGAAAATTTCTTCCATTCAATCTTGCTCATCATATTATTCAAGTTCTTGAGCTTTTAATGAGTTTTGGTTGTTTCTCATTTTTGAATTGCTGCTGGATTATTTTGAATTAGTTTCTTGAAGTTTGATTAAGAACTAAAGAAGACACAAAAGAGTGGAAAAAGGCAAGAGTGTGTGAGACCGTAAGAGGGTAAAAGCCGTTTAGAGTGAAAACACGAGTGCAAGTATATCAATTCTTGAGTGAAACACGTGAGGGAGTGCTTGTGAGGATTCTAATCTTGTTTTGCAGATTTTAAACATGTCCAATTATCAAGAAGAAGAGACAACTGAAGAGTTTAGACAACAGGCAGTTCCGAACCTCCAAATGCAAGCGTTGTTAGGGGAGATGAGGCGTATGTTGAGGACTGTATTAGAACCTATTCATGAGAGGTTGGAGAGGGTTGAAGTGGGAACTCCTAGGGAACAACAACAAGACATCCCCAATAGGCAGTAAGGTGGGCGTGTTCCATGGCGGAATGTTGAGGAAGAGGCGGAGTCGGAGGAGTTTGATGAGCCATATTTGAACCGGGGCAGGTTTGAGCATGGGTATGGGAATAGAGAAGCTAGGATGGGTAGGCCTAGGAGGGATAATGATTTAGGAAACATAAAGATTAAAATCCCATCTTTTCAAGGTGAAAATGATCCTAAAGCTTATTTGGAGTGGGAAACTAAAATGGAGAATGTGTTTGATTGTCATAATTACTCTGAGGAGAAGAAAGTGAAGTTGGCGGTAATTAGGTTCACTGATTATGCTATTATTTGGTGGGATCAATTAGTGACCAATAGGAGGAGGAATCTTGAGAGGCCTGTAGAAACTTGGAGAGTGTTGAAAGCTATCATGAGGCGGAGATTTGTACCTAACCACTACTATAGAGACCCCTACCAAAAACTACAAAATCTTACACAAGGGTCTAGGAGTGTAGAGGATTATCACAAGAAGATAGCCAATGT
This sequence comes from Cyclocarya paliurus, assembly GCA_029856935.1. Classification (NCBI taxonomy): domain Eukaryota; kingdom Viridiplantae; phylum Streptophyta; class Magnoliopsida; order Fagales; family Juglandaceae; genus Cyclocarya; species Cyclocarya paliurus. The sequence goes on along the minus strand of CM056947.1, from coordinate 20,195,957 downwards.
AGTTGAGTTGCAACATTATGCGGAGGTAGAGGACATGGTGCACATGGCTATAAAGGTGGAGAGGCAGTTAAAAAGAAAGGGTACAGCAAGGCATACTTCGGTTTCTAGCACTCCTTGGAAACCAAAGTGGGACAAAAATAAACAAGCTATAACAAAAGGGAAGATCGAACCTCCTAGGGGAAAAGATGAGAGTGAGTCTGAAACCTCAAGAAAAAGAGAGAATGAGTTGAAAAACAATTGTGAGATTGAAAGTTCAAAAAAAGGGGAGAGTGAAAGAAAAAAAGAGAGTGAGAGGAAAAAAGAGAATGAGACCGAAACAACAAAAGAAATAGAGAGTAAAAAAAAAAATAGAGATGTGGCTGAGAGTCATGAAAAAAGAGTTGAGCCAAAGGAGGAAAAAGAAAGAGAGATTGTAGAGAGGAACGGAAAAAAAAAAGTGAAATTTTATGCTAAGGCAAGATTTTATACTAACGAATTTAATGACTCTTTGCCTAGTGTTGTTGTTTCTTTGTTGCAGGGATATGAGGTCATGATTCCTAGCATTGTGTTTAGTGGATTGCCACCTATTAGAGAGATAGAGCATTATATTGATTTTGTGACAGGTATGACAATCCCTACTCGACCTTTCTTTGAAGAGCATGAGTCCTTGACGCACATGAAGGGACAAGGTAAGTTGAATAGAATGCATGCCAAGTGGGTGGAATTCATTGAAACATTTCCTTATGTGATTAGATACAAGCAAGGTAAGGAAAATATGGTGGCTGATGCATTGTCTCGAAGGTATGCTTTACTTTCCATTTTAGATACAAAATTGCTTGGCTTTGAATACATTAAGGATTTGTATGCACAAAATTCTGATTTTGGTGATGTGTTCAATGCATGTGAAAAAGTGACGTTTGGTAAGTTTTATAGGCATGATGGATTTTTGTTTCGGGAAAATAAACTGTGTGTGCCTATGTGTTCTTTGCGTGAATTACTTGTGAGAGAAGCTCATAGTGGTGGTTTGATGGGTCATTTTGGTGTAGCTAAGACTTTTAAAATTTTGCATGATCATTTTTTTTGGCCTCATATGAAACGTGATGTGGATAGAATCTGTGAGAAGTGTGTCACGTGTAAGCAAGCTAAGTCTAAGTTGAAACCCCATGGTTTGTACACCCCTTTGCCAATACCTAGTGAACCTTGGACTGATATTTTTATGGATTTTGTTTTGGGTTTACCTAGGACTAAGAGGGGGAGAGATTCAATTTTTGTGGTGGTAGATAGATTTTCCAAGATGGCACACTTCATTGCATGTCATAAAACTGATGATGCATCACATATAGCTGATTTGCTCTTCAGAGAAATTGTTTGGTTACATGGCATGCCCAAGACCATTGTTTCTGATAGGGATGCAAAGTTTTTGAGTTACTTTTGGAAGACTTTGTGGGGAAAGTTGGGAACTAAGTTGTTGTTTTCTACTACTTGTCATCCACAAACGGATGGTCAAACTGAAGTAGTGAATAGAACTTTGTCTTCTTTGTTGCGTGCTATCATTAAAAAGAACTTGAAAACATGGGAAGATTGTTTGCCACATGTTGAATTTGCTTACAATAGAAGCATACATTTTGCAACTAAGTTTTCACCATTTGAAATTGTTTATGGCTTTAACCCATTGTCACCTTTGGATTTAACTGCTTTGCCTTTGAGTGAACGTGTGAACTTAGATGGCAAAAAGAAGGCAGAATTTGTAAAGATGATTCATGAAAAGGCACGGTTGAACATTGAAAGGAGGACTAAACAATATGTCCAACAAGCCAACAAGGGACACAAAAAAGTAGTGTTTGAACCAGGAGATTAGGTTTGGCTGCACTTAAGAAAGGAACGTTTCCCAGAGAAACGGCGTTCAAAACTCCTACCTCGGGGTGACGGACCATTTCAAGTAGTGGAACGCATCAATGATAATGCCTACAAGCTTGACTTACCAGGTGAGTATGGAGTTAGTGCAAGTTTTAATGTTGCTAATTTGTCTCCTTTTGATATAGGTGATGATTTGAGGACAAATCCTTCTCAAGAGGGGGAGAATGATGCAAACCAAGGAGCTGGACACGTTGATCATACACGTGGGAATGGAGCTGAGTTTGTCCAAGACTCTTTGTCACTTCCTAGTGGCCCAATTACAAGACTTAGAGTCAAACGTTTCAAGGAAGCACTAAATGGGCTAATCCAAGATAATTGGGCTGATTCTAAAAAGACCAAGATGGGCTCAAATAATAATCAAGGCTTAGTCCATGTCATCGAAGCCCAATAATTCCAAAGACCAACTCAACAAGCAGCTCATTGTCCAACAAGCAGCTCATTGTCCAACAAGCAGCTCATTCTGGGAAGATTCTGGACGAATTAGCTTGCAATTTATATTTCATTGGAAAGCCTCATGTATCTAGTTTCCAACGCATCAAACGGTGTGCAATTTGGAGTCTCCTAGAGGAAGTTAGAGGGATTTTACTGAAGGGTGTGCAAGGTTGGCGGGATTTCGAGAATTTTTAGATTGTCTTGTCTTTTGGAATTCTCTAGGCAATAGTTTTCAAATTGTCACATGTCTTTTGAGATTACCCATGCTTGGAGGGTTGTTCCAAGTATATATAGGGGGGATTTCGAATTTGAGGACAGATTATGTTTTTTTCAGAAAATTATCATTGTGAGGCCTTGTGCTCCTCTTGGTTCTTGAAAGAACTCTTGAACTTATCAAGTTAATCTTGTGGCGTTCAAACAACCAAACTTATCACCTTGATTCCTGAAAGGTTCTTAGGTTTTTTTGGTGTGGCGTTTCTATCCTTCGTAGTCTTGGTTTTCATCTTGTTAGGTGACGGGTCAAGGCTCAACAAATCTTGTCTTCACGATCTTGGGGTTCTAAACCATCATTGTTATCGGGTTTCATCACAATCGTTGGTGGAGTTCGTATCATTCTTGCCTCAACTTAGCAAGTTGGCCATGATGATTAATAATAGGTGATGGGCTAAATTGCATAAGGAACTTCTTTTCAAAGGCCATCCAACCCAAACGTCTTCTCTCTTTTTCATATTGGTCTCAGATCCACCTCCACCATTTACTAGCTTTCCCTTCTAAGTAGAAGCATGTCGTCGACACCCTCTCTTGTCTAGGAACCTCATGAACGAAAATAGTGGTCAACTTTGTCTAACAACTCATATGGATCTCCCCCACAAAAATTGAGAAAATCCACTTTAGGCCTCTTAGGTCCTTGATCATAAGCCCGGTTTCCTCTTCTCTCTTCATGGTAGTCATCCTCATACCTTCTCCCATGATGGCCTCTATCCCTCTCATGATGATGCCACCTTCTTTCAAAGTAGTCACCTTGGCCATAAGGTCTTTCATTCTATGGCCATATTCAACCTCATACTCTTCTTCTTGTTGTTGATGCTCAAGCCTCACATCTTGAGGCCCTCCTCTCAAACTAGGGCTCTTAGTATGGTTATCTTCATTACGTATCCATCTTTCTACCACCACACGATCATTTTTAACTCTACCTCCTCTTCTAAATTCGGTTCTTGGTGGCTCTTACATGGATCCCATCACACTAGTCTCGACCACATCAATAAAAGCATCATGCCTTTGCCCATTTGGATTAGGAATTGACCCATGGCCATTCCCCACAACAAGTCTTCTATCAAGCCTCTCAAAGCTTGCATTCATCTCTCTTCTCATGGCTTCTATGGCTCTTCTATTTTCTTTACTATCACGGCAAGTGGCATTCAAGGCCATCCTTAATTCGGCCATTGTGGTGGTGACCTCATCAAGGATGTTAGTGAGCCTTGTTGTATGCCCCTCTAACGTTTCAATATGTTCCCGGTTGGAACCTTGTTGCCCCTCAAACTCTAGATTGCCCTCGTGCATGGTACTTTAACTCTTGAATCAAAACAACTTGCAAACAAGGCTTGCAAACTGAAAATTCTGCTCAAATCAACTTGCAAACTAGGCTTGCAAACTGAAATTTCTGCTCAAGACAACTTGGACACCAACTTGACTCTCTTGGATGCTTGCTCAAGGCTTCAAACATCCAACCTTGGGTCCGCCACCTTCTAGGGTGGTCGACCCCTCTTGCAACAAGCTTAGTGTCGAACCTCGGATCCTCCACCTCCTTGGGTGGTTGATGCCTACAATCCTATCTACTCCATCCTCTACCTCAACCCCCAAACTTCGAGTTCACAACAAAATTACAAAAAATAAAATGGAATCCAAGAGGGATTCCCAAATCCAATCACAAGATCAAGTTATTGTGTTATTTACCCCGAAGAGAAGTGAGTACTCTTCTAGATCACCAAGTAAGAGAGCTCTCAATGAAACCTCTCAATGAAATGTCTAGTCCCTAACATTAATTGGTGCTTTCATTGAGAGGTTTCATTGAGAGCTATCTTGCATGGTGATCTAGAAGGGGTACTCACTACTCTTCGAGGTAAATAACACCATAACTTGATCTTGTGTTTGGATTCGGGAATCCTTCTTGGATTCCATTTTAGTTTTTGTGATTGTGTTGCGAAACTCAAAGTTTGGGGGATAAGAGGTGCGCTGAATAGCCCGGGGTAGGGGCATACATACCATAAGGTCATTGTAGTACCATGGGAAGCCCGCGAGCAAAAAACTCCAACCCCTTAACTTTGCCACTTTGCCCTCACTTGGCTTTCAACAAAGCAAGGGAAAAGTGGGAAAAATAAAAGGTGCTCCGAATTACCCAGGAGCGAGGCATACATACCATAAGGTCATTGTAGTACCATGGGAAGCCCGCGAGCAAAAAATTCCAGGCTCTTAACTTTGCCACTTTGCCCTCACTTGGCTTTCAACAAAGCAAGGGCAAAGTGGTAAAAATAAGAGGTGCTCTGAATTGCCCGGGGTCGGGGCATATATACCATAAGGTCATTGTAGTACCATGGGAAGCCCGCGAGGAAAAAACGCCAACCCCTCAACTTTGCCACTTTGCCCTCACTTGGCTTTCAACAAAGCAAGGGCAAATTGGTAAAAATAAGAGGTGCTCTGAATTGCTCGGGGGCGGGGCATACATACCATAAGGTCATTGTAGTACCATGGGAAGACCGCGAGCAAAAAACTCCTACCTCTTAACTTTGCCACTTTCCCTCACATGGCTTTGAACAAAGCAAGGGCAAAGTGGAAAAAATAAGAGGTGCTCCGAATTGCCCGGGGCCGGGGCATACATACCATAGGGTCATTGTAGTACAATGGGAAGCCCGCAAGCAAAAAACTCCAACCTCTTAACTTTGCCACTTTGACCTCACTTGGCTTTTACCTAAGCAAGGGCAAAGTGGTAAAAATAAGAGGCACTCCGAATTGCCAAGAGTCGGGGCATACATACCATAAGGTCATTGTAGTACCATGGGAAGCCCGCGAGCAAAAAACTCCCACCTCTTAACTTTGCCACTTTGACCTCACTTGGTTTTTACCTAAGCAGGGGCAAAGTGGTAAAAATAAGAGGTGCTCCGAATTGCCCGGGGTCGGGGCATACATACCATAAGGTCATTGTAGTACCATGCGAAGCCCGCGAGCAAAAAATTCCAACCTCTTCACTTTGCCCACACTTGGCTTTCAACAAAGCAAGGGCAAAGTGGATAAAATAAGAGGTGTTCCGAATTGCCCGGGTCCGGGGCATACATACCATAAGGTCATTGTAGTACCAATGGAAGCCCACGATAAAAAAACTCCCACCTCCTACCTTTCCCACTTTGCCCTCCCTTGACTTTTACCTAAGCAAGGGCAAAGTGGTAAAAATAAGAGGTGCTCTGTATTGCCCGGGGTCGGGGCATACATTCCATAAGGTCATTGTAGTACCATGGGATGCCCGCGAACAAAAAACTCCAACCTCTTAACTTTGCCACTTTGCCCTCCCTTGGCTTTCTATAAGCAAGGGTAAAGTGGTAAACATAAGAGGTGCACCGAATAGCTCGGGCTCGGCGCATACATACCATAAGGTCATTGTAGTACCATGGGAACCCCGCGAGCTAAAAACTCCAACCTCTTAACCTTGCCACTTTGCCCACACTTGGCTTTCAACAAAGCAAGGGCAAAGTGGAAAAAATAAGAGACGCTCCGAATTGCCCGGGTCCAAGGCATACATACCACAAGGTCAGGGTAGTACTATTGGAAGCCCGTGAGCAAAACACTCCCACCTCTTAACTTTGCCACTTTGCCCTCCCTTGGCTTTTACCTAAGCAAGGGCAAAGTGGTAAAAATAAGAGGTCCTCCGAATTGCCCGCGGTCGGGGCATACATACCATAAGGTCATTGTAGTATCAAGGGAAACCCGCGAGCAAAAAACTCCAAACTCTTAACTTTGCCACTTTGCCCTCACTTTGCTTTCTACTAAGCACGGGCAAAGTGGTAAAAATAAGAGGTGCTCCGAATTTCCCGGGGTCGGGGTATCCATACCATAAGGTCATTGTAGTATCATGGGAAGCCTGCAAGCAAAAAACTCCAAGCTCTTAACTTTGCCACCTTGCCCTCACTTGGCTTTCGACAAAGCAAGGGCAAAGTGGGAAAAATAAGAGGTGCTCCGAGTTGCCAGGGGTTGGGGCATACATACCATAAGGTCATTGTAGTACCATGGGAAGCCCGCGAGCAAAAAATTCCAAGCTCTTAACTTTGCCACTTTGCCTTCACTTGGCTTTCTACAAAGTAAGGGCAAAATGGTAAAAATAAGAGGTGCTCCGAATTGCCCGGGGTCGGGGCATACATACCATAAGGTCATTGTACTACCATGGGAAACCAGCGAGTAAAAACTCCAACCTCTTAATTTTGCAACTTTGCCCTCACTTTACTTTCTACTAAGCAAGGGCAAAGTGGTAAAAATAAGCGGTGTTCCGAATTGCCCGGGGTCGGGGCATAGATACCATAAGGTCATTGTAGTATCATGGGAAGTTTGCGAGAAAAAAACTCCAAGCTCTTAACTTTGCCACTTTGCCCTCACTTTGTAGAATTTGCCCTCACTTGGCTTTCTACAAAGCAAGGGCAAAGTGGTAAAAATAAGAGTTGCTCCGAATTGCCTGGGGTCAGGGCATACATACCATAAGGTCATTGTAGTATCATGGGAAGCCCGCGAGCAAAAAACTCCAACCTCTTAACTTTGCCACTTTGCCCTCACTTGGCTTTCTACAAAGGAACGGCAAAGTGTTAAAAATAAGAGGTGCTCCGAATCGCCCGGGGTCGGGGCATACATACCATATGGTTATTGTAGTACCATACGAAGCCCGCGAGCAAAAAACTCGACCCTCTTAACTTTTCCACTTTGTCGTCACTTGGCTTTCAACCAAGAAGGGCAAAGTGGTAAAAATAAGAGGTGCTCCGAATTGCCCGGGGTCGGGGCATACAAACCATAAGGTCATTGTAGTACCATGGGATGCCCGCGAGCAAAAAACTCCAACCTCTTAACTTTGCCACTTTGCCCTCACTTGGCTTTCCACAAAGCAAGGGCAAAGTGGTAAAAATAAGAGGTGCTCCGAATTGCTCGGGGTTGGGGCATACACACCATAATGTCATTGTAGTACCATGGGATGCCCGCGAGCAAGAAACTCCAACCTCTTAACTTTGCCAATTTGCCCTCACTTGGCTTTCATCAAAGCAAGGGGAAAGTGGTAAAAATAAGAGATGCTCTGAATTGCCCGGGGTCGTGGCATACATACCATAAGGTCATTGCAGTACCATGGGAAGCCAGCGAGCAAAAAACTTCCACCTCTTAACTTTGCCACTTTGACCTCACTTGGCTTTCATCAAAGCAAGGGCAAAGTGGTAAAAATAAGAAATGCTCCGAATTGCCCGGGGTCGTGGCATACATACCATAAGGTCATTGCAGTACCATGGGAAGCCAGCGAGTAAAAAACTCCAACCTCTTAACTTTGCCACTTTGGCCTCACTTGGCTTTCCACAAAGCAAGGGCAAAATGGTAAAAATAAGAGGTGCTCTAAATCGGCCGGGGTCGGGGCATACATAATATAAGGTCATTGTAGTTCCATGGGAAGACCGCGAGCAAAAAACTCCAACCTCTTAACTTTGCCACTTTGCCCTCACTTGGCTTTCATCAATGCAAGGGCAAAGTGGTAAAAATAAGAGGTGCCCCGAATTGCCTGGGGTTGGGGCATACATACCATAATGTCATTGTAGTACCATGGGAAGCCCGGGAGCAAAAAACTCCAAACTCTTAACTTTGTCACTTTGCCCTCACTTGGCTTTCATCAAAGCAAGGGCAAAGTGGTAAAAATAAGAAATGCTCCGAATTGCCCGGGGTCGGGGCATACATACCATAAGGTCATTGTAGTACCATGGGAAGCCGCGAGCAAAAAACTCCAACCTCTTAACTTTGCCACTTTGCCCTCACTTGGCTTTCATCAAAGCAAGGGCAAAGTGGTAAAAATAAGAGGTGCTCCGAATTGCCCGGGGTCGGGGCATACATACCATAAGGTCATTGTAGTACCATGGGAAGCCCGCGAGCAAAAAACTCCAACCTCTTAACTTTGCCACTTTGCCCTCACTTGGCTTTCATCAAAGCAAGGGCAAAGTGGTAAAAATAAGAGGTGCTCCGAATTGCCCGGGGTCGTGGCATACATACCATAAGGTCATTGTAGTACCATGGGAAGCCCGCGAGCAAAAAACTCCAACCTCTTAACTTTGCCACTTTGCCCTCACTTGGCTTTCCACAAAGCAAGGGCAAAGTGGTAAAAATAAGAGGTGCTCCAAATCGGCCGGGGTCGGGGCATACATACCATAAGGTCATTGTAGTACCATGGGAAGACCGCGAGCAAAAACTCCAACCTCTTAACTTTGCCACTTTGCCCTCACTTGGCTTTCATCAAAGCAAGGGCAAAGTGGTAAAAATAAGAGGTGCTCCGAATTGCCCGGGGTCGGGGCATACATACCATAAGGTCATTGTAGTACCATGGGAAGCCCGCGAGCAAAAAACTCCAACCTCTTAACTTTGCCACTTTGCCCTCACTTGGCTTTCATCAAAGCAAGGGCAAAGTGGTAAAAATAAGAGGTGCTCCGAATTGCCCGGGGTCGGGGCATACATACCATAAGGTCATTGTAGTACCATGGGAAGCCCGCGAGCAAAAAACTCCAACCTCTTAACTTTGCCACTTTGCCCTCACTTGGCTTTCAACAAAGCAAGGGCAAAGTGGTAAAAATAAGAGGTGCTCCGAATTGGCCGGGGTCGGGGCATACATACCATAAGGTCATTGTAGTACCATGGGAAGCCCGCGAGCAAAAAACTCCAACCTCTTAACTTTGCCACTTTGCCCTCACTTGGCTTTCATCAAAGCAAGGGCAAAGTGGTAAAAATAAGAGGTGCTCCGAATTGCCCGGGGTCGGGGCATACATACCATAAGGTCATTGTAGTACCATGGGAAGCCCGCGAGCAAAAAACTCCAACCTCTTAACTTTGCCACTTTGCCCTCACTTGGCTTTCATCAAAGCAAGGGCAAAGTGGTAAAAATAAGAGGTGCTCCGAATTGCCGGGGTCGGGGCATACATACCATAAGGTCATTGTAGTACCATGGGAAGCCCGCGAGCAAAAAACTCCAACCTCTTAACTTTGCCACTTTGCCCTCACTTGGCTTTCTACAAAGCAAGGGCAAAGTGGTAAAAATAAGAGGTGCTCCAAATTGCCCGGGGTCGGGGCATACATACCATAAGGTCATTGTAGTACCATGGGAAGCCCGCGAGCAAAAAACTCCAACCTCTTAACTTTGCCACTTTGCCCTCACTTGGCTTTCATCAAAGCAAGGGCAAAGTGGTAAAAATAAGAGGTGCTCCGAATTGCCCGGGGTCGGGGCATACATACCATAAGGTCATTGTAGTACCATGGGAAGCCCGCGAGCAAAAAACTCCAACCTCTTAACTTTGCCACTTTGCCCTCACTTGGCTTTCATCAAAGTATGGGCAAAGTGGTAAAAATAAGACGTGCTTCGAATTGCCCGGGGTCGGGGCATACATACCATAAGGTCATTGTAGTACCATGGGAAGCCCGTGAGCAAAAAACTCCAACCTCTTAACTTTGCCACTTTGCCCTCACTTGGCTTTCACAAAGCAAGGGCAAAGTGGTAAAAATAAGAGGTGCTCCGAATTGCCGGGGTCGGGGCATACATACCATAAGGTCATTGTAGTACCATGGGAAGCCCGCGAGCAAAAAACTCCAACCTCTTAACTTTGCCACTTTGCCCTCACTTGGCTTTCACAAAGCAAGGGCAAAGTGGTAAAAATAAGAGGTGCTCCGAATTGCCGGGGTCGGGGCATACATACCATAAGGTCATTGTAGTACCATGGGAAGCCCGCGAGCAAAAAACTCCAACCTCTTAACTTTGCCACTTTGCCCTCACTTGGCTTTCACAAAGCAAGGGCAAAGTGGTAAAAATAAGAGGTGCTCCGAATTGCCGGGGTCGGGGCATACATACCATAAGGTCATTGTAGTACCATGGGAAGCCCGCGAGCAAAAAACTCCAACCTCTTAACTTTGCCACTTTGCCCTCACTTGGCTTTCATCAAAGCAAGGGCAAAGTGGTAAAAATAAGAGGTGCTCCGAATTGCCCGGGGTCGGGGCATACATACCATAAGGTCATTGTAGTACCATGGGAAGCCCGCGAGCAAAAAACTCCAACCTCTTAACTTTGCCACTTTGCCCTCACTTGGCTTTCATCAAAGCAAGGGCAAAGTGGTAAAAATAAGAGGTGCTCCGAATTGCCCGGGGTCGGGGCATACATACCATAAGGTCATTGTAGTACCATGGGAAGCCCGCGAGCAAAAAACTCCAACCTCTTAACTTTGCCACTTTGCCCTCACTTGGCTTTCATCAAAGCAAGGGCAAAGTGGTAAAAATAAGAGGTGCTCCGAATTGCCCGGGGTCGGGGCATACATACCATAAGGTCATTGTAGTACCATGGGAAGCCCGCGAGCAAAAAACTCCAACCTCTTAACTTTGCCACTTTGCCCTCACTTGGCTTTCATCAAAGCAAGGGCAAAGTGGTAAAAATAAGAGGTGCTCCGAATTGCCCGGGGTCGGGGCATACATACCATAAGGTCATTGTAGTACCATGGGAAGCCCGCGAGCAAAAAACTCCAACCTCTTAACTTTGCCACTTTGCCCTCACTTGGCTTTCACAAAGCAAGGGCAAAGTGGTAAAAATAAGAGGTGCTCCGAATTGCCCGGGGTCGGGGCATACATACCATAAGGTCATTGTAGTACCATGGGAAGACCGCGAGCAAAAAACTCCAACCTCTTAACTTTGCCACTTTGCCCTCACTTGGCTTTCATCAAAGCAAGGGCAAAGTGGTAAAAATAAGAGGTGCTCCGAATTGCCCGGGGTCGGGGCATACATACCATAAGGTCATTGTAGTACCATGGGAAGCCCGCGAGCAAAAAACTCCAACCTCTTAACTTTGCCACTTTGCCCTCACTTGGCTTTCATCAAAGCAAGGGCAAAGTGGTAAAAATAAGAGGTGCTCCGAATCGCCGGGGTCGGGCATACATACCATAAGGTCATTGTAGTACCATGGGAAGCCCGCGAGCAAAAAACTCCAACCTCTTAACTTTGCCACTTTGCCCTCACTTGGCTTTCACAAAGCAAGGGCAAAGTGGTAAAAATAAGAGGTGCTCCGAATTGCCGGGGTCGGGGCATACATACCATAAGGTCATTGTAGTACCATGGGAAGCCCGCGAGCAAAAAACTCCAACCTCTTAACTTTGCCACTTTGCCCTCACTTGGCTTTCATCAAAGCAAGGGCAAAGTGGTAAAAATAAGAGGTGCTCCGAATTGCCCGGGTCGGGGCATACATACCATAAGGTCATTGTAGTACCATGGGAAGCCCGCGAGCAAAAAACTCCAACCTCTTAACTTTGCCACTTTGCCCTCACTTGGCTTTCATCAAAGCAAGGGCAAAGTGGTAAAAATAAGAGGTGCTCCGAATTGCCCGGGGTCGGGGCATACATACCATAAGGTCATTGTAGTACCATGGGAAGCCCGCGAGCAAAAAACTCCAACCTCTTAACTTTGCCACTTTGCCCTCACTTGGCTTTCATCAAAGCAAGGGCAAAGTGGTAAAAATAAGAGGTGCTCCGAATTGCCGGGGTCGGGGCATACATACCATAAGGTCATTGTAGTACCATGGGAAGACCGCGAGCAAAAAACTCCAACCTCTTAACTTTGCCACTTTGCCCTCACTTGGCTTTCATCAAAGCAAGGGCAAAGTGGTAAAAATAAGAGGTGCTCCGAATTGCCCGGGGTCGGGGCATACATACCATAAGGTCATTGTAGTACCATGGGAAGCCCGCGAGCAAAAAACTCCAACCTCTTAACTTTGCCACTTTGCCCTCACTTGGCTTTCATCAAAGCAAGGGCAAAGTGGTAAAAATAAGAGGTGCTCCGAATTGCCCGGGGTCGGGGCATACATACCATAAGGTCATTGTAGTACCATGGGAAGCCCGCGAGCAAAAAACTCCAACCTCTTAACTTTGCCACTTTGCCCTCACTTGGCTTTCATCAAAGCAAGGGCAAAGTGGTAAAAATAAGAGGTGCTCCGAATTGCCCGGGTCGGGGCATACATACCATAAGGTCATTGTAGTACCATGGAAGCCCGCGAGCAAAAAACTCCAACCTCTTAACTTTGCCACTTTGCCCTCACTTGGCTTTCATCAAAGCAAGGGCAAAGTGGTAAAAATAAGAGGTGCTCCGAATTGCCCGGGGTCGGGGCATACATACCATAAGGTCATTGTAGTACCATGGGAAGCCCGCGAGCAAAAAACTCCAACCTCTTAACTTTGCCACTTTGCCCTCACTTGGCTTTCACAAAGCAAGGGCAAAGTGGTAAAAATAAGAGGTGCTCCAAATTGCCCGGGGTCGGGGCATACATACCATAAGGTCATTGTAGTACCATGGGAAGCCCGCGAGCAAAAAACTCCAACCTCTTAACTTTGCCACTTTGCCCTCACTTGGCTTTCATCAAAGCAAGGGCAAAGTGGTAAAAATAAGAGGTGCTCCGAATTGCCCGGGGTCGGGGCATACATACCATAAGGTCATTGTAGTACCATGGGAAGCCCGCGAGCAAAAAACTCCAACCTCTTAACTTTGCCACTTTGCCCTCACTTGGCTTTCATCAAAGCAAGGGCAAAGTGGTAAAAATAAGAGGTGCTCCGAATTGCCCGGGGTCGGGGCATACATACCATAAGGTCATTGTAGTACCATGGGAAGCCCGCGAGCAAAAAACTCCAACCTCTTAACTTTGCCACTTTGCCCTCACTTGGCTTTCCACAAAGCAAGGGCAAAGTGGTAAAAATAAGAGGTGCTCCGAATTGGCCGGGGTCGGGGCATACATACCATAAGGTCATTGTAGTACCATGGGAAGCCCGCGAGCAAAAAACTCCAACCTCTTAACTTTGCCACTTTGCCCTCACTTGGCTTTCATCAAAGCAAGGGCAAAGTGGTAAAAATAAGAGGTGCTCCGAATTGCCCGGGGTCGGGGCATACATACCATAAGGTCATTGTAGTACCATGGGAAGCCCGCGAGCAAAAAACTCCAACCTCTTAACTTTGCCACTTTGCCCTCACTTGGCTTTCACAAAGCAAGGGCAAAGTGGTAAAAATAAGAGGTGCTCCGAATCGCCGGGGTCGGGGCATACATACCATAAGGTCATTGTAGTACCATGGGAAGCCCGCGAGCAAAAAACTCCAACCTCTTAACTTTGCCACTTTGCCCTCACTTGGCTTTCATCAAAGCAAGGGCAAAGTGGTAAAAATAAGAGGTGCTCCGAATTGCCGGGGTCGGGGCATACATACCATAAGGTCATTGTAGTACCATGGGAAGACCGCGAGCAAAAAACTCCAACCTCTTAACTTTGCCACTTTGCCCTCACTTGGCTTTCATCAAAGCAAGGGCAAAGTGGTAAAAATAAGAGGTGCTCCGAATTGCCCGGGGTCGGGCATACATACCATAAGGTCATTGTAGTACCATGGGAAGCCCGCGAGCAAAAAACTCCAACCTCTTAACTTTGCCACTTTGCCCTCACTTGGCTTTCATCAAAGCAAGGGCAAAGTGGTAAAAATAAGAGGTGCTCCGAATTGCCCGGGGTCGGGGCATACATACCATAAGGTCATTGTAGTACCATGGGAAGCCCGCGAGCAAAAAACTCCAACCTCTTAACTTTGCCACTTTGCCCTCACTTGGCTTTCCACAAAGCAAGGGCAAAGTGGTAAAAATAAGAGGTGCTCCGAATTGCCCGGGGTCGGGGCATACATACCATAAGGTCATTGTAGTACCATGGGAAGCCCGCGAGCAAAAAACTCCAACCTCTTAACTTTGCCACTTTGCCCTCACTTGGCTTTCATCAAAGCAAGGGCAAAGTGGTAAAAATAAGAGGTGCTCCGAATTGCCCGGGGTCGTGGCATACATACCATAAGGTCATTGTAGTACCATGGGAAGCCCGCGAGCAAAAAACTCCAACCTCTTAACTTTGCCACTTTGCCCTCACTTGGCTTTCATCAAAGCAAGGGCAAAGTGGTAAAAATAAGAGGTGCTCCAAATTGCCCGGGGTCGGGGCATACATACCATAAGGTCATTGTAGTACCATGGGAAGCCCGCGAGCAAAAAACTCCAACCTCTTAACTTTGCCACTTTGCCCTCACTTGGCTTTCATCAAAGCAAGGGCAAAGTGGTAAAAATAAGAGGTGCTCCGAATTGCCCGGGGTCGGGGCATACATACCATAAGGTCATTGTAGTACCATGGGAAGCCCGCGAGCAAAAAACTCCAACCTCTTAACTTTGCCACTTTGCCCTCACTTGGCTTTCATCAAAGCAAGGGCAAAGTGGTAAAAATAAGAGGTGCTAATTGCCGGGGTCGGGGCATACATACCATAAGGTCATTGTAGTACCATGGGAAGCCCGCGAGCAAAAAACTCCAACCTCTTAACTTTGCCACTTTGCCCTCACTTGGCTTTCAACAAAGCAAGGGCAAAGTGGTAAAATAAGAGGTGCTCCGAATTGCCCGGGGTCGGGGCATACATACCATAAGGTCATTGTAGTACCATGGGAAGCCGCGAGCAAAAAACTCCAACCTCTTAACTTTGCCACTTTGCCCTCACTTGGCTTTCATCAAAGCAAGGCCAAAGTGGTAAAAATAAGAGGTGCTCCGAATCGCCGGAAGTCGGGGCATACATACCATAAGGTCATTGTAGTACCATGGGAAGCCCGCGAGCAAAAAACTCCAACCTCTTAACTTTGCCACTTTGCCCTCACTTGGCTTTCATCAAAGCAAGGGCAAAGTGGTAAAAATAAGAGGTGCTCCGAATTGCCGGGGTCGTGGCATACATACCATAAGGTCATTGTAGTACCATGGGAAGCCCGCGAGCAAAAAACTCCAACCTCTTAACTTTGCCACTTTGCCCTCACTTGGCTTTCCACAAAGCAAGGGCAAAGTGGTAAAAATAAGAGGTGCTCCGAATTGCCGGGGTCGGGGCATACATACCATAAGGTCATTGTAGTACCATGGGAAGCCCGCGAGCAAAAAACTCCAACCTCTTAACTTTGCCACTTTGCCCTCACTTGGCTTTCACAAAGCAAGCAAAGTGGTAAAAATAAGAGGTGCTCGAATTGCCGGGGTCGGGGCATACATACCATAAGGTCATTGTAGTACCATGGGAAGCGCGAGCAAAAAACTCCAACCTCTTAACTTTGCCACTTTGCCCTCACTTGGCTTTCATCAAAGCAAGGGCAAAGTGGTAAAAATAAGAGGTGCTCCAAATGCCCGGGGTCGGGCATACATACCATAAGGTCATTGTAGTACCATGGAAGCCCGCGAGCAAAAAACTCCAACCTCTTAACTTTGCCACTTTGCCCTCACTTGGCTTTCATCAAAGCAAGGGCAAAGTGGTAAAAATAAGAGGTGCTCCGAATTGCCGGGGTCGGGGCATACATACCATAAGGTCATTGTAGTACCATGGAAGCCCGCGAGCAAAAAACTCCAACCTCTTAACTTTGCCACTTTGCCCTCACTGGCTTTCCAAAAAGAGGGCAAAGTGGAAAATAAGAGGTGCTCCAAATCGGCCGGGGTCGGGGCATACATACCATAAGGTCATTGTAGTACCATGGGAAGCCCGCGAGCAAAAAAACTCCAACCTCTTAACTTTGCCACTTTGCCCTCACTTGGCTTTCATCAAAGCAAGGGCAAAGTGGTAAAAATAAGAGGTGCTCCGAATTGCCTGGGGTCGTGACATACATACCATAAGGTCATTGTAGTACCATGGGAAGCCCGCGAGAAAAAACTCCAACCTCTTAACTTTGCCACTTTGCCCTCACTTGGCTTTCATCAAAGCAAGGGCAAAGTGGTAAAAATAAGAGGTGCTCCGAATTGCCCGGGGTCGGGGCATACA
>CM056947.1:19904529-20179452 GCA_029856935.1 Cyclocarya paliurus | reverse complement strand
CTCTTAACTTTGCCACTTTGCCCTCACTTGGCTTTAACAAAGCAAGGGCAAAGTGGTAAAAATAAGAGGTGCTCCGAATTGCCGGGGTCGGGGCATACATACCATAAGGTCATTGTAGTACCATGGGAAACCCGCGAACAAGAAACTCCAACCTCTTAACTTTGCCACTTTGCCCTCACTTGGCTTTCAACAGCAAGGGCAAAGTGGTAAAAATAAGAGGTGCTCCAATTCGCCCTGTGTCGTGGCATACATACCATAAGGTCATTGTAGTACCATGGGAAGCCCGCGAGCAAAAAACTCCAACCTCTTAACTTTTCC
This sequence comes from Cyclocarya paliurus, assembly GCA_029856935.1. Taxonomy (NCBI): domain Eukaryota; kingdom Viridiplantae; phylum Streptophyta; class Magnoliopsida; order Fagales; family Juglandaceae; genus Cyclocarya; species Cyclocarya paliurus. Next base: position 20,179,134 of record CM056947.1, on the reverse strand, counting down.
ACTTTGCCCTTACTTGGCTTTCCACAAAGAAAGGGCAAAGTGGTAAAAATAAGAGGTGCTCCAAATCGCCCTGTGTCGTGGCATACATACCCTAAGGCCATTGTAGTACCATGGGATGCCCGCGAGCAAAAAACTCCCACCTCTTCACTTTGCCACATTGCCCTCTCTTGGCTTTACACAAAGCAAGGGCAAAGTGGTAAAAAGAAGAGGTGCTCCGAATTGCCCGGGGTCGGGGCATACATACCATAAGGTTATTGTAGTACCATGGGAAGCCCGCGAGCAAAAAACTCCTACCTCTTAACTTTTCCACTTTGCCCTCACTTGGCTTTAAACAAAGTTAGGGCAAAATGGTAAAATAAGAGGTGCTCCGAATCGCCCGGGGTCGGGGCATACATACCATAAGGTTATTGTAGTACCATGGGAAGCCCGCGAGCAAAAAACTCCAACCTCTTAACTTTCCCACTTTGCCCTCACTTGGCTTTCAACAAAAAAAGAGCAAAGTGGTAAAAATAAGTGGTGCTCCGAATTGCTCGGGGTCGGGGCATACATACCATAACCTCGATGTAGTACCATGGGATGCCCATGAGGAAAAAACTGCCACCTCTTAACTTTGCCACTTTGCCCTCACTTGGCTTTCAGCCTAGCAAGGGCAAAGTAGTAAAAATAAAAGGTGCTCCGAATCGCCCGGTGTCGAGGCATACATACCACAAGGTGATTGTAGTACCATGGGAAGTCCGCGAGGAAAAAACTCCTACCTCTTAACTTTTCCACTTTGCCCTCACTTGGCTTTAAACAAAGTTAGGGCAAAGTGGTAAAATAAGAGGTGCTCCGAATCGCCCAAAGTCGGGGCATACATACCATATGGTCATTGTAGTACCATGGGAAGCCCGCGAGCAAAAAAGTCCACCCTCTTAACTTTGCCACTTTGCCCTCACTTGGGTTTCAACAAAACAAAGGCAAAGTGGTAAAAATAAGAGGTGCTCCGAATTGCCCGGGGTTGGAGCATACATACCATAAGGTCATGGTAGTACCATGGGAAGCCCGCAAGCAAAAAACTCCAACATGTTATTTTTGCCGCTTTGCCCTCACTTGGCTTTCAACCAAGCTTGGGCAAAGTGGTAAAAATAAGAGCTGCTCCGAATTGCCCGGGGTCGGGGCAAACATACCATAAGGTTATTGTAGTACCATGGGAAGCCCGAGAGTAAAAAACTCCAACCTCCTAACTTTACCACTTTGCCCTCACTTGGCTTTCAAAAAAAAAAGGGCAAAGTGGTAAAAATAAGAGGTGCTCGGAATTGCCCGGGGTCGGGCATACATACCATAAGGTCAATTTAGTACCATGGGATGCCCACGAGCAAAAAACTCCCACCTCTTAACTTTACCACTTTGCCCTCACTTGGCTTTCAACAAAAAAAGGGCAAAGTGGTAAAAATAAGTGGTGCGCCGAATTGCTCGAGGTCGGGGCATACATACCATAAGGTCAATGTAGTACCATGGGATGCCCACGAGGAAAAAACTCCTACCTCTTAACTTTGCCAATTTGCCCTCACTTGGCTTTCAGCCTAGCAAGGGCAAAGTGATAAAAATAAGAGCTGCTCCGAATTGCCCGGGGTCAGAAAGTTCATTGTAGTACCATGGGATGCTCGCGAGCAAAAAACTCCCACCTTTTAACTTTGCCACTTTGCCCTCACTTGGCTTTTACCTAAGGAAGGGCAAAGTGGTAAAAATAATAGGTGCTCCGAATTGCCCGGGGTTGGAGTATACATACCATAAGATCATTGTAGTACCATGGGAAGCTGATGGAGATGCAAGACGAGCCATTCGCAATGCTACTAGGCGAGCTAGGCACGCAGAGGCTAGGAGGGTTGCATTGGGGTGCATGCACGGTTCGGGTGGTGAGGTGATGGGCATTCAAGACAAGTGCAACTAGAGGAGTCTCAAGTGTTAGTCAATTCCTTGATTTTAGGGATTGGATGACAAGATGACAAATATCTTAATTTTAAGCCACATGTCCTTTATTTTAGGAATTTATCTATTATTTCTATTATTTTAGACATTTGAATTATTTCCCTCAACTTAAGAATTTGATTTGTTTTAGGATTAGGAATTCAAAGAGTTGGTTTTGTTTTGGGATTAGGAATTCAAAAGAGGTTGGGGGAGGACTAGCCAAACCCTACTACTATATATTTGGCCTTTTGGCTTGTAATTCATCATTAAGGTATTTTGAATGAATGAGAACTTTCTCTTTCAATCTTTTGAGAATTAAGTGCTAGCTTGAGTTAGTCTTAATTTTCACCAACCAACCCATTGAGATCTTTGTGTTGCCTTGAGGTAACCCTAGATTCAACCATCCAACACACCACAAACACGTGAGTGAGAGTGAGGCTTCCATCACAAGCCCGTGAGCAAAAAACTCCAACATCTTAACTTTGCTAATTTGCCCTCACTTGGCTTTCAACCAAGCAAGGGCAAAGTGGTAAAAATAAGAGGTCCTCCGAATTGCCCGGGTTCGGGGCATACATACCATAAGGTCATTGTAGTACCATGGGAATCCCGCGAGCAAAAAACTCTCACCTCTTAACTTTGCCACTTTGCCCTCACTTGGCTTTCAACAAAACAAGGGCAAAGTGGTAAAAATAAGTGGTGCTCCGAATTGCTCGGGGTTGGGGCATACATACCATAACGTCGATGTAGTACCATGGGATGCCCGCGAGCAAAAAACGCCCACCTCTAAACTTTGCCACTTTGCCCTCACTTGGCTTTCAACCAAGCAAGGCCAAAGTGGTAAAAATAAGAGTTCCTCCGAATTGCTCTGGTTCGGGGCATACATACCATAAGGTCATTGTAGTACCATGGGAATCCCGCGAGCAAAAAACTCCCACCTCTTAACTTTGCCACTTTGCTCTCACTTGGCTTTCAACAAAACAAGGGCAAAGTGGTAAAAATAAGAGGTGCTCCAAATTGTCCGGGGTCGAGGCATACATACCATAAGGTCATTGTAGTACCATGGGATGCCCACGAGCAAAAAACTCTCACCTCTTAACTTTCCCACTTTGCCCCCACTTGGCTTTCAACAAAGCAAGGGTAAAGTGGTAAAAATAAGAGGTGTTCCGAATTGCCCGGGGTCGGGCATACATACCATAAGGTCAATGTAGTACATTGGGATGCCCACGAGCAAAAAACTCCCACCTCTTAACTTTGCCACTTTACCCTCACTTGGCTTTCAACCAAGCCTGGGCAAAGTGGTAAAAATAAGAGCTACTCCGAATTGCCTGGGGTCGGGGCATACATACCATAAGGTCATTGTAGTACCATGGGAAGCGCGCGAGCAAAAAACTCCAACATCTTAACATTGTCACTTTGCACTCACTTGGCTTTCAACCAAACAAGGGAAAAGTGGTAAAAATAAGAGGTGCTCTGAATTGCCCGGGGTCGGGGCATACATACCATAAAGGTCATTGTAGTACCATGGGAAACGCGTGAGCAAAAAACTCCAACCTCTTAACTTTGCCACTTTGCCCTCACTTGACTTTCAACAAAACAAGGGCAAAGAGGTAAAAATAAGTGGTGCTCCGAATTGCCCGGGGTCGGGGCATACATGGCAAAAGCTCATTGTAGTACCATGGGATGCCCGCGAGCAAAAAATTCCCACCACTTAACTTTGCCACTTTGCCCTCACTTGGCTTTCAACCAAGCAAGGGCAAAGAAGTAAAAATAAGAGGTGCTCCGAATCGCCCGGGGTCAGGGCATACATACCATAAGGTCATTGTAGTTCCATGGGAAGCCCGCGAGAAAAAAATTCCAACATCTTAACTTTGCCACTTTGCCCTCACTTGGCTTTCAACCAAGTAAGCGCAAAGTGGTAAAAATTAGAGGTCCTCCGAATTGCCCGGGTTCGGGCCATACATACCATAAGGTCATTGTAGTACCATGGGATGCCCACGAGCAACAAACCCCCACCTCTTAACTTTACCACTTTGCCCTCACTTGGCTTTCAACAAAACAAGGGCAAAGTGGTAAAAATAAGAGCTGCTACGAATTGGCCGGGGTCGGGGCATACACAGCATAAGGTCATTGTAGTACCATGGGATACCCGCGAGCAAAAAACTCCCACCTCTTAACTTTACCCTCACTTGGCTTTCAACCAAGCAAGGGCAAAGTAGTAAAAATAAGAGGTGCTCCGAATCGCCCGGGGTTGGGGCATACATACCATAAGGCCATTGTAGAACCATGGGAAGCCCGTGAGCAAAAAACTCCAACCTCTCACCTTTGCCACTTTGCCCTCACCTGGCTTTCAACAAAAAAAGGGCAAATTGGTAAAAATAAGAGGTGCTCCGAATTGCCCGGGGTCGGAGTATACATACCATAAGGTCATTGTAGTACCATGGGAAGCCCGTGAGCAAAAAACTCAAACATCTTAACTTTGCCACTTTGCCCTCACTTGGCTTTCAACCAAGCAAGGGCAAAGTGGAAAAAATAAGAGGTCCACCCAATTGCCCGGGTTCAGGGCATACATACCATAAGGTCATTGTAGTATCATGGGTTGCCCAAGAGCAACAAACCCCCACCTCTTAACTTTGCCACTTTGCCCTCACTTGGCTTTCAACAAAACAAGGGCAAAGTGGTAAAAATAAGAGCTGCTCCGAATTGCCCGGGGTCGGGGCATACACAGCATAAAGTCATTGTACTACCATTGGATGCCCGCGAGCAAAAAACTCCCACCTCTTAACTTTGCCACTTTGCCCTCACTTGGCTTTCAACCAAGCAAGGGCAAAGTGGTAAAAATAAGAGGTCCACCCAATTGCCCGGGTTCAGGGCATACATACCATAAGGTCATTGTAGTATCATGGGTTGCCCAAGAGCAACAAACCCCCACCTCTTAACTTTGCCACTTTGCCCTCACTTGGCTTTCAACAAAACAAGGGCAAAGTGGTAAAAATAAGAGCTGCTCCGAATTGCCCGGGGTCGGGGCATACACAGCATAAAGTCATTGTACTACCATTGGATGCCCGCGAGCAAAAAACTCCCACCTCTTAACTTTGCTACTTTGCCCTCACTTGGCTTTCAACCATGCAAGGGAAAAGTAGTAAAAATAAGAGGTGCTCCGAATCGCCCAGGGTCGGGGCATACATGCCATAAGGTCATTGTAGTACCATGGGAAGCCCGCGAGCAAAAAGCTCCAACCTCTTACCTTTGCCACATTGCCCTCACTTGGCTTTCAACAAAAAAAAGGCAAAGTGGTAAAAATAAGAGTTGCTCCGAATTGCCCGGGGTCGGGGCATACACACCATAAGGTCATTGTATTACATGGGATGCCCACGAGCAAAAAACTCCCGCCTCTTAACTTTTCCACTTTGCCCTCACTTGGCTTTTACCTAAGCAAGGGCAAAGTGGTAAAAATAAGAGCTGGTCCGAATTGCCCGAGGTCGAGGCGTACACACCATAAGGTCATTGTAGTACCATGGGATGCCCGCGAGCAAAAAACTCCCACCTCTTAACTTTGCCAGTTTGCCCTCACTTGGTTTTTACCTAATCAAGGGCAAAGTGGTAAAAATAAGAGGTGTTCCGAATTGCCCGGGGTCGGGGCATACATACCATAAGGTCATTGTAGTACCATGGGATGCCCGCGAGCAAAATACTCACACCTCTTAACTTTGCCACTTTGCCCTCACTTGGCTTTAAGCAAAGCCCGCAAAGTGGTAAAAATAAGAGGTGCTCCGAATTGCCCGAGGTCGGGGCATACATACCATAAGGTTATTGTAGTACCATGGGAAGCCTGCGAGCAAAAAACTCCAACCTCTTAACTTTGCCACTTTGCCCTCACTTGGCTTTCAACAAAAAAAGGGCAAAGTGGTAAAAATAAGAGGTGCTCCGAATTGCCCGGGGTCAGGCATACATACCACAAGGTCAATTTAGTACCATGGGATGCCTACAGGCAAAAAACTCCCACCTCTTAACTTTGCCACTTTGCCCTCGCTTGGCTTTCAACAAAGCAAGGGCAAAGTGGTAAAAATAGGAGCTGCTCCGAATTGGCCGTGGTCAGAATGGTCATTGTAGTACCATGGGATGCCCGCGAGCAAAAAACTCCCACCTCTTAACTTTGCCACTTTGCCCTCACTTGGCTTTTACCTAAGCAAGGGCAAAGTGGTAAAAATAAGAGCTACTCTGAATCGCCCGGGGTCGGGGCATACATACCGTAAGATCATTGTAGTACCATGGGAAGCCCGCGAGCAAAAGACTCCAACCTCTTAACTTTGCCACTTTGCCCTCACTTGGCTTTCAACAAAAAAAGGGCAAAGTGGTTAAAATAAGAGTTGCTCCGAATTTCCCGGGGTCGGGGCATACACACCATAAGGTCATTGTAGTACCATGGGATGCCCACGTGCAAAAAACTCCCCGCTCTTAACTTTGCCACTTTGCCCTCACTTGCCTTTTACCTAAGCAATGGCAAAGTGGAAAAAATAAGAGGTGCTCCGAATTGCCCGAGGTCGGGGCATACACACCATAAGGTTATTTTAGTACCATGGGAAGCCCGTGAGCAAACAACTCAAACCTCTTAACTTTGCCACTTGACTTTTACCCAAGCAAGTGCAAAGTGGTAAAAATAAGAGGTGCTCCGAATTGCCCGGGGTCGGGGCATACACACCATAAGGTTATTGTAGTACCATCGAAAGCCAGCGAGCAAAAAACTCCAACCTCTTAACTTTGCCACTTTGCCCTCACTTGGCTTTTACCTAAGCAAGGGCAAAGTGGTTAAAATAAGAGGTGATCCGAATTGCCTAGGGTCGGGGCATACATACCATAAGGTCATTGTAGTACCATGGGAAGCCCGCGAGCAAAAAACTCCAACCTCTTAACTTTCCCACTTTACCCTCACTTGGCTTTCAACAAGGTATAGCCAAAGTGGTAAAAATAAGAGGTGCTCCGAATTGCCAGGCGTCGGGGCATACAAACCATAAGGTCATTGTAGTACCATGGGAAGCCCGCAAGAAAAACCCCCACCTCTTAACTTAGCCACTTTGCCCTCACTTGGCTTTTATCTAAGCAAGGGCAAAGAGGTAAAAATAAGAGGTGCTCCGAATAGCCCGGGGTCGGTGCATACGTACCATAAGGTCATTGTAGTACCATGGGAAGCCCGCGAGCAAAGAACTGAAACCTCTTAACTTTGCCACCTTGCGCTCACTTGGCTTTCAACAAAGCAAGGGCAAAGTGGTAAAAATAAGAGGTGCTCCGAATTGCCTGGGGTCGGGGTATACACACCATAAGGTCATTGTAGTACCATCGAAAGCCTGCGAGCAAAAAACTCCAACCTCTTAACTTTGCCACTTTCCCTCACATGGCTTTTACCTAAGGAAGGATAAAGTGGTAAAAATAAGAGGTGCTCCGAATTGCCCGGGGTCAGGGCATACATACCATAAGGTCATTGTAGTACCATGGAAAGCCCGCGAGCAAAAAACTCCCACGTCTTAACTTTGCCACTTTGCCCTCGTTTGGCTTTTAACTAAGCAAGGGCAAAGTGGTAAAAATAAAAGGTGCTCCGAATTGCACGGGGTCGAGGCATATATACCATAAGTTCATTGTAGTATCATGGGTAGCCCGCGAGCAAAAAACTGCAACCTCTTAACTTTGCCACTTTGCCCTCACTTGGCTTCCAAACTAAGCAAGGGCAAAGTGGTAAAAATAAAAGGTGCTCAGAGTGGCCCGGGGTCGGGGAATCCACAACACAAGGTCATGGTAGTAACATAGGAAGCCCGCGAGCAAAAAATTCTAACCTCTTAACTTTGCCACTTTGACCTCAATTGGCTTCCTAACTAAGTAAGGGCAATGTGGTAAAAATAAAAGGTGCTACGAATGGCCCGAGGTCGGAGCATCCACAACACAAGGTCATGGTAGTACCATGGGAAACCCGCGAGTAAAAAACTCCAATCTCTCAACTTTGCCATTTTGCCCTCACTTGGCTTCCAAACTAAGTAAGGGCAAACTGGTAAAAATAAAAGGTGCTACGAATGGCCCGGCGTTGGGGCATCCACAACACATGGTCATGGTAGTACCATAGGAAGCCTGCGAGTAAAAAAATCAAACCTCTTAAATTTGGCACTTTGTCCTCAATTGGCTTTCCACTAACCAAGGGCAAAGGGGTAAAAATAAGAGGTGCTCCGAATGGCCCGGGGTCGGCGCATCAACGCCACAAGGTCATGGTAGTACCATAGGAAGCCTGTGAGAAAAAAAAAAATCAAACCTCTTAAATTTGGCACTTTGCCCTCAATTGGCTTTCCACTAACCAAGGGCAAAGTGGTAAAAATAAGAGGTGCTCCGAATGGCCCGGGGTCGGGGCATCAATGCCTCAAGGTCATGGTAGTACCATAGGAAGCCCGCAGGCAAAAAACTCTAACCTCTTAACTTTGCCACTTTGCCCTCAATTGGCTTCCAAACTAAGCAAGGGCAAAGTGGTAAAAATAAAAGGTGCTCTGAATCGCCCGGCGTCGGGGCATCCACAACACAAGGTCATGGTAGTACAATAGGATGCCTGCGACCAAAAAAATCAAACCTCTTAAATTTGGCACTTTGCCCTCATTTGGCATTCCACTAACCAAGGGCAAAGTGGTAAAAATAAGATGTGCTCCGAATGGCCCGGGGTCAGGGCATCAATGCCACAAGGTCATGGTAGTACCATAGGAAGCCCGTGAGCAAAAAACTCTAACCTCTTAACTTTGCCACTTTGCCCACAATTGGCTTCCAAACTAAGCAAGGGCAAAGTGGTAAAAATAAAAGGTACCCCGAGTGGCCCAGCGTCTGGGCATCCACCACACAAGGTCATGGTAGTACCATAGGAAGCCTGCGAGAAAAAAAAATCAAACCTCTTAAACTTGGCACTTTGCCCTCAATTGGCTTTCCACTAGCCAAGGGCAAAGTGGTAAAAATAAGAGTTGCACCGAATAGCCTAGGGTCGGGGGATACATACCATAAGGTCATTGTAGTACCATGGGAAGCCCGCGAGGTAAAAACTTCTACCTCTTAACTTTGCCACTTTGCCCTCACTTGGCTTTTCCCTAAGCAAGGGCAAAGTGGTAAAAATAAGAGCTGCACCGAATTGCCCGGGGTCGGGGCATACATACCATAAGGTCATTGTAGTACCATGGGAAGCCCGCGAGCAAAAAACTCCCACGTCTTAACTTTGCCACTTTGCCCTCGTTTAGCTTTTACCTAAGCAAGGGCAAAGTGGTAAAAATAAGACGTGCTCCGAATTGCCCGGGTTCGGGGCATACATACCATATGGTCATTGTAGTACCATGGGAAGCCCGCGAGCAAAAAACTCCAACCTCTTAACTTTGCCAGTTTGCCCTCACTTGGCTTCCACCAAAATAAGGGCAAAGTGGTAAAAATAAAAGGTGCTCCGAATTGCACGGGGTCGAGGCATACATACCATAAGTTCATTGTAGTATCATGGGTAGCCCGAGAGCAAAAAACTACAACCTCTTAACTTTGCCACTTTGCCCTCACTTGGCTTCCAAACTAAGCAAGGGCAAAGTGGTAAAAATAAAAGGTGCTCCGAGTGGCCCGGGGTCGGGGTATGCATAACACAAGGTCATGGTTGTAACATAGGAAGCCCGTGAGCAAAAAATTCAAACCTCTTAACTTTGCCACTTTGACCTCAATTGGCTTCCTAACTAAGTAAGGGCAAAGTGGTAAAAATAAAAGGTGCTACGAATGGCTCGGAGTCGGGGCATCCACCACACAAGCTCATGGTAGTACCATGGGAGGCCCGCGAGCAAAAAACTCCAATCTCTTAACTTTGCCATTTTGCCCTCACATGGCTTCCAAACTAAGCAAAGGCAAACTAGTAAAAATAAAAGGTGCTACGAATGGCCCGGCGTCGGGGCATCCACAACACAAGGTCATGGCAGTACCGTAGGAAGCCTGCGAGCAAAAAAATCAAACCTCTTAAATTTGGCACTTTGTCCTCAATTGGCTTTCCACTAACCAAGGGCAAAGTGGTAAAAATAAGACGTGCTCCGAATTGCCCGGGGTCGGGGCATACATACCATATGGTCATTGTAGTACCACGGGATGCCCGCGAGCAAAAAACTCCAACCTTTACTTTGCCACTTTGAAACTTGGCTTTTACCTAAGGAAGCGCAAAGTGGTAAAAATAAAAGCTGCTCCGAATTGCCCGGAGTCGGGGCATAATACCACAAGGTCGTTGTAGTACCATGGGAAGTCCGCGAGCAAAAAACTCTAACCTCTTAACTTTGCCACTTTGCCCTCACTTGGCTTCCAAACTAAGCAAGGGCAAAGTGGTAAAAATAAAAGGTGCTCCGAGTGGCCCGGGGTCGGGGCATCCACAACACAAGGTCATGGTAGTAACATAGGAAGCCCGCGAGCAAAAAATTCTAACCTCTTAACTTTGCCACTTTGCTCCTACTTGGTTTGCAACAAAATAAGGGCAAACTGGTAAAAATAAGAGGTGCTCCGAATTGCACGAGGTCGGGGCATACCTACCATAAGGTCATTGTAGTATGATGGGAAGTCCGCGAGCAAAAAACTCCAACCTCTTAAATTTGCCACTTTGCCCTCACTTGGCTTCCAAACTAAGCAAGGGCAAAGTGGTAAAAATAAAAGGTGCTCCGAGTGGCCCGGGTCGGGGCATCCACAACACAAGGTCATGGTAGTAACATAGGAAGCCCGCGAGCAAAAATTTCTAACCTCTTAACTTTGCCACTTTGACCTCAATTGGCTTCCTAACTAAGTAAGGGCAAAGCGGTAAAAATAAAAGGTGCTACTAATGGCCCGGGGTCGGGGCATCCACGACACAAGGTCATGGTAGTACCATAGGAAGCCCGCGAGCAAAAAAAATCAAACCACTATAATTCGACACTTTGTCCTCAATTGGCTTTCCACAAACCGTGGGAAAGTGGTAAAAATAAGAGGTGCTCCGAATGGCCCGGGTCAGCGCAACCGTACCACAAGGTCATGGTAGTACCATAGGAAGCCCGCGAACAAAAAACTCTAACCTCTTAACTTTGCCACTTTGCCCTCAATTGGCTTCCTAACTGAGCAAGGGCAAAGTGGTAAAAATAAAAGGTGCTCCAAATTGCCCGGGGTCGGGGCAACCCCAACACAAGGTCATGGTAGTACCATAGGATGCCTGCGAGCAAAAAAATCAAACCTCTAAAATTTGGCAGTAAGCCCTCAATTGGCATTCCACTAACCAAGGGCAATGTGGTAAAAATAAGAGGTGCTCCGAATGGCCCGGGGTCGGGGCATCAATGCCACAAGGTCATGGTAGTACCATAGGAAGCCCGTGAGCAAAAAGCTCTAACCTCTGAACTTTGCCACTTTCCTCACAATTGGCTTCCAAACTAAGCAAGGGCAAAGTGGTAAAAATAAAAGGTGCCCCGAATGGCCCAGCGTCGGGGCATCCACAACACAAGGTCATGGTAGTACCATAGGAAGCCTGCGAGAAAAAAAAAATCAAACCTCTTAAATTTGGCACTTTGCCCTCAATTGGCTTTCCACTAACCAAGGGCAAAGTGGTAAAAATAAGAGGTGCTCCGAATGGCCTGGGGTCGGGGCATCAATGCCACAAGGTCATGGTAGTACCATAGGAAGCCTGCGAGAAAAAAAAATGAAACCTCTTAAATTTGGCACTTTGCCCTCAATTGGCTTTCCACTAACCAAGGGCAAAGTGGTAAAAATAAGAGGTGCTCCGAATGGCCCGGGGTCGGGGCATCAATGCCACAAGGTCATGGTAGTACCATAGGAAGCCCGCAAGCAAAAAACTCTAACCTCTTAACTTTGCCACTTTGACCTCAATTGGCTTTCTAACTAAGCAAGAGAAAGTGGTAAAAATAAAAGGTGCTACGGATGGCACGGGGTCAGGGCATCCGTACCACAAGGTCATGGTAGTACCCTAGGAAGCCCGCGAACAAAAAACTCTAACCTCTTAACTTTGCCACTTTGCCCTCAATTGGCTTCCTAACGAAGCAAGGGCTAAGTGGTAAAAATAAAAGGTGCTCTGAATGGCCCGGCGTCGGGGCATCCATAACACAAGTCCATGGTAGTACCATAGGAAGCTTGCGAGCAAAGAAATCAAACCTCTTAAATTTGGCACTTTGCCATCAATTGGCTTTCCACTAACCAAGGGCAAAGTGGTAAAAATAAGAGTTGCACCGAATAGCCTGGGGTCGGTGGATACATACCATAAGGTCATTGTAATACCATGGGAAGCCCGCGAGGAAAAAACTTCTACCTCTTAACTTTGCCACTTTACCCTCACTTGGCTTTTACCTAAGGAAGGGCAAAGTAGTAAAAATAAGAGCTGCTCCGAATTGCCCGGGGTCGGGGCATACATACCATAAGGTCATTGTAGTACCATGGGAAGCCCGCTAGCAAAAAACTTCCACGTCTTAACTTTGCCACTTTGCCCTCGTCTGGCTTTTACCTAAGCAAGGGCAAAGTGGTAAAAATAAGACGTGCTCCGAATTGCCCGGGTTTGGGGCATACATACCATATGGTCATTGTAGTACCATGGCAAGCCCGCGAGCAAAAAACTCCAACCTCTTTACTTTGCCACTTTGCCCTCACTTGGCTTTTACCTAAGCAAGGGCAAAGTGGTAAAAATTAGAGCTGCTCCGTATTGCCCGGGGTTGGGGCAAACATACCATAAGGTCATTGTTGTACCATTGGAAGCCTGCGAGCAAAAATCTCTAACCTCTTAACTTTGCCACTTTGCCCTCAATTGGGTTCCTAGGCAAGGGCAAAGTGGTAAAAATAAAATGTGCTCTGAATGGCCCCAGGCCGGGGCAACCACAACACAAGGTCATGGTAGTACCATAGGATGCCTGCGAGCAACAAAATCAAACCTCTTAAATTTGTCACTTTGCCCTCAATTGGCTTTCCACAAACCAAGGGCAAAGTGGTAAAAATGAGAGGTGCTCCGAATGGCCCGGGGTCGGGGCATCAATGCCACAAGGTCATGGAAGTACCATAGAAAGCCCGCGAGCAAAAAACTCTAACCTCTTAACTTTGCCACTTTGCCCTCAATTGGCTTCTGAACTAAGCAAGGGTAAAGTGGTAAAAATAAAAGGTGCCCCGAATGGCACGCGGTCGGGGCATCCCCAACACAAGGTCATGGTAGTAAAATAGGAAGCCCGTGAGCAAAAAACTCTAACCTCTTAACTTTGCCACTTTGCCCACAATTTGCTTCCAAACTAAGCAAGGGCAATGTGGTAAAAATAAAAGGTGCCCCGAATGGCCCGCGGTTGGGGCATCCACAACACAAGGTCATGGTAGTACCATTGGAAGCCCGCCAGCAAAAACTCTAACCTCCTAATTTTGCCACTTTGCCCTCAATTGGCTTCCTAACTAAGCAAGGGCAAGTGGTAAAAATAAAAGGTGCTCCGAATGGCCCGGGGTCGGGGCATCCACAACACAAGGTCATGGTAGTAAAATAGGAAGCCCGCCAGCAAAAACTCTAACCTCTTAATTTTGCCACTTTGCCCTCAATTGGCTTCCTAACTAAGCAAGGGCAAGTGGTAAAAATAAAAGGTGCTACGAATGGCCCGGGGTCGGGGCATCCATAACACAAGGTCATTGTTGTACCATAGGAAGCCCGCGAGCAAAGAAAACAAACCTTTTAAATTTGGCACTTTGTCCTCAATTGGCTTTCCACAAACCGAGTGAAAGTCGTAAAAATAAGAGGTGCTCCGAATGGCCCGGGGTCGGGGCATCCGTACCACAAGGTCATGGTAGTACCATAGGAAACCCGCAAACAAAAAATCTAACCTCTTAACTTTGCCACTTTGCCCTCAATTGGCTTCCTAATTAAGCAAGGGCAAAGTGGTAAAAATAAAAGGTGCTCCAAATGGCCCGGCATCGAGGCATCCTCAACACATGGTTATGGTAGTGCCATAGGAAGCCTGCGCGAAAAAAAAAATCAAACCACTTAAATTTGGCACTTTGCCCTGAATTGGCTTTCCACTAACCAAGGGCAAAGTGGTAAAAATAAGAGGTGCTCCGAATGGCCCGGGGTCGGGGCATCAATGCCACAAGGTCATGGTAGTACCATAGGAAGCCCACAAGCAAAAAACTCTAACCTCATAACTTTGCCACTTTGCCCTCAATTGGCTTCCAAACTAAGCAAGGGCAAAGTGATAAAAATAAAAGGTGCTCCGAATGCCCGGGTCGGGGCATCCACAACAAAAGGTCATGGTAGTAAAATAGGAAGCCCGCTAGCAAAAACTCTAACCTCTTAATTTTGCCACTTTGCCCTCAATTGGCTTCCTAACTAAGCAAGGGCAAGTGGTAAAAATAAAAGGTGCTACGAATGGCCTGGGGTCGGGGCATCCACAACACAAGGTCATGGTAGTACCATTGGAAGCCCGCGATCAAAAAAATCAAACCTCTTAAATTTGGCACTTTGACCTCAATTGGCTTTCCACAAACCAAGGGAAAGTGGTAAAAATAAGAGGTGCTCCGAATGGCCTGGGGTTGGGGCATCAATGCCACAAGGTCATGGTAGTACCATAGGAAGCCCGCAAGCAAAAAACTCTAACCTCTTAACTTTGCCACTTTGCCCTCAATTGGCTTCCAAACTAAGCAAGGGCAAAGTGGTAAAAATAAAAGGTGCTCCGAATGGCCTGAGGTCGAGGCAGCCACAACATAAGGACATGGCAGTACCATAGGAAGTCTGCTAGCAAAAAAATCAAACCTCTTAAATTTGGCACTTTGCCCTCAATTGGCTTTCCACTAACCAAGGGCAAAGTGGTAAAAATAAGAGGTGCTTCGAATGGCCCGGGGTCGAGGCATCAATGCCACAAGGTCATGGTAGTACCATAGGAAGCTCGCGAGCAAAAAACTCTAACCTCTTAACTTTGCCACTTTTCCCTCAATTGGCTTTCCACTAACCAAGCACAAAATGGTAAAAATAAGAGGTGTTCCGAATCGCCCGGGGCCGGGGCATCTATACCACAAGGTCATTGTAGTACCATGGGAAGCCCACGAGCAAAAAACCTCCACCTCTTAACTTTTCCACTTTGCCCTCACTTGGCTTTTACCTAAGCAAGGGCAAAGTGATAAAAATAAGAGGTGCTCCGAATTGCCCAGAGTAGGGGCATACAAACCACAAGGTCATTGTAGTACCATGGGAAGCTCGCGAGCAAAAAACTCCAACCTCTTAACTTTGTCACTTTGCCCTCACTTGGCTTTCGACAAAACAAGGGCAAAGTGGTAAAAATAAGAGGTACTCCGAATTGCCCGGGGTCGGGGCATACACACCATTAGGTCATTGTAGTACCATGGGAGACCCGCGAGCAAAAAACTCAAACCTCTTAAGTTTGCCACATTCACCTCACTTGGCTTTTACCTAAGCAAGGGCAAAATGGTAAAAATAAGAGGTGCTCCGAATCACCCGGGGTCGAGGCATACATACCATATGGACATTGTAGTACCATGGGAAGCCCACGAGCAAAAAACTCCAACCTCCTAACTTTGCCACTTTGCCCTCACTTGGCTTGCAACAAAATAAGGGCAAAGTGGTAAAAATAAGAGGTGCTCCGAATTGCCCGGGGTCGGGGCAAACACACCATAAGGTCATTGTAGTACCATGGGATGCCCGCGAGCAAAAAACTCCCACCTTTTACCTTTGCCACCTTGCCCTCACTTGGCTTTCAACAAAGTAAGTGCAAAGTTTGTAAAAATAAGAGTGCTCCGAATTGCCCGGAGGGGCATCACACAGCATGTAGTACCATGTACACTCCAACCTCTTAACTTGCCACTTGCCCTCACTTGCTATGCAACAAAATAAGGGCAAGTGTAAAAAATAAAGGTGCCTGAATTGCCCGGGTCGGGCAAACAACCATAAGGTCATTGTAGTACCATGATGCCCGCGAGCAAAAAACCCCACCTTTACCTTTGCCACCTTGCCCTCACTTGGCTTTCCACAAAGTAAGGGAAAGTTGTAAAATAAGAGTGCTCCGAATTGCCGGGTCGGGAAACACTGTAGTACCATGGGATGCCCGCAAAAAACGACCCACCTTAACTTTGCCACTTTGCCCTCACTTGGCTTTCTACAAAATAAGGGCAAAGTGGTAAAAATAAGAGGTACTCCGAATTGCCCGGGGTCGGGGCATACACACCATAAGGTCATTGTAGTACCATGGGATACCCGCGAGCGAAAAACTACCACCTCTTACCTTTACCACTTTGCCCTCACTTGGCTTTCAACAAGGCAAGGGCAAAGTGGTAAAAATAAGAGGTGCTCCGAATTGCCTGGGGTCGGGGCATACACACCATAAGGTCATTGTAGTACCATGGGATGCCCGCGAGCAAAAAACTCCCACCTCTTAACTTTGCCACTTAGCCTCACTTGGCTTTCTACAAAACAAGGGCAAAGTGGAAAAAATAAGAGGTGCTCCGAATTGCCCAGGGTCGGGGCATACACACCATAAGTTCATTGTAGTAGCATGGGATGCCCGCGAGCAAAAAACTCCCACCTCTTAACTTTGCCACTTTGCCCTCACTTGGCTTTCAACAAAGCAAGGGCAAAGTGGTAAAAATTAGAGGTGCTCCGAATTGCCCGGGGTCTGGGCATACATACCATAAGGTCATTGTAGTACCATGGGAAGCCCGCGAGCAAAAAACTCCAACCTCTTAACTTTGCCACTTTGCCCTCACTTGGCTTTCAACAAGGCAGGGGCAAAGTTGTAAAAATAAGAGGTGCTCCGAATTGCCCGGGGTCGGGGCATACATACCCTAAAGTCATTGTAGTACCATGGGAAGCCCGCGAGCAAAAAACTCCAACCTCTTAACTTTGCCACTTTGCCCTCACTTGGCTTTGAACAAAGCAAGGGCGAAGTGGTAAAAATAAGAGGTGCTCCAAATTGCTCGGGGTCGGGGCATACATACCATAAGGTCATTGTAGTACCATGGTAAGCCCGCGAGCAAAAAATCCAACCTCTTAAGTTTGCCGCTTTGCCGTCACTTAGCTTTCAACAAGGCATGGGCAAAGTGGTAAAAATAAGAGGTGCTCCGAATTGCCCGGCGTCGGGGCATACAAACCATAAGGTCATTGTACTACCATGGGAAGCCCGCGAGCAAAAAACTCCAACCTCTTAACTTTGCCACTTTGCCCTCACTTGGCTTTGTACTAAGCAAGGGCAAAGTGGGAAAAATAAGAGGTGCACCAAATAGCCCGAGGTCGGGGCATACATACCATAAGGTCATTGTAGTACCATGGGAAGCCCGCGAGCAAAAAACTCCCACCTCTTAACTTTGCCATTTTGCCCTCAATTGGCTTCCAAACTATCTAAGGGCAAAGTGGTAAAAATAAGAGGTGCTCCGAATGGCCCGGGGTTGGGGCATCAATACCACAAGGTCATGGTAGTACCATAGGAAGCGCGTGAGCAAAAAACTCTAACCTCTTAACTTTGCCACTTTTCCCTCAATTGGCTTTCCACTAAACAAGCACAAAGTGGTAAAAATAAGAGGTGCTCTGAATCGCTCGGGGCCGGGGCATCCATACCACAAGGTCATTGTAGTAACATAGGAAGCCTTCAAGCAAAAAACTCTAACATCTTAAATTTTCCACTTAGCTCTCAATTGGCTTTCCACTAACCAAGGGAAAGTGGTAAAAATAAGAGGTGCTCCGAATGGCCCGGGATCGGGGCAGCCATACCGCAAGGTCATGGTAGTACCATAGAAAGCCCGCAACCAAAAACTCAAACCTCTTAGATTTGCCACTTTGCCCTCAGTTGGGTTCCAAACTAAGCAAGGGCAAAGTGGTAAAAATAAAAGGTGCTCCGAATGGCCCGGGGTCGGGGCATCCACAACACAAGGTCATGGTAGTACCATATGAAGCCCGCGAGTAAAAAAATCAAACCTCTTAAATTTAGCACTTTGCCCTCAATTGGCTTCCTAACTAAGCAAGGGCAAAGTGGTAAAAATAAGAGGTGCTCCGAATGGCCAGGGGTCGGGGCATCCACAACAGAAGGTCATGGTAGTACTATAGGAAGCCCTCGTGCAAAAAACCAAACCTCTTAAATTTTGCACTTTGACTAAATTGGCTTTCCACTAACCAAGGGCGAAGTGGTAAAAATAAGAGGTGCTCCAAATGGCCCGGGGTCAGGGCATCCATACCACAAGGTCATGGTAGTGCCCTAGCCACTACTGTAGAGACCTCTACCAAAAACTACAAAATCTTACACTGGGGTCTAGGAGTGTAGAGGGTTACCATAAGGAGGTGGAGGTGGCTATGATTCGAGCTAATGTAGTAGAGGATCAGGAGGCCACGATGGCTAGATTTTTGAGTGGGTTGAATAGGGAGATAGCCAATGTAGTTGAGTTGCAACATTATGTGGGAGTAGAGGACATGGTGCACATGGCTATGAAGGTGGAGAGGCAGTTAAAGAGAAAGGGTACAACAAGGTATACTTCGGTCTCTAGCACTCCTTGGAAACCAAAGTGGGACTAAAATGATCAAACTGAAGCAAAGAGGAAGACCGAACTACCTAAGAAAAAAGATGAGGCTGAGGCTAAAACCTCAAGAAAAAGAAATAATGAGTTGAAAAACAATTGTGAGGCTGAGAGATCAAAAAAAGAGAGTGAAAGAAAAAAAGAGAGTGAGAGTGAGAAAAAAAGAGAATGAGACCGAAACATCAAGAGAAAGAGAGTGTGAAAAAGAAAAGAGAGAGGTAGCTGAGGGTCAAGAAAAAAGAGATGAGCCACAAGAAGAGAAAGAAAGAGAGATTATAGAGAGAAACATAGAAACAAAAGTGAGCTTTTATACTAACGAATTTAATGACTCATTGCCTAGTGTTGTTGTTTATTTGTTGCAGGGATAGGAGGTCATGATTCCTAGCGGTGTGTTTAGTGGATTGCCACCTATTAGGCAGATAGAGCGCTACATTGATTTTGTGCCACCTATTCAATTCCTCACATGAAGGGACAAGGTAAGTTGAATAGAATGCATGCCAAGTGGGTGCAATTTATTGAGACCTTTCCTCATGTAATCAAGTTTACACAAGGTAAGGAAAGTTTTGTGGTTGATGCTTTAGCAAGAAGGTATGTCCTTGTCATCATTTTAGATACTAAGTTATTAAGACTTGAATATGATAAGCAATTGCATGCTAAAGATGATGACTTTGCTAGTGTGTCTGGAGCGTGTATGAAGGCATCGTTTGGTAAGTGCTATAGACTAAATTGGTATTTGTTTAAAGAGAATAAACTTTGTGAGCCTACTAGTCTTATGCTTGAGATTCTAGTGCATGGATGTGGTTTGTTGGCTCATTTTGGTATGAAAAGGATTTTAAACGTGTGGCATGACCATGGGTTGAAATATTGCTTGCCATTCATTGAGTTTGCATTCCATTGGAGTGGTCATTTTGATGTAAGGAAGACTTTAAATATGTTTCATAAATGTTTGTGGGAGTATCATTTGCCATTCATTGACATGTTGCATGAACGTTTATGGGAGTATCATTCGTTATTCATTACCATGTTGCATGAACGTTTTTGGGAGTATTGCTTGTCATTCATTGAGTTTGCATATCATTGGAGTGGTCATTTTGGTGCAAAGAAGACTTTAGACGTGTTGAATGAATGTTTGTGGGAGTATCATTTGCCATTCATTAATGTGTTGCATAAAAGTTTGTGGGAGTATTGCTTGACATTCATTGAGTTCACATATGATTGGGGTGATCATTTTGAAGTAAGGAAGACTTTAGATGTGTTTCATGAACATTTGAGGGAGTTTTGTTTGCCATTTATTGAGTTTACATATAATTGGAATGATCATGCTACTACTAAAGTTTCACCTTTTGAAATTGTTTATAGACTTAATCCATTTATTCCTACAAATTTAATGCACCTACTTGTTGATGACAAGAGTAGTTTGGATGGACTTTTCCAAATTCTTGAAAAAATTAATGATAATGCATATCAAGTGGGCCTTCCAGGTAAGTATAATGTTTCCTATTCTCAATGTTACTAACCTTTTTCCCTTTGATCCAGGTGGAGATTCGAGATCGAATCCTTTTGAGGAGAGGGGGAATGATGAGAATTAAAGATGGACCTAGTTTTAAAGATCTTTTGCAAGTTTCATATGGGCATATAACAAGATCAAGAGCTAAGAAGATCGATGAAGTAATGCAAGGATAGATGTAATCCACTTGGGACGAGTCAAGCAAGAGCCCAACATTGAAATTAGGCTTGAAGGATGAAGATCCAGTTTTGAATCGTTTGATACAAGCTATGGAAGAGGGCAATAACATGACTTAAAGGCCTTGGGCACTTGAAAGCTTTCAAATTGTTTAAATCATTTAAAGGACATATTTTAATAGTTTAGAATAATTGGGCTTTAGATGTCTGGCCCACATGTCTTATTTTTATGAACAGGGTTTTTGGGAAGGCCTTGTATTTTGGCTAAGGGCTTATTTGGAAAGATACAATTTAGGAACTAGGGTTTTGAAGAGAGACACTGTTCATCCAGGGGTAGTTTTGGAAGAAATGGGTTTATTTTGGGCTAGGGTTTCAATTAGGTTTTGTTTTAAATACTCCTTGTATCCTCATTTGATGAAATTTATGAAATTTGATGAATTATTCATTGTGAGTTGAGTTTTACTCCTCTTGTTCTTAATTGAACTTTTGAACTTATCAAAGGTAAATCACAACCTTTGTGGCGTTCCTCCTTGTAATCTGAGTTCTTGAGATGGGTTCTTCATTGGGGCTAGATTTTAATATAATCTAGGTTCTTGAAACAAGTTCTCATCGGGTCTAGATTCTCCATCCATTGACTTGAGTTTGGCTTTCTTGGGTGAGTTTTCAATTTGATTGTGGGTTCAACGGATTCCTTTCCTGCCGGTTCATATCACCTTGTCCAGAGCAACAAGATTCTCTGCTTCAACTATTTCTCCCATTGCATCAACAACGGTCACGACAAGCTCCATGGTTTGTTCTTCTAGACCCCAAGCATCCCCATGCGAGTCCAAAGGTTGCTCGCTGACAATCATGCTCTCAACTTGCTTTGTTTTGCCCCATAATCTTTGTGGCCCCAAGGTTTTTGCATCACTGCGAGGGTTTTCTATTTGAGTCATTCCCCATCCGCCCCTGTCCTAACTCACCCATTGCCATCCTGCAAGCTAGCCTCATGTTCAACCACAACTGGTTTGGGAGGACTGTCCTCTATAAGCAAGGAATCCCCAGTAGGTTGCTCTTCAGCCTACAACTTTGTGGGTGACTTGGTGCTTGCCCCCAAAAGTTTAGCTACCTGAGAATTAGTTACATCATGGGGTCATCCACATTATCCCTGAGGATAGACCTACTCGTGAGGTTTCAGACCTTGCCAATCCCTAGAGGAACGATCATTGCAATCTTAGCTACTTTAATCTTCTTCTAGGCAGCAACAACCTTCCATTCCTTGCGATGTCAATGAGTACGAACAATGACCTTTTTCGTGAGAGGAATGGATGGACTAGTCGAGGTTTCACTCGATGCAAGCCAAGAAACCCTCCCCAAGCATTGTGGTCTATAGAGGAAATCCTCGAAATTTTCATTTGACAGCAGTAGGTCAGGATTTTTGAAGTCTGGGTGCTCCAACATCCAAGTCTCAATCCACCCTGGAAGGGTCTACATACTCCCAACGGATCACGGGATGCCAACATGGGCTCGACCCTTCACAGCCCAACAAGACGTATGAGGCCTAAATACCCATCTAACACAATAGGGTCCGAGCTAAACCAATAAGGAAGGCTCCCACCCATTATCCTAGCACGGTTAAGAATATTTATCCACTCAAAACAGACAGATAACTCTAAAAGACTGATATTCAAGTTTCAAAGGATAGATAAGGTGGTTAAACCCAAGGGATAAGAAGAGGGATGAAAGGGTTATTTAAAGGGATCAGGTACGTAAAATACAGGAGGGAGGATTTGGCCTAGAGATTACTCGGATGATTATTGACTTAAGCATCGGAGGCTCCCCTCCCCCCCCCCCCCCCCGGTGCCTTCTATCTTTGGTTGCAGGTGAGCTTGAAGTGGGGGCAGTGAAACACATCCACAACAGTTGGTGCCGTTTGTGGGATTCAATATATTTTACAAATCAGCGTGCTTTTAACATGCCCATCACCACACAGTTCAGGCAACTAGAGATCAGGAAGAGACTTCAATAAACATGGAGGGAAGACTTGCATAAATGGAAGAAATAGTGAAGAAACTCACATCAAAAGTAGACTCGCTGCGAAAGGAGAACAAGACCCTCAAGGTGTGGAACTAGCCATCAGGAGAAGATGCAACACTCAGTCAAGCTGATAGAGAGGAGATGGAGACAATTAGTGCAGTGCCGAAAAAGGCCATTAGGAGGATGAAGACACAAAGAAGATGCACCATGACTTATGCAGCCTGATGGATAAATATGAAGAAATGGCCAAGAAGATAAACACATCCTCAACGGTTGACTAGTTGTTAACCGGGACCAACCTACCCTACACCTCAAAGATCATGGTGGTCCTGCTTCCACCAAAGTTCAAAATCCTATCGATAGACATGTACGACAACTCCAAGGATCCGGTGGAACATTTGGAGACTTTCAAGACACATATGACTCTCCATGGGTTCCCAGGAGTGATTGCATGCAGAGCTTTCCCTTTAACGTTAAAGGAATGTCTAGAGGATGGTTCGGGGCATTACGACCTGGCTCCATTGAAAATTTTGAAAAACTTGGCAGGTAGTTCATTACCCAATTTATGGCCAGTTGGTGGAGGAGGCGACCTGTAGCATACTTATTGACAGTAAAACAGGGGGGAAACAAGAGTTTGATGGCATACTTGGCACGATTCATTGAAGAGAGAATGACAATAGATGACCAAGATGAGAAAATCATGTTGGCTGCATTACTCGGGGAAATATGGCCGAGGAGTCATTTTATGGCTGAGCTAGCAAGGAAAACCCCATCCACCTTATGAGAATTTATGGATCGGGTGGACGACTTTGTGACTGCTGAGGATACATTGATCGCCCTCACTGCCCTACCGAGGCGAAAAGAGGAGAACGCATCAAGGGAGGGTCATATTCAAGAAAATATCTAAAAGTCGAGGAAGAATCAATACAACAAAAGGCGAGAAGATAGGAGGTATAATAGTGGTCATGTTCACTATTCCAGTGCACATGACCAGGGCGAAACAAAAGATAGTAGGCGAGATGAGGACTGCGGCGGCGACAGCAAAGGTACTGCATGTACCACAAGGTGAATGGCCATCGAACTGAGGATTGCCATACACTTAAACAAAAAATTGAGGAATTGAAAGGAAATGGAGAGCTAGAGCGTATTGTGGCTGAGAACACATCTTCGCCACGACACTGGAATGACAAGAAACAAGAACATGAGGATAGATAGAGTAGAAGCCCAAAGAGGAGATCCCCTAAAAGGGCGAGAAGGTTGCAAGAACCAAGAAATGAGCAGTCTAGACAAAAAGTAGTTAGGCAGAGACCGCCTCTGGGAGAATTCCATACTATAACAGGTGGATATGTAGGAGGTGGACCAACCTCATTGGGGAGAAAGGCTTATGCAAGACGAGCAAGGTATAAAGAAATTTACAATGTAGAGAGGCCTGTCAAGCAGGCCCGGATGACTCGATAGTTGTGACAATGCAAGTCGCAAATTATATGATGAGAAGAATATTGATAGACAACGGGAGCTCGGCAGACATTTTTTTCTGGGATGTTTTCATAAAGATGTGTTTAAATGTCAACCAACTGCACCCTGCACCAACCACGCTGAAGGGATTTACGTGGGACTCGGTTCAACCCTTGGGGTCCATCACACTACTAGTGATAGTAGGAATTGACCCTTGCATGGCCACCAATATGACTAAGTTCCTGGTGGTCAGAACTCAATCGTCCTACAATGCCATAATAGTTCGACCAACGTTGAATGCTTTGAAGGAAGTTACATGCACTTATCACTTAAAAGTGAAGTTCCTAATGCCATCAGGAGTTGGCGAGGTATGTGGAGGGCAAGTATGTGACACCCCCAACCTCCACTTGGGATGGAATGGAGACTTAGAGTATCGAGAAATGCAACACAAGATTACATACCCCCGTCCATGATAGTTAATATGCAATGCATTCTAGTATGCAACTAGCAGTAAGGGTGAAGACAGAACTTATGCCAGAATAACTAACACATCCCAATTTCATTAGAAATCATCAAGTTTAAAATACCAACATAGCATGAACTTAGGTACAAAGTTAAATCGTTCTCTTCATGCGATCTAAGGCATAATGGACTAGGGCTATAAACATGATAATCAAATCTAGTCTCTTCTCGAGGTCAGGCTCCTCCTCAATCAGTCAGACCCAGTGCTCCATCTAGTCCACCCTCTTCGTATCCTGAGAAAATCATTCCGAATGGAATGATAGTGGGTCCACAAGGGGTGAGATTTACATGAAATCTTAGTAAGTTAAACAACCAACTTACAAAGAGATAAATTATGCATGAAGAATGCTAAACATGAATTGAATGAAATGCAGAAAAAAAATGTGCATGTGTCTCCTATCCAAATTCCTCAACATTTTTAGAAAAACCTTGATGCATTTTTTTTTCCTTCAAAGAACATTCTCACTTTCTTATTCAAAAAATATGACATTTTGAAAAAGAACATTTCATACATCATTGCTTTCAAAAATCATAACATTTCATCGCTTATTAAAGCCATCATTAACATACGTATGGTAGCCACAATTCCCCATATGCACTGTGAGCACCTACCGATGACCATAGCACAACTCGTGTTGACACTACGTCTTTGTCTGCATACATCGTTCTCAATGCATTGGTAATATAACATAACATCATCATAACATCATAACATATATACCCATGGTGTGCTATCATAGGCAACCAAAATAAAACTTATACTCCTAAAAGATACATGTAGTAGTGCGAGTAAGGATCGTTCCCACGGAGTGTCTAGCCTAGTTTTATGAAAAAAGATAGGGGGTTTGAGTATAACGAAAACAATTTCAAGAAAAACAACTAAGGAACAATTCAAATTAAATTATCAAAATCAATCAAAAGAACAAACATTGGTCTAAGTCAACATCCACCATCAGAATTTTACAACTAATCATCGATGCAAGTATATATTAATTCATACTTTGAATACTCACCGTTGGAATTATTTTCCTATCTCTCCTTAGTCGTAGTTAATTAGAAAACAAGCGATCTAATTAACCCTAACTACTAAACAACCCAAGACAAGTGCTAAAGGTTTAATCTAGTAGTAGCCTTAAGAATTAGAGAGATCAATAAAGCTAAACAACACAAGCACAAGCGGTTGCATTTAATTTAGTCGAGCATTCTTCTTAAGATTTAATAATTTCTGACGTAGTAAATCGTTAAATCTTAGTTGTTTCACAAATTAGAGGGATCAAACAATTACGGATTTGATATCTAATCTAGCAGTAGATTACAACGAATAATAAACTAGTAGGCCTCCTAGTAATTAAACGAGACAATCATGAAAATAGGCATAGAAGAACATCCGATACTCAAAGTATAAATTGAACACTAAAAGTAAATTAGATCTCACAGTTTTATTGATTCTGAGGCTTCCATTTCCTTCTACCAATTATGAAAATTTAGTCACATGAGGCCATGATGAAAATTCAAAAGAAAAGTTGGAGAAGAGGGAAAGGAGAGGCATGCAGTGTAGTCTGGATGTCTCCTCAGTTTTCCCCCTCTTCCCATGTCCAATTCAAATTTTGAAGCCCACTAAATCTCCTAAAATATTCTAAACATTATCCTCTAATAACAATATCCCCAAATCCGACTTAATTAAGGAAAATATTAAAAATAAAATAAAGTCCTAATATAACTAGGAAAGTGGTGTTTTCCAGCTGTAAATTTCATGCACCAGATCTCAAAACGTCCATAGATAAGCCGTGTATTTAAATTGCATGATGAGGCTGAATGTTTCGGAACGTCAGCCTAGAATAATTGGGCTTGAAGATGTTTGGCCCACATATGTCTTATTTTTAAGAACTAGGATTTTTGAGAAGGCCTTGTATTTTGGCCAAGGGCTTATTTGGAAAGTTACTTTTTAAGAACTAGGGTAAGCATTTGCTGTAGCTGAATACTGTAGCAACCGCGGCACTTTCATGCAAGGGTATTTTTGGAAGAAAGGGGTTTATTTTGGGCTAGGGTTTCAATTAGGTTTTGGTTTAAATACTCTTTGTAGCATCATTTGAAGATTAGTTTATGAAATTTGATGAATTTACTCATTGTGAGTTGAGTTTATCTCCTCTTGTTCTTAATTAAACTTTAAACTTATCAAAAGCAAATCACAACTTATGGGAATCAAGGTGGGCCTAGACTTGAAGATCAAGAAAGTAATGTAAGGATTGGTGCAATCTAGTTGAGAAGAGTCTAGCAAGAGCCGAATATTCAAGATGGGCTTGAGAGAAGGAGATTCAGTGATCATCCACGTGATACAAGCTATGAAAGAGTGCAACATAAATTTAGGGTCTATTATTATGGTTATGTGATTGAAGGCATTGGACTTGTTTAATTAATTCATAGGGGTTATTTTATTAATTATAGGAACTAGTCTAGAATAATTGGGTTTGAAGATGTTTGGCCCACATATGTCTTATTTCTATGAATTAGGATTTTTGGGAAGGCCTTGTATTTTGGCCAAAGGCGTATTTGGAAAGTTACATTTTAGGGACTAGGGTTTCAAGCATTTACTATAGCTGAAGTTACTGTAGCAACACTGTAGTAGCTGCAACACTGTTCATCCGAGGGTATTTTTGGAAGTAAGGGTTTATTTTGGGCTAGGGTTTCAATTAGGGTTTGCTTTAAATACTCCTTGTAGCCTCATTTTCAGAAGTTTATGAAGTTTTATGAAATTTGATGAATTTATTCATTGTGAGTTGAGTTTTACTCCTCTTGTTCTTTATTGAACTTTTGAACTTATTAAAGGTAAATCACAACCTTTGTGGCGTTCCTCCTTATAATCTGGGTTCTTGAGACAGATTCTTCAATGGGTCTAGATTTTAATATAATCTAGGTTCTTGAAACTAGTTCTCATAGGGTCTAGATTCTCCATCCATTGACTTTAGTTTGGCTTTCTTGGGTTTGTTTTCAATTTGATTGTGGGTTCAAGGGATTCCTTTCCCGCGGGTTCATATCATTTGGTATCAGAGCCAGGTTTCCAATCAGATCTGATTCTATCTTTTTTTATTGCATATTTAATTCTAGGCTTCATTGTTCTAGGGTTACAAAAACAAAAAGTACGCTGCCGAAATTCCTAGGGTTTTGGGTTTGGCTGAAATTTGCATCACCTAGGGTTTCAAAATTCTACTGTTTCTTGCATCTCTAAGTTTGTCAATTGCTTGGAGTGTCGTTCCATTGATTATCTTCTATTTCATTGTCAATTCTTGTGTGTTTGAATTCAATTGCTTGATTTTCAATTAAATATTACTGTCTGTAATTGAATTAGAGAAAAGAAAAGAAAAAAAAAAGAAAAAAAATCGAAAAAAAAAAGTTAGCATACTCATAGGTTGCTACATAGTTACAACAAAGAGAAAGAAAGGCATTTGTTTATTGAGTTTTGTCATCAAAGGGGCTGAAAACATCTTTCTAGTAGGTATCTTGTTTTATCATTACTCTTTCCCTCGTATAAATTCCTTGTGTCTCGTGTCATTTTATTCATTCCTTGTTTCTTGTTCTTGTGTCTTGGATCTATATTACTGGTTGGAATATCACAAGGTTGTATTGTCTTGATTTAGTTCCACTAGTTCTTAAAGAACTTGAGCGAGAAAACTATTGAGGTAAAAGGCAAGAGAGTGTGGACTATTATCAGAAAAAAGCTAAATTTTGAGTGAAACACGAGTGGAGTGTCATTATTCGAGTGTAAACACGTAAGGGAGTGTGTGAGGTTTTCCACTAACATTCTTTTTGTGCAGCACATTATGATGTCTCATAGGAGTGACTAATCACCAAAGGGGATGGCAGATAACTCGTCCTTTGTGTTGCAAACCATGCAACAACAGTTTGAGCAGTTGAACTTGGTGTTGGGTGAAGTGAGGGATAGGATGGATCAACGAGAAGTCCTGATTAAAAATTTGCAAGGTGGGCGAGATAGGCGGCAACATGAGCCTATTGTTTAAAATAAGTATGAGAATGAAGAGTATGGTGAATCTCTTGTTACTAGGTGTGCTCGCAATAAGTAGACGATACAAAGCAGCAGAGCAAGAACACTTCTCATACTAGATGCCACATCAACAACAAAGTATGTAGTATGATCATTGATGGGAGGAGTTGTTTTAATTTTGCTAGAACTACTTTAGTTGAGAAATTGAGTTTACCTACCTTGAAACACCCTAGACCATACAAGTTGCAGTGGTTGAGTGATTGTGGGGAGGTTAGGGAAAATAAGCAAGTGCAAGTTTCTTTTTCAATTGGAAAATATAAGGATGTGGTGCTTTGTGATGTAGTGCTTATGCATGCTGGCCATATCTTGTTGGGGAAGCCGTGGTAGTATGATAGGAAGGTGGTCCATGATGAGTTAAGGAACATGTACTGTTTTGAAAAGGATGGAAAAACAATCAAACTTGCTCCTTTAACTTCAACACAGGTCCAAGGAGACCAACTGAAACTGAAAAGTGAGGATGCTCAAAAAAGAAAGAGTGAAAATGAGAGTGATCAAAAAAGAATGAGTGAGAGTGAGAGTGATTAGAAAAGAAAAAGTGAAAATGAAATTGAGCTAAAAAGCAAGAGTGAATGTGAGATTGAGAAAAAAAGAAATAGTGAGGCCGAAGAGGAGAGAGTGAGAAAAATGAGAGAGAAAAAAGATGAGGCTGAGGCTAAGATCTCAAGAAAAAGAGAAAGATTTGAAAAAGAATTGTAAGGTCAAGAGTTCAAAAAAAGATGTAGAAAGAGATAGTGACAAAAAAAAAGAGTGAAAAGAAAAAACAAAGTGAAAGAGAAAAGGAGAGTGAAAAAGAAAATGAGAGTGGAAAGAGAAGAGAGAGTGATGAAAGTGAGAGAAAAACAAAGAGAAAAGTGAATTTCTATGCTAAGACGAGTCTTAATATTCATGAACTTGACGTATCTTTGCTAGTATTGTTGTCTCTTTGTTGCAGGGATATGAGGTCGTGTTTCCTAGTGGTGTGTTTAGTGGATTGCCACCTATTAGGGCGATAGAGCACTACATTGATTTTGTACCAAGTGCAACAATCCCTACCCAACCTTTCTTAGAAAAACATGAATCCTTGACACACTTGAAGGGACAAGGTAAGTTGTTGACTAGAATGCATGCTAAGTGGAAGGACTGTATTGAGACTTTTCCTCATATAATCAAATACACACAAGGTGAGAAAAATTTTGTATGGAGCGTGTGAGAAAGCATCGTTCAGTAAGTGCTATAGACTATATTGATATTTGTTTAAAGAGAATAAACTTTGTGAGCCTACTAGTCTTATGCATGAAATGATTATGCATGGATGTGATTTGTTAGGTCATTTTGG
Organism: Cyclocarya paliurus; assembly: GCA_029856935.1. NCBI lineage: Eukaryota > Viridiplantae > Streptophyta > Magnoliopsida > Fagales > Juglandaceae > Cyclocarya > Cyclocarya paliurus. The sequence goes on along the minus strand of CM056947.1, from coordinate 20,149,612 downwards.
TATGAAAATGATTTTAAACGAGTGGCATGACCATGGGTGGAAATATTGCTTACCATTCATTGAGTTTGCATATCATTTGAGTGGTCATTTTGGTGCAAAAAAGACTTTAGATGTGTTGTATGAATGTTTGTGGGAGTATCATTTCCCATTTAATGACATGTTGCATGAACATTTATGGGAGCATCATTCGTCATTCATTACCATGTTGCATGAACGTTTGTGGCAATATTATTTGCCATTTTGATATGAACCCGAGGGAAAAGGATCCCCTGAACCCACAATCAAATTGAAAACGCACCCAAGAAAGCCAAAATCAAGTCAAATGGATGGAGAATCTAGACCCGATGAGAACTCGTTTCAAGAACCTAAATTATATTAAAATCTAGACCCGTTGAACAACCCGTCACAAGAACCCAGATTACAATGAGGAACGCCACAAAGGTTATGATTTACCTTTGATAAGTTCAAAAGTTCAGTTAAGAACAAGAGTAGTAAAACTTAACTCACAATGAATAATTCATCAAATTTCATAAACTTCATAAAATGAGGCTACAAAGTGTATTTAAAGCTATACCTAATTGAAACCCTAGCTCAAAATAAACCCTTGCTTCCACAAATACCCTCGGATGAACAGTACCGCACTGCTACATTGTCGTTACAGTACTTCAGCTTTTGTAAATGCTTAAAACCCTAGTTCTTAAAAGGTAACTTTCCAAATACGCCCTTGTCCAAAATACAAGGCTGATATGAACCCGCAGGAAAGGAATCCCTTGAACCCAAAATCAAATTGAAAACTCACCCAAGAAAGCCAAACTCAAGTCAATGGATGGAGAATCTAGATCTGAAAAGAACTCGTTTCGAGAACCTAGATTATATTAAAATCTAGACCCCTTAAAGAACCCATCTCAAGAACCCAGATTACAAGGAGGAACACCACAAAAGTTGTGATTTACCTTTGATAAGTTTAAAAGTTCAATTAAGAACAAGAGGAGTAAAACTCAACTTACAATGAATAAATCATCAAATTTCATAAATTTCATAAAATGAGACTACAAAGAATATTTAAAGCTAACCCTAATTAAAACCCTAGCCCAAAATAAATCCCTTTGTTCCAAAAATACCCCTAGATGAATAGTGTGGAGTTACAGTGATTCGGCCAGATGAATAGTGTGTTGCTACAGTAACTTCTTGAAACTCTAGTTTCTAAAATGTAACTTTCCAAATAAGCCCTTGGTCACAATACAAGGCCTTCCCAAAACCCTAGTTCATAAGAAATAAGACATACATGGGCCAAGCATCTTCAAACCCTCTTATTCTAAACTAATAAAATAAATACTTTAACAAATTGAAAACCATCAATAACAAAAGGCCCAAACGATACTCTAAGTTGTGTCTTCAACATCTTGTATCAAGTGGATTAAAACTGGTTCTCCTTCTTTCAAGCCCATCTTGAGTGTTGGGCTGTTGCTAGCTTCATCCAAGTGGATTGCACCAATCCTTGCATTACTTTCTTGATCTTCGTGGCTATTGATCTTGTAATTGGCCCATCTGGAACTTGCAAAGAATCTTTTAGACTAGGCTCACCTTGGTTCCCATCATTCCCCCTCTCCTCAAAAGGATTCGACCTCGAATCCCCACCTGGATCAAAGAGAAAAAGGTTAGTAACATTAAAAATAGAAGAAACATTATACTTACCTGGAAGGTCCTCTTGATATGCATTATCAATAATTTGTTCAAGAATTTGAAAAAGTCCATCCAAGCTACTCCTGTCATTAATAGGTAGATGCATTAAATCTAAAGGAGTAAATGGATTAAGTCTATAAATAATTTCAAGAGGTGAAACTTTAGTAGTAGCATGAACACTCCAATTATATGTGAACTCAATGAATGGTAAACAATACTCCCACAAATGTTCATGAAACATATCTAAAGTCTTCCTTACACCAAAATCACCCCTCCAATTATATGTAAACTCAATGAATGGCAAATGATACTCGCCCAAACGTTCATGCAATAAGTCAATAAATGACAAATGATACTCACACAAATGTTCATGTAACATGTCTAAAATAAATACTTTAACAAATTGAAAGTCATCAATAACAATAGGCCCAAACGATGCTCTAAGTCGTGTCTTCCACATCTTGTATTAGGTGGATTAAAACTGGTTCTCCTTTCTTCAAGCCCATCTTGAGTGTTGGGCTCTTGTTAGCTTCATCCCAAGTGGATTGTACCAATTCTTGCATTACTTCCTTGATCTTCGTGGCTATTGATCTTGTAATTGACCCACCTGGAACTTGCAATGAATCTTTAAGACTAGGCCTACCTTGGTTCCCATCATTCCCTCTCTCCTCAAAAGGATTTGACCTCGAATCTCCACCTGGATCAAAGGGAAAAAGGTTAGTAATATTGAAAATAACAGAAATATGATACTTACCTGGAAGATCCACTTTATATGAATTTTCATTAATTTTTTTTAGAAATTGAAAAAGTCCATCCAAGTTACTCCTGTCATCAACAAGCAAAAGCATCAAAGCTAAAGGAGTAAATGGATTAAAACCATAAATAACTTCAAAAGAAGAATAAGAAATAGTAGTATGCATGGTCCTATTATATGCAAACTCTAATAAGGGCAAATGGTACTTTCGCAAACGTTCATGCAACAAGTCAATGAATGGCAAATGATATTCCCATAAATGTTCATGAAACACATCTAAGGTTTTCCCTACACTAAAATGACCATTCCTATTATATGCAAACTCAATGAATGACAAGCAATACACCCACAAACGTTCATGCAACAGGTCTAAAGTCTTCTTTGCACCAAAATGACCACTCCAATGACATACAAACTCAATGAATGGCAGGCAATACTTCCACCCATGGTCACGCCACACATTTAAAATCATTTTCATACCAAAATGACCCAACAAACCACATCTATGTAATAGCATCTCACGCATAAGACTAGTAGGCTTACAAAGTTTATCATCTCTAAACAAATACCAATCTAGTCTATAGCACTTACCAAACGATGCCTTGTCACACTCTCCATACACACGAGCAAAGTCATCATCATTAGCATGCAATTCCTTATCATATTCAAATATCAATAATTTTGTATCTAAAATGAAGACAAGGACATACCTTCTTGCTAAGGCATCAACTATAAGATTTTCCTTACCATGTGTGTATTGGATTATATGAGGAAAAGTCTTAATACAGTCCTTCCACTTAGCATGCATTCTAGTCAACAACTTACCTTGTCCACTCAAGTGTGTCAAGGACTCAAGTTCTTCAAAGAAAGGTCGGGTTGGAATTGTCGCACCAGGCGCACAAAATCAATGTAGTGCTCTATCTTCCTAATAGGTGGCAATCCACTAAACACACCGCTAGGAAACACGACCTCATATCCCTACAACAAAGAGACAATAAAACTAGGCAAACATATGTCAAGTACGTTACTATTAAAATTTGCCTTAGCATGGAAACTCTATTTTCTCTTTGTTTTTCTCTCACTTTCTTCACTCTCCCTTTTCTTTCCACTCTCTTTTTCTTTTTCACTCTCTTTCTTCTTTTCACTCTCTTTTTTTCTATCACTCTCTTTTTCTTCATTTTCTTTTGAACCCTCGACCTCACAATTGTTTTTCAACTCATTGTCTCTTTTTCTTGAGGTCTTAGCCTCACCCTCATCTTTTTTCTCTCTCATTTTTCTCTCTCTCTCCTTTTCGGCCTCACTATTTCTTTTTTTTATCAATCTCATATTCACTCTTACTTTGTAGCTCAATCTCACTTTCACTCATGCTTTTTTGATCACTCTCACTTTTCAGTTTCAGTTGGTCCCCATGGAACTGTGTTGGAGTTAAAGGAGCAAGTTCGATTATTTTTCCATCCTTTTCAAAACTTTACATGTTCCTTAACCCATCATAGATCACCTTCCTATCTTACTGCCATGGCTTCCCCAGCAAAATATGTCCAGCATGCATAGGCACTACATCACAAAGCACCATATCTTGGTATTTTTCAAGGGAAAAAGAAACTAGCACTTGCTTATTTACCCTAACCTCCCCACAATCACTCAACCACTGCAACTTGTATGGTCTAGGGTGTTTCAAGGTAGGTAAACTTAATTTCTGAACTAAAGTAGTGCTAGCAAAATTAATACAACTCTTCACATCAATGATCATATTACATACCTTGTTATTGATGTGGCATCTAGTATGAAAAATGTTCTCTCTCCGCTGCTTTGTATCATCCATCCTAATTTGTGTATTGAAAGCACGCTTAGCAATAAGAGACTCACTATACTCTTCATTCTTATACCCATTCTCAATACTAGGCTCACGTTGCCTCCTATCTCTCCCACCTTGCAAATTTCTAATCAGGACTTCACGTTGATCCATCCTATCCCTCACTTCACCCAACACCAAGTTCAACCACTCAAACTGTTGTTGCATGACTTGCAACACAAAGGATGAGTTATCTGCCATCCCCTTTGGTAATTAGTCCCCTTTATGAGACATCATAATGTGCTGCATAAAAAGAATGTTAGTAGAAAACCTCACACACTCCCTTACGTGTTTACACTTGAATAATGGCACTCCACTCGTGTTTCACTCTTAATTGGCTTTTCCCGATAATAGTCACACTCTCTTGCCTTTTACCTCAATAGTTTTCCCGCTCAAGTTTTTTAAAAACTAGTTGAACAAAATCAAGACAATACAACAACCTTGTATTATTCCAGTAATATAGATCCAAGAAACAAGAACAACAAATAAGGAATGAATGAAATGACATGAGACTCAAGGAATTTATATGAGAGAAAGAGTAATGATAAAACAAGATACCCACTAGAAAGATGTTTTCAGCTCCTTTAATGATAAAACTCAATCAACAAATATCTTTCTTTCTCTTTGCTGAAACTATGTAGCAACATATGAGAATGCTACCCTTTTTTTTCGATTTTTTTTTCAATTTTTTTTCTTTTCCTCTCTTTTCCTTTCTTTCTTTTCTCTAATTCACTCACAAACAGTAATATTCAATTGAAAATCAAGCAATTGAATTCAAACACACAAGAATTGACAATGAAATAGAAGATAATCAATGGAACGGCACTCCAAGCAATTGACAAACTTAGAGATGCAAGAAACCCTAGAATTTTGAAACCCTAGGAGATGCAAATTTCAGCCAAACTCAAAACCCTAAAAATTTTGGAAGCGTACTTTTTGTTTCTATTTTTTTTTTTGCAACCCTAGAACGATGAAGCCCTAGAACTAAAGATGCAATAAATAAAAGAAAGAATCAGACCTGATTGGAAACCGAGCTCTGAATACCAAATGATATGAACCCACGGGAAAGGAATCCCTTGAACCCACAATCAAATTGAAAACTCACCCAAGAAAGCCAAACTCAAGTCAATGGATGGAGAATCTCGATCCGAAGAGAACTCGTTTCAAGAATCTAGATTATATTAAAATCTAGACCCATTGAAGAACCCGTCTCAAGAACCCAAATTACAAGGAGGAACGTCACAAAGGTTGTGATTTACCTTTGATAAGTTCAAAAGTTCAATTAAGAACAAGAGGAGTAAAACTCAACTCACAATGAATAAATCATCAAATTTCATAAACTTCATAAAATGAGGCTACAAAGAATATTTAAAGCTAACCCTAATTAAAACCCTAGCCCAAAATAAACCCCTTTGTTCTAAAAATACCCCTAAATAAATAGTGTGGCGCTACAGTGATTCGGCCAAATGAATGAACAGTGCCTAGCTACAGTAACTTCTTGAAACTCTAGTTTCTAAAATGTAACTTTCCAAATAAGCTCTTGGTCACAATAAAAGGCCTTCCCAAAATCCTAATTTATGAGAAATAAGACATACGTGGGCCAAGCATCTTCAAGCCCTCTTATTCTAAACTAATAAAATAAATACTTTAACAAATTGAAAACCATCAATAACAAAAGGCCCAAACGATACTCTAAGTTTTATCTTCCACATCTTGTATCAAATGGATTAAAATTGGTTCTCCTTCTTTCAAGCCCATCTTGAGTGTTGGGCTCTTGCTAGCTTCATCCAAGTGGATTGCACCAATCCTTGCATTGCTTCCTTGATCTTCGTGGCTATTGATCTTGTAATTGGCCCATCTAGAACTTGCAAAGAATCTTTAAGACTAGGCCCACCTTGGTTCCCATCAAAGGCCTTTCCAAAAATCCTAATTCATAAAAAATAAGACATGTGGGCCAAACATCTTCATGCCCAATTATTCTAGGCTAATTCCTATAACTAATAAAATAAGCCCCTTTAGTTAATTATGTTGCACTCTTCCATAGTTTGTATCACGTGGATGATTACTGAATCTCCGTCTCTCAAGCCCATCTTGAATATTCGGCTCTTGATCTTGTAATTGACCCATATGAAACTTGCAAATGATCTTTAAAATTAGGTGCATCTTGGTTCCTATCACATTCATTGAGTTTGCATATAATTGGAATGGTCATTTTGATGTAAGGAGAACTTTAGATGTGTTTCATGAACATTTGTGCAAATATCATTTGCCATTCATTGAATTGTTACATGGACATTTGTAGGACTATCATTTGCCCTTATTAGAGTGTGCATACAATAAAACATTGCATACTACTTTTTTTATTCTCCTTTTGAAATTGTTGAGGGTTTTAATCCACTTACTCATTCAGTTTTGTTGCTTTTACTTGTTTATGACAAGAGTAGCTTTGATGGACCTTTCCAAATTCTTGAACAAATTAATGATAATGCATGTCAAGTAAACCTTCCAAGTAAGTATAGTGTTACTAACCTTTTTCCCTTTGATGCAGGTGGGGATTCGAGGTCGAATCCTTTTAAGGAGAGGGGGAATGATGGGAACCAAGGTGGGCCTAGACTTGAAGATCAAGAAAGTAATGCAAGGATTGGTGAAATCTACTTGAGAAGAGTCTAGTAAGAGTCGAATATTCAAGATGGGCTTGAGAGAAGGAGATTCAGTGATCATCCACATGATACAAGCTATGGAAGAGTGCAACATAAATTAGGGCCTATTATTATGGTTATGTGATTGAAGGCCTTGGACTTGTTTAATTAATTAATGGGGCTTATTTTATTAATTATAGGAACTAGTCTAGAATAATTGGGCTTGAAGATGTTTGGCCCACATATGTCTTATTTTTATGAACTAGGATTTTTGGGAATGCCTTGTATTTTGGCCAAGGGCATATATGGAAAGTTACTTTTTAGGAACTAAGGTTTCAAGCATTTACTATAGCTGAAGTTACTGTAGCGACACTGTAGCAACTGCAACACTGTTCATCCGAGGGTATTTTTGGAAGCAAGGGTTTATTTTGGGTTAAGATTTCAATTAGGTTTTGCTTTAAATACTCTGATATGAACTCCACCAACGATTGTGATGAAACTCGATAACAATGATGGTTTGGAACCCCAAGATCGTATAGATAAGATTTGTTGAGCCTTGACCTGTCACCTAAACAGATGAAACCAAGACTACGAAAGATAGAAACGCCACACCAAGAAAACCTAAGATCTCTCAAGAATCAAGGTGATAAGTTTGGTTATTTGAACGCCACAAGATTAATGATATGAATCCGTGGGAAAAAGAATTTCTTGAACCCATAATCAAATTGAAAACATACCCAAGAAAGCCAAACTCAAGTCAATGGATGGAGAATCTAAATCCGATGAGAACTCTTTTCAAGAACCTAGATTATATTAAAATCTAGACCCGTTGAAGAACCCGCCTCAAGAACCCAGATTACAAGGAGGAACGCCACAAAGGTTGTGATTTACCTTTGATAAGTTCAAAAGTTCAATTAAGAACAAGAAGAGTAAAACTCAACTCACAATGAATAATTCATCAAATTTCATAAACTTTATAAACTGAGGCTACAAAGAGTATTTAAAGGAAAACCTAATTAACCCTAGATAAATAAATCCCCATCTTCCAAAAATGCCCCTGCGTGAACAGTGTCACGCCATGAACAATACCGAGCTACAGGAACTCGGCTACAGTACTTTTAAACCCTAGTTCCTAAAAATAACTTTCCAAATACGCCCTTGGTCAAAATACAAAACCTTCCAAAAAACCCTAGTTCATAAAAAAAAGACATATGGGCCAAACATCCTCAAGCCCAATTATTCTAAACTAATAAAATAAGTCCTTTAAATGAATTGAACAAGTTGAAAGCCTTCAGGTGCCCAAATGACTCAAAACTGGATCTTCTTAGCTCTTGATCTTGTAATATGGCCTATCTGGAACTTGCCAAAGATCTTTAAATCTAGGCCCACATTGGTTCCCATTATTCCCCCTCTCTGATGGGAACCAAGATGGGCCTAGTCTTAAAAATTTTTTGCAAGTTCGAGATGAGCCAATTACAAGATCAATAGCCACGAAGATCAAGGAAGCAATGCAAGGATTGGTGCAATCCACTTGGGATGAAGCTAGCAAGTGCCCAACACTCAAGATGGGCTTGAAAGAAGGAGAACCAGTTTTAATCCACTCAATACAAGATGTTGAAGACACGACTTAGAGTATCGTTTGGGCCTATTGTTATTGATGGCTTTCAATTTGTTAAAGTATTTATTTTATTAGTTTAGAATAAGAGGGCTTGATGATGCTTAGCCCACGTATGTCTTATTTCTTATGAACTAGGGTTTTGGGAAGGTATTGTGGCCAAGGGCTTATTTGGAAAGTTACATTTCAGGAACTAGGGTTTCAAGAAGTCACTGTAGCGAGGCACTGTTCATGTCCCGAATCACTGTAGCTCTGGACTATTCATCCAGGGATATTTTTGGAACAAAGGAGTTTATTGTGGGCTAGAGTGTTAATTAGGGTTAGCTTTAAATACTCTTTGTTGCCTCAGTTTATGAAGTTTATGAAATTTGATGATTTATTCATTGTGAGTTGAGTTTTACTCCTCTTGTTCTTAATTGAACTTTTGAACTTATCAAAGGTAAATCACAACCTTTGTGATGCTCCTCCTTGTAATCTGGGTTCTTGAGACGGGTTCTTCAACGGGTCTAGATTTTAATATAATCTAGGTTCTTGAAATGAGTTCTCATCGGGTTTAGATTCTCCATCCACTGACTTGAGTTTGGCTTTCTTGGGTGAGTTTTCAATTTGATTGCGGGTTCAAGGGATTCCTTTCCCACGGGTTCATATGATTTGGTATTCAGAGCTCAGTTTCTAATCAGGTCTGATTCTATCTTTTATTTATTACATCTTTAATTCTAGGGCTTCATTGTTCTGGGGTTACAAAAAAAAATAGAAACAAAAAGTACGCTGCCAAAATTCTTAAGGTTTTGGGTTTGGCTGAAATTTGCATCTCCTAGGGTTTCAAAATTCTAGGGTTTCTTGCATCTCTAAGTTTGTCAATTGCTTGGAGTGCCGTTCCATTGATTCTCTTCTATTTCATTGTCAATTCTTGTGTGTTTGAATTCAATGGCTTGATTTTCAATTAAATATTGCTGTTTGTGATTGAATTAGAGAAAAGAAAAAAAAAAGAAAAAAAAAGGAAAAAAAAAAAGGGTAGGATTCTGATATGTTGCTACATAGTTACAACAAAGAGAAAGAAAGACATTTGTTGATTAAGCTTTATCATCAAAGGGGCTGTGAATACATCTTTCTAGTTGGTATCTTGTTTCATAATTACTCTTCCCCACAGATAAATTCCTTGAGTCTCATGTCATTTTATTCATTCCTTGTTTATTGTTCCTGTGTCAAGGATCTATATTACTGGTTGGAATAATACAAGGTTGTATTGTCTTGATTTAGTTCAACTAGTTCTTAAAGAACTTGAGCGAGAAAACTATTGAGGTAAAAGGCAAGAGAGTGTGAGACTATTATCGGAAAAAAGCTAATTAAGTGTGAAACACGAGTGGAGTGCCATTATTCGAGTGTAAACATGTAAGAGAGTGTGTGAGGTTTTCCACTAACATTCTTTTTGTGCAGCACATTATAATATCTCATAGGAGTGACTAATCACCAAAAGTGATGGCAGATAACTCGTTCTTTATGTTGCAAGCCATGCAACAACAGTTTGAGCAGTTGAACTTGGTGTTGGATGAAGAGAGGGATAGGATGGATCAACGAGAAGTCCTGATTAGAAATTTGCAAGGTGGGAGAGATAGGAGACGACGTGAGCCTAGTATTAAGAATGGGTATGAGAATAAAGAGTATGGTGAGGATGAGGAAGACCTAACATCTGAAGTTAGATTAGGTAGACATAGAGGACTTAGGCGTGAAAGAGGACTTAGGGGGAAACCCAAGGGGTCGAGATGAAGTAGATAGGAACCTTGGGAGCATTAAAATGAAAATACCATCTTTCCAAGGTAGAACTGATCCAGAGGTTTATCTAGAGTGGGAGAAAAAAATAGTGTTGGTGTTTGATTGTCATAATTACTCTGAAGAGAAGAAAGTGAAGTTGGCGGTAATTGGGTTTACTGATTATGCTATTATTTGGTGGGATCAATTAGTGACCAATAGGAGGAGGAATCTTGAAAGGCCTGTAGAAACATGGAGAGAGTTGAAAACTATCATGAGGCGGAGATTTGTACCTAGCCACTACTTTAGAGACCTCTACCAAAAACTACAAAATCTTACACAGGGGTCTAGGAATGTAGAGGGATTACCATAAGGAGATGGAGGTGGCTATGATTCGAGCTAATGTAGTGGAGGATCAGGAGGCCACGATGGCTAGATTTTTGAGTGAGTTGAATAAGGAGATAGCCAATGTAGTTGAGTTGCAACATTATGTGGAGGTAGAGGAGATGGTGCACATGACTATAAAGGTGGAGAGGCAATTAAAGAGAAAGGGAACAGCAAGGTATACTTCAGTTTCTAGCACTCCTTGGAAACCAAAGGGGGACAAAAATAATCAAACTGTAACAAAGGGGAAGATCGAACCACCTAAGGGGAAAGATAAGGGTGAGTATGAAACCTCAAGAAAAACAGAGAATAAGTTGAAAAATAATTGTGAGATTGAGAGTTCAAAAAAAGATGAAGAAAAAGAAAGTAACAAAAAGAAAGAGAGTGAAAAGAAAAAAGAGAGTGAAAAGGAAAAAGAGAGTGGAAAGAAAAAAGAGAGTGAAAACAAAAAAGAGATTGAGAGGGAAAAAGAGAAAGAGGCTGAAACATCAAGAGAAAGAGAGAGTGAAAAAGAAAATAGAGAGGTGGCAGAGAGTCAAGAAAAAATAGATGAGCCACGTGAGGAAAAAGAAACAAAAGTGAGTTTTTGTGCTAAGGCATGCTTTTATACTAGCAAATTTAATGACTCTTTGTCTAGTGTTCTTGTTTCTTTATTGCAGGGATATGAGGTCATGATTCCTAGCGGTGTGTTGAGTGGATTGCCACCTATTAGAGAGATAGAGTGCTACATTGATTTTGTGCCAAGTGTGACAATTCCTACTCGACCTCTCTTTGAAGAGCATGAGTCCTTGATGCACATGAAGGGACAAGGTAAGTTGAATAGAATGCATGCCAAGTGGGTGCAATTCATTGAGACATTTCCTCATGTAATCAAGTATACACAAGATAAGGAATGTTTTGTGGTTGATGCTTTAGCAAGAAGATATGTCCTTGTCATCATTTTAGATATAAAGTTATTGAAACTTGAATATGATAAGCAATTGCATGCTAATAATGATGACTTTGCTACTGTGTATGGAGCGTATGAGAAGGCATCGTTTGGTAAGTGCTATAGACTAGATTGGTATTTGTTTAGAGAAAATAAATTTTGTGAGCCTACTAGTCTTATGCGTGAGATGCTAGTGCATGGATATGGTTTATTGGGTCATTTTGGTATGAAAAGGATTTTAAACATGTGGCGTGACCATGGGTGGAAGTATTTCTTGTCATTCATTGAGTTTGCATATCATTGGAGTGGTCATTTCGGTGCAAAAAAGACTTTAGATGTGTTGCATGAATGTTTGTGGAAGTATCATTTGCCATTCATTGACATGTTGCATGAACGTTTGTGGGAGTATTGCTTGCCATTCGTTGAGTTTGCATATAATTGGAGTGGTCATTTTGGGGTAAGGAAAACTTTAGATGTGTTTTATGAACGTTTGTGGGAGTGTCATTTGCCATTCGTTAACGTGTTGCATGAACGTTTGTGGGCGTATTGCTTGCCATTAATTGAGTTTGCCTATAATGGGAGTGGTCATTTTGGTGTAAGGAAAACCTTAAATGTGTTTCATGAACATTTGTGGGAGTATCATTTCCCATTCATTGACTTGTTTGGTGCATGAACGATTGCGGGAGCACCATTTGCCATTATTAGAGTTTGCATATAATAGGACCATGATACTACTATTTCTTATTCTTCTTTTGAAGTTATTTATGGTTTTAATCCATTTACTCATTTAGCTGTGATGCTTTTGCTTGTTGATGACAGGAGTAACTTGGATGGATTTTTCCAATTTCTTGAAAAAATTAATGAAAATTCATATAAAGTGGATTTTTCAGGTAAGTATCATGTTTATGCTATTTTCAATGTTACTAATCTTTTTCACTTTGATCCAGGTAGAGATTCGAGGTCGAATCCTTTTGAGGAGAGGGGGAATGATGGGAACCAAGGTGGGCCTAGTCTTAAAGATTCTTTGCAAGTTCCAGATGGACCAATTACAAGATCAATAGCCACGAAGATCAAGAAACCAATGCAAGGGTTGGTGCAATCTACTTGAGATGAAGCTAGCAAGAGCCCAACACTCAAGATGGGCTTGAAAGAAGGAGAACCAGTTTTAATCCACTCGATACAAGATATGGAAGACACGACTTAGAGTATCGTTTGGGCCTATTGTTATTGATGGCTTTCAATTTGTTAAAATATTTATTTTATTAGTTTAGAATAAGATGGCTTGATGATGCTTGGTCCACGTATGTCTTATTTCTTATGAACTAGGATTTTGGGAAGATCTTGTATTGTGGCCAAGGGCTTATTTGGAAAGTTACATTTTAGGAACTAGGGTTTCAAAAAGTCACTGTAGCGAGGCATTGTTCACGTCCCAAATCACTGTAGCACTGTACTATTCATCCAGGGGTATTTTTCGAACAAAGGGGTTTATTGTGGGCTAGGGTTTTAATTAGGGTTAGCTTTAAATACTCTTTGTTGCCTCAGTTTATGAAGTTTATGAAATTTGATGATTTATTCATTATGAGTTGAGTTTTACTCCTCTTGTTCTTAATTAAACTTTTGAACTTATCAAAGGTAAATCACAACCTTTATGGCGTTCCTCTTTGTAATCTGGGTTCTTGAGACGGGTTCTTCAACGGGTCTAGATTTTAATATAATCTAGGTTCTTGGAACGAGTTCTCATCGAGTCTAGATTCTCCATCCACTGACTTGAGTTTGGCTTTCTTGGGTGAATTTTCAATTTGATTGTGGCTTGAAGGGATTCCTTTCTCGTGGGTTCATATCACCTCTCGTCAAAAGGATTCGACCTTGAATCCCCACTGGATCAAAGGGAAAAAGGTTAATAACATTGAAAATAGCAGAAAAATTATACTTACCTGGAATGTTCACTTGATATGCATTATCATTAATTTGTTTAAGAATTTGGAGAAGTCCATCCAAGCTACTTCTATCATCAACAAGTAAATGCATTAAATCTAAAGGAGTAAATGGATTAAGTCTATAAACAATTTCAAAAGGTGAAACTTTATTAGTAGCATGAACACTCCAATTATGTGTAAACTCAATAAATGGCAAACAAAACTCCCTCAAATGTTCATGAAACACATCTAAAGTCTTCCTTCCTTCAAAATGATCATCCCAATTATCTATGAACTCAATGAATTTCAAGGAATACTCCTACAAAATTTTATGCAATACATTAATGAATGACAAATGATACTCTCACAAACGTTCATGCAACATGTCAATAAATGGCAAATGATACTTCCACAAACATTCATGCAACACGTCTAAAGTCTTCTTTGCACTGAAATGACCACTCCAATTATATGTAAACTCAATGAATGACAAGCAATACTTCCACCCATGGTCACGCCACACGTTTAAAATCCTTTTCATACCAAAATGACCCAATAAACCACACCCATGCACTAGCATCTCACGCATAAGACTATTAGGCTTACAAAGTTTATTTTCTCTAAACAAATACCAATCTAGTCTATAGCACTTACCAAACGATGCCTTCTCATACGCTCCATACACAGTAGCAAAGTCATCATCATTAGCATGCAATTGCTTATCATATTCAAGTCTCAATAACTTTGTATCTAAAATGATGACAATGACATACCTTCTTATTAAAGCATCAACCACAAAACATTCCTTACCTTGTGTATACTTGATTACATGAGGAAATATCTCAATGAATTGCACTCACTTGGCATGCATTCTATTTAACTTACCTTGTCCCTTCATGTGCATCAAGGACTCATGTTCTTCAAAGAAAGGTCGAGTAGGAATTGTCGCACCTGGCACAAAATCAATGTAGCGCTCTATCTCCCTAATAGGTGGCAATCCACTAAACACACCGCTAGGAATCATGACCTCATATCCTTGCAACAAAGAAACAACAACACTAGGTAAAGAGTCATTAAATTCGTTAGTATAAAAGCTAACTTTAGTTTCTGTGTTTCTCTATGCAATCTCTCTTTCTTTTTCCTCTTGTAGCTCATCTCTTTTTTCTTGACTCTCAGCCACCTCTCTATTTTCTTTTTCACTCTCTATTTCTCTTGATGCTTCAGTCTCATTCTCTTTTTTCCTCTTACTCTCTTTTTCCTTTTCACTCTCTTTTTTTCTTTCACTCTCCTCTTTTTTTGATCTCTCAACCTCACAATTGTTTTTCAACTCATTCTCTTTTTTTCTTGATGTTTCAGCCTCACCCTCATCTTTTTTCTTAGGTAGTTCAGTCTTTCTCTTTGCTTCAGCTTGATCATTTTTGTCCCACTTTAGTTGTCAAGGAGTGCTAGAAACCGAAGTATACCTTGTTGTACCCTTTCTCTTTAACTGCCTCTCCACCTTCATAGCCATGTGCACCATGTCCTTTACTCCCACATAATATTGCAACTCAACTACATTGGCTATCTCCCTATTCAACCCACTCAAAAATCTAGCCATCGTGGCTTTCTGATCCTCCACTACATTAGCTCGAATCATAGCCACCTCCATCTCCTTATGGTAATCCTCTACACTCCTAGACCCCTGTGTAAGATTTTGTATTTTTTGGTAGAGGTCTCTAAAGTAATGGCTAGGTACAAATCTCCGCCTCATGATAGCTTTCAACTCTCTCCATATTTCTATAGGCCTCTCAAGATTCCTCCTCCTATTGGTCACTAATTGATCCCACCAAATAATAGCATAATCAATGAACCTAATTACCGCCAACTTCACTTTCTTCTCCTTAGAGTAATTATGACAATCAAACACCAACTCTATTTTTTTCTCCCACTCTAGATAAACCTATGGGTCAATTCTACCTTGGAAAGATGGTATTTTCATTTTGATGCTCCCAAGGTTCCTATCTACTTCATCTAGACCCCTTGGGTTTCCCCTAAGTCCTCTTTCACGCCTAACTCTTCTATGTCTACCCAACCCAACTTCAGATGTTAGGTCTTCCTCAACCTCATCATACTCTTCATTCTTATACCCATTCTCAAAACTAGGCTCACGTCGCCTCCTATCTCTCCCACCTTGCAGATTTCTAATCAGGATTTCTCGTTGATCCATCCTATCCCTCACTTCATCCAACACCAAGTTCAACTACTCAAACTGTTGTTGCATGGCTTGCAACACAAAGGACGAGTTATCTGCCATCTTTTTTGGTGATTAGTCACTCCTATGAGACATCATAATGTGCTGCACAAAAAGAATGTTAGTGGAAAACCTCACACACTCCCTTACGTGTTTACACTCGAATAATGGCACTCCACTCGTGTTTCACACTTAATTGGCTTTTTTCCCGATAATAGTTGTAACATCCCGGATTTTAGTGTGTTTTTAATGGTGGATTTATTTAATTTATTTTGTGATTATTTATCTTGTTTTAAAATTTTGGGAGTTTTTAAATATTATTTCTTAATATTTTATGTTGTGAAAATTATTTTTATGTGCTTTTTAGATTTTATTTACTGTTTTGGCATTTAATATGATTTTTAATTTTAATTGATTTATTTTTGGGTTTTTAATTTTTATTGTTGCATTTAAATTATTTCACTGCGTTTGGTTTATTTTAATTAGCTTTCGGTTTTAATTTCTTCTCCGTTGGATTTTTCGGGACCCAGCTTGAAAGACTGGATCTTCCTTTTTCCCCTCTTCTTTTTCTTTTCTTTCCTTTTTCTTCTTTCTTTTTTTTCTTTTCCCCCCGGTTTTTCCCGTGCGAGCCAACCCTTTCTCTCTCTTCTCTCTCCTCTCTCCACCGTTGTTTCGGGTTCACTATCGCCGCACCGCCTCCCTGCCGCCGTGCACTACACCGCCGGCACCAGCACCTTCCCCGTCCGCCGGCGAGTCTACCCTACCAATATCCGGCCGGCTAACGCCGCCGTTAGCTGCCACGAGCCGATCGAGTCCGCGGTGGGTTTTTTCCCGTTCCGCGACCGTCCGGCCACCATTTCTTCACCACATCTTCACCAGCCCAATACCAAGCTTTTCCACCCAAACCCGGCCTCGATCCATCGCCGGAGCCGCCCGTGCGAGCTCCACTTTCGATTCGAAAATTCCGGCCTTAAACCGCCTGTTTCTGCCGCTATTCTAGGCCAACCACCACCACCATTAGATTCACCACCTTCCATAGGCCCTACCCTATCAATTTCAAGTCTCCGTTTGAACCTGTGCAAAATTCCAATTTCACTGCATTTCGACCAGTGTTTTTACACTGTGTGAATTTGCTGTTTTGGCGATTTCCTGTGCCTCGGAACCTTCGTAAAATTATTTTTAAAGCACTGTAAGTATTTCCTAAACAATTCTTTTGAGGTTTAATTATATTTTTCCAATTAACTGTTATATTTTATATATATGTATCCTGGTTGGTTCCGGACTGAGTTCTAGGAGTTCGGGGGTGGATGGATTGATCGGAGTAATGGTTGTGTGATTTTTGGTGATTGGATTATTGTTGGATATTGATTATCTTATGAGTTGGAATTGGTTATGTGTGATTTTGGGAGTTGATCATTGGTTATTGAGGTTTATTGTTGTGGTTTGGTACATTACATATGCACGCATGATCATGTTTGTAAATTGAAAACTGAGTTTTCACGTATTGCATTCATGTTCATGTGGTTATCTTGAAAACTGGGTTTTCATGTGTTGACTGGATTTGTGGGTGCGTGTGTATCACTACCCCAAGCCGAGATGGGGCATTATCTCGGTGGAGCTCCTCAAGTCACTCGGGAGCGGAATATACTGAGTGACATCCCCTGGGTTGTCGCCGGGCGACAACGGGATCGGACGTTGGACGTGTCGACTCCGTGGCCCTTCTGCTGGCGGGGGCTAGAGGATGACCTGGCCACGAACGCACTGGGTGCGGAACTGGGCATCGCTCGTAAAGTAGCCAGGACGTGCGAATGGTCCATAGGGGAGACCATAGTGCATATGGTTTAATTGGAATAATTGGAAATTAGCTGTTTTCTGGAAAAATAGCGTGAGTATGTTTTTGTGTATCATTTTCTGGGAAAATGATAAATAATGATTTTTGTGTGCCATGGGAAAATGGTGGAATTGATTTTATTGGAAATGATTTTTGTGCCAAAGAGATTTTTGGCGTGCGTTGCATTATTGCACATTGCATCATGGGCATGCATAGTTTGTTGTTTAGATATGATTTTATCTCTGGACTTGGTTAGGTTATAACTTACCTGTGGTACCATTTCATGGTACTGCAGATTTTGTTGATGATGCAGATGCCGAGCCTGAGGATCTGGCTCCGCCGGAGGAGTGATCTCGGATCACTCGTGCTGTAGTTTTTATTTCCAGACTTGTATTTTATTTTGGGACTTGGCTTTGTTTTTAAAGTATGTATTTTGGATATCTGTATTAACTAAAATTCTGGTAGTAGTTGACTTTATTACCTTCCGCTGTGTTTTTAATTGTGCACTGTTTATTTGTTGCACACACTTGACACTTGTCGTTGGGATGCGTGACCGGGTTGTCATCATCCTGACGTCACGATTCCCGAGGTTTTTGTACGTGGGAGTCGGGGCGTCACAATAGTCTCACACTCTCTTGCCTTTTACCTCAATAGTTTTCTCGCTCAAGTTCTTTAAGAACTAGTTGAACTAAATCAAGACAATACAATCTTGTATTATTCCAACCAATAATATAGATCCAAGACACAAGAACAAGAAATAAGGAATGAATAAAATGACATGAGACACAAGGAATTTATACGAGGGAAAGAGTAATGATAAAACAAGATACCCACTAAAAAGATGTTTTCAGCCCCTTTGATGATAAGGCTCAATCAAGAAATGTCTTTTTTTCTCTTTGTTGTAACTATGTAGTAACCTATGAGTATGTAATACCCGTATCTTACTACGTAAGTCCTTACATCACTTTATTAATTCTTAAGTTAAATATTTTGAGATGAAGATTATTTTTATTACTACTTTCAATTATTTTATTTTAAGGTGAGTATGTCTTATTCTTAAACCAAGATGAGTATGTTTTATTAAGATAAGATTTATTAAAATAAATCAAGATTTTTATTTTTTTTAGACTTTGAAATGTTTATCTTAAACCCTTTTATTTTTATTTATTTAGAGAATGGCCCAATTAATTCCTACCATTGGATTGGTAGGTGAAAAAGCATTTTTAGGTGGATAGATCCCCACCATTCATGCATTATCTTGTAAAAGAAGCCTTGACTAAGACCAATTGACCCATTTCCTTCTTCCATCCATAAAGCTCCCAAGGGAAAGAAATTAAATTCCTTCTCCATGCATCCTTCGGTCAACCATCACCAAAGGAATAAGTTGAAAGCAACTTTCCTTCTCTTCCTCATAAGCCATCGGTCAATACCCCTAGGAAGGGACAAAATCTCATCTCCTTTATAAGATAAGCCATTTGACTTATCAATTCACCTTTTCACCCATTGAAACAATCGGCTTCCTCAAGAAGCTATTAGACTTTTTCTTCTCTTCTTCATCTTACACGCCAACTTCAAACTTCCAAGACAAGCCAAACCATTTCTTGTTTCCTCCAAGCATGTTTCGGTCAAGAAGCCTTCCAAAAGGTTCCAAGAAAAGCTTTTATTTCTTTTCCTCCAAAGCCCCCATCGTCCAAGCCACTCCAAGCTTCCAAGGAAAGTTTTTGATTTCCTTCCTTGCCTCTCCTCCAATAGCTCACGGTGAAAGCAACATAAAAGGGGTAAATCAAAATCATTTTTCCCTTTTTGTTCCCCATATCATTCGGCCACATCCAAGAAGAAGAAAATAAAATTTTCACTTCCCTTCCAAGCAAGCTAACACACCTTCTCTTCTTCTCCTCTCTTTTGTTCTTCAAGGAACCAACTCCTCTCATCATCAAGTTTTTAATTCAATAGCAAGGTAAGGGCATCCTCAACCCTCCCTCTTGTGTATTTCAAAACCTAACTATGGTTTAATCAAGTGGGTTTTCCTTTGATGATTTTGATGTTTCGGTTTTGGGGTTTAAAACAGTGATATCGTGTTGCTCCTCATCCACACGGTTGTCCCTCTATTTGATCTTCCACTTGTGTTTTGGAAGGGGCTAAGAGTTTAAGATAAAAATTCTAATTTGACTTAGTTACTTTTAATGTGATTTTGGAAGCCTTTTGAGTTGTTTAAGCTTGTGTTTTGATGTGTTTGGTTTCCTATATGGTAATTAAATATTTATGCCCTGTTTTTGGCCCAAACCGAATGTTATTAAAGTGGTTTTGCTATGTGATTTCCTATATTTCGAATTTTGTTAAGTTATTCTTAAACTTGGTTTAATCATAAATGATGATTATAATGATTTTAATTTATATACATATTGGTACCATGTGTCTTTATTGATGTTGGTTGGTAATCTATTTTTCAGATACTAGAGTTTTGGTTTAAGAGATCTTGCTTGGGTCTTGTAATTTATATCTTGCTTTAAATGGTATTAAATGAGTAAAACATAAGCTTAAATCTTTAAAAGTTTTAGAGTTTATTAAATGGATAACCTTGTTATAGTTTATGTTATGTTTAATTTTAAAGAGGTGGCAAGCCTGTTATTTACTTTCATGAGTTTCTTTAAAAATGTTTGGAATGAAGATTTTAATGTTTTGGCCTAGTGCCATGCTTAGTGGGTAGACGAACGGGGTTAAGGAAACGTTTAATTCCAAGATGGAATTTAAGTAAGCATGTGAGCGTATCAATTAGTAAGGCTCAAAGTGAGATGGATGTTAATATGTCTATCTCATTTTATTGAATAGGAGTCTATGTTCAAGTTCAAAGGAACTCGCTAGTAAAACTCACAGGTAAGTAACTATGACCATGCTTCTTACACCATGCTCTCTTTATGAAAGAATATCTTTCTCTTATTGCAAATGTTTCTCTAAGTAAATAAATATAGTATGTACAACCCTTCTTTGATAGCCCCTGTTAAGTACCCTATCGATTATAATTGTGTGTAAATGTATAAAGTAATGCATGCATGTAGATTCTAAGTCATGAGATTTTCATGCATGCTCTCTCAAGAAATTTATGATTATTTCCTATATGTAGTATAGCATGAAAATGTATCTTGTTCATGAAAATGCATATGCATTGAACTAAGAAAGATGATGAAAATGTTTAAATGCAAAGGAAAGGAAAGGGAAGGAACGTCTCATGTTTTATGCTTCAAATGATGCTTTAAATGTGTTTTAAAATGTTCCTATGAACTGATGCTTTAAATACTCCTGAGAACTGATTTTTTAAATGCCCCTGAGAACTGATGTTTTAAAATGCCCCTGAGAACTGATGTTTTAAAATGTCCCTGAGAACTATCGTTTTAAAGGATGCCATGAACTGGCATTTTAAAAGATGTTTTGAAAGATGATGTTTAAGCTCTTGTTTTCAAAGGATGTTTATGCTCGTGCTTTTAAATAATGTTTATGCTCATGCTTTTAAATGAGGTTTATGCTCGTGCTTTTAAACAATTTTAAGCTCATGTTTTTTATTAGGGTTTAAGCCTATTCTTTTAAATGATGTTTAAGTCTATGCCTTCAAATGATGTTTAAGCCTATGCTTTTAATTGATGTTTAAGCCTATGCTTTTAAGTGATGTTTAAGCCTACGCTTGTTAATGATGTTTAAGCTCGTGCTTTTAAATTAAATGATATTTAAGCTCGTGTTTAATGTTGTTTTAAACTTGTGCTTTAAATGATGTTTAAAGCTTACGATTTTAAATGATGTTTAAGCTTATGCTTTTAAATGATGTTAAGTTCATGCTTTTCAATGATGTTAAAGCGCATGCCTCTCTCAATGATATTTAAGTTCATGATTTTAAATGACGTTCCTTTCCTATGAATGAACTGTCAAATGAAAAGGACTGAAATGAATGAAAGGAAACAAAAGTTTCAATGAATGAAAATACGTAACAGCCACATGAAAGGAAAGGGGTACCCAATGAATGAATGGGCAGATTGCAATGCCGGGTAGTAGTATCTGGTAGTGCACCTAGTGCTGCACCCTGACGGAATGGGATTCCAACCTGTGGCCACAGGCGAATCCATTGGCCATAGGGCCGCTAACCCTAGCACACGGGGCGTAACAGTGTGCAATGACCTATGAAAGTGAAAAGATGTAATGTATGAAAAGCATATTATGCATGAAAAGATGTAAAGCATGAAAAGAATGTTATGCATGAAAGATGAAAAGCATGAAAGAACGTTTATGCATGAAAGCCCAATTATTTCTAAGAATGTTTATGCATGGAATGAAATGCAAATGTTTCTATATGCATGTTTTCAAAAGGAAAAGAATAGATGCCTAGTATGTTCACTGCATGGTGTACTACTTACTGAGTATTAGACTCACTTTTGATTTGAATGTATTAAACGTCCAGGAAATGATGAAAAGGCTAGGGAGCAAGGCATTACTACAGAGAGAGAGGCAGATGCTTAGTGTCGTTCCTGTCAGTGAGGAAAAAGAAAGGAAGGAAAATGAAAAGAGAAATATGCTAAGAATAGGTATGTACGTGGCGGTCTCACCCCTCGCGGGGTGGGGTCGTTACAGAGTATGCTACCTTCTTTTCTTTTTCTTTTTTTTTTTTGAATTTTTTTTTTGAATTTTTTTTCTTTTCTTTTCCTTTCTTTTCTTTTCTCTAATTCAATCACAAACTGCAATATTCAATTGAAAATCAAGCAATTGAATTCAAACACATAAGGATTGACAAAGAAATTATAAGAGAATAAATGAAACGGCACTCCAAACAATTGACAAATTTAGAGATGTGAGAAACCCTAAAATTTCGAAACCTTAGGATCAACAACACAAAACTCAAATGAACAAGACAATTTTGGCAGCCCAAGCTAATGTAATTCAAGAACTTTTTTTTTTTTTTCGAATTTTGATTTTGAATTTTTTTTTCTAAATCCTAGAACAATGAAGCCCTAGAATTTAATATGCAAGAAATAAAAGATATAATCAGACCTGATTGGAAACCGAGTTCTAAATACCAAATGATATGAACCCGCAGGAAAAGGAATCCCTTGAACCCACAATCAAATTGAAAACATACCCAAGAAAGCCAAACTCAAGTCAATGGATGGAGAATCTAGACTTGATGAGAACTCGTTTCAAGAACTTAGATTATATTAAAATCTAGACCCGTTGAAGAACTCACCTCAAGAACCCAGATTACAAGGAGGAACGCCACAAAGGTTGTGATTTACCTTTGATAAGTTCAAAAGTTCAATTAAGAACAAGAAGAGTAAAACTCAACTCACAATGAATAATTCATCAAATTTTATAAACTTTATAAACTGAGGCTACAAAGAGTATTTAAAGGAAAACCTAATTAACCCTAGATAAATAAATCCCCATCTTCCAAAAATGCCCCTGCGTGAACAGTGTCGCGACGTGAACAGTACCGCGCTACAGTACTTTTAAACCCTAGTTCCTAAAAATAACTTTCCAAATACGCCCTTGGCCAAAATACAAAACCTTCCAAAAAACCCTAGTTCATAATAAAAAGACATGTTGGCCAAATATCCTCAAGCCTAATTATTCTAAACTAATAAAATAAGTCCTTTAAATGAATTGAACAAGTTGAAAGCTTTCAGGTTCCCAAATGACTCAAAACTGGATCTTCTTAGCTCTTGATATTGTAATATGGCCTATCTGGAACTTGCCAAAGATCTTTAAATCTAAGCCCACATTGGTTCCCATCAATTAACTTGATAAGTTCAAGAGTTCTTTCAAGAACGAAGAGGAACACAAGGCCTCACAATGATAATAATTTTCTGAAAACATAATATGTCCATTCAAATTCAAAATGCCCTTATATATACTTGGAACAACCCTCCAAGCATGGGTAATTTCAAAAGGCATGAGAATTTCAAAAGACTATTGCCTAGAGAATTCCAAAAGACAAGAAAGTCTGAAAATTCGCAACATCTCACCAGCTTTGCACACCCTTCGGTAAAAACCTTTTAACTTCATCTAGAAAATTTTGAATTGCACACCGTTTGATGCGTTGGAAACTAGTGACATGAGGCTTTCTAATGAGATATAGCTTGCATGCTAATTCATCCAGAATATTCCCAAAATGATGTTTCAAATAACGTGTTGGACAATGGGCTGGGTAATGAGTTGGTCTTTGGAATCATTGGGCTTTGATGAATGGACTAAGCCTTGATTATTATTTGAGCCCATCTTGGTCTTTTCAGAATCAGCTCAATTCTCTTGGATTAGCCCATTTAATGCTTCCTTGAAACGTTTGGCTCTAATCTAAGTCATGTAATTGGGCCACTAGGAAGTGACAAAGGGTCTTGTGCAAATTCAGCTCCATTCCCATGTGTATGATCAGCATGTTCAGCTCCTTGGTTTGCATCATACTCCTTGTAGCCTCATTTTCAGAAGTTTATGAAGTTTTATGAAATTTAATGAATTTATTCATTATGAGTTTAGTTTTACTCCTCTTGTTCTTTATTGAACTTTTGAACTTATCAAAGGTAAATCACAACTTTTGTGGCGTTCCTCCTTGTAATTTGGGTTCTTGAGACGAGTTCTTCAACAGATCTAGATTTTAATATAATCTAGGTTCTTGAAACAAGTTCTCATAGGGACTAGATTCTCCATCCATTGACTTGAGTTTGGCTTTCTTGGGTTTGTTTTCAATTTGATTGTGGGTTACAGGGATTCCTTTCTCGTGGGTTCATATCAACAACCTTTGTGGCGTTTCTCCTACTAATCTGGGTTCTTGAGACGGGTTTTTCAGCGGGTCTAGATTTTAATATAATCTAGATTCTTGAAACGAGTTCTCATCGGGTCTAGATTCTCCATCCATTGACTTGAGTTTGGTTTTCTTGGGTGAGTTTTCAAATTGATTGTGGGTTCAAGGGATTCCTTTCATGCGGGTTCATATCAATAATTTTCCATCCTAGCCTTTGGGGTCGTGACAAAAATTATTTTCATGAGAACTTAAAAATGTGTTTCATGACATGTGCATATATAGAAATCTTTTCATATGAAAATTATATTTATAGATGTAATTTGCTATAATGGTAGAAATATCACATGTCATGTAAATATACACTCAATGTATCATATAACATGATATTTATGAATATCATGTTATATGATACTCATAAATATCATATAACATGATATATATATACACTCAAAGTGATAATTGAAACATGTTATATTTATAAATATACATATGAATATCATATGTATATTTATAAATATACACTCAAAGTGATAATTGAAACATGAATGAGGCGTTTATGAATAAATCATAAATAATTTATCAAGGTGTAAGTTAGAGGCCAACTTACAAACTTCCAGAGTAATTGAAAATAATGTCGTAGCTGCATAAATCAATTTTTTTTTTTAAGAAGAGGACGGAACCCCAATTTTATTGATAACCCTCACTTGTGGCAGAGGAAAACCATGGTTACAAACAGACACCTGGGGGCTACAAATACCCAAAAAAGGCCCAAACCCAGGAATCAAAAACACTAAAAATTATGAATCCACAATACAACAATAAAATAAAAATAAAAAACCAAAACAAACCTAGTAACAATGGCCACATAACCTGCAAACACAATGTTAGCACCTGCAAGAAAAACTAACCACAAAAACAAACAGAACAGGTGAGCAGAACACATGAAAATAGACATAAAAAATAAACAACGAATCGAAGGAAGGCCCAGCTTGTCCAATCTGATTATGCCTCTCAGCATTCTCGGCACTTCCCCAAAGCCTTGCCACTCCATTTTCTGACCTGTCGTGCCATACTTAGCTAGCCAATTAGCAGCTTTGTTTCCCTCTCTGAAAATATGACGAACTGAGCAAACCCTAGCATCCGAAAGACCTAGAATTTCGTCCCAGAAGTCTTCCAGATACCAAACACCACATCTTCTATTCTTCAACCACCCCACACTACAAGAAAAATGGCTTTTTGCGGCGCTACAAATTCGCCGCAAAAAACATGAAAATCGCCGCAAAAATTTTTTTGCAGCATTTTTTGAGTCGTTGCACATTGGATGCCAAAAAGTGGATGCTGATGTTTATTAGCGTCGAATTAACATAAAACGCTGGAAATAAGTTTATTTGCAACGTTTTTAAGATCGCCGTAAATAAGCATTTAGCGTTGAGAAAAAAGCCTCCACCAGATGACCGTTTGCGTTGCAGATACATAATAGCGTCGTTAATAAATCGCTGCAAAAAAAAAAATTCGTTGCAAGTAATGGGTGAAATGCAACATAACAAGCTATCGATGGGAATGAGAAAACTTTTTTGCATCTGTCATTGTCGCTGCAAAAACTTTTTGCAGCATTCCCATCTCTGTCGCAAATATATAGAATGCTCTGGAAAAGGGCTCTCCACCAGGTGACAATTTGCGTTGCAAATACTTGAAAAAATCGCTGCCAAAAAATTTTTGCGGTGCTTATATTGCTTCGCAAATAGTAAAATCGCTGCATATGAAAGCATTTCCGACGATTTTCATTTTTCGTCGGCAGAATACATCCCAACGAGTTATTGTCGCTGCAATAAGGTTTTGCGACAATATAGTGTCGCTGCAAATAAGTTTTATTCACAAAAAACTTTTTGCGGCGCAAAAAATTCGCCGGAAAAGGATTTTCAGAAAAAAAAAAAAAAAATGACTGACAGCAGAATTTTACCTTGCATATTGGTTTATAGTTCTTTTGACATTCTCAAAAAAGATCCCTACTCCTAATATGACCATATTATGATCTCCTTAACTCAAATGAAAGGACTATAGTATATGCTTAAGAATAAAAAGAACTAAAACCAAAAAATCCAGATAAACCAAGCTTGAGAATGAAAATCATATAAAATGTCACAAAAATAAATTCCTATCCATAATTGAATCTATTATAGGGGCAAAGCAATCCTGACATACAAAGAAAATCATCTCAAACTAAATATAGTACAGCTTTCCACTCATTTTCAAGTATATGAAGAATGCTTCATTTGTCACCCCCATGTGCAAGCATTACAGATGTGATTTCTAAAATCTTAAGCCTAAATACATTAAAAGTTCAATAGCTTCTTTGAAATTGGGAAACACCTGCACCAATATAGCATAAAGAAGGCACAGTTTAACAGCTGTTTAGGGAAGTCCTCCTCATTGGCTAACATTCACGGTGAGGAAATCACATCTATGAATCAAGGGATGAGAAAAATATAATTAGAAAAAATTATTATTATTTATCTAATTTTATGCAAAATAGATGGATCATTAGTGAGTTTAACCTCAAGGCTTCCTCCTGGAAACATTCATGTCATTCTATTTAAAAGAGTCCAATCAACAGTACCAATCAATCTATAGAGCAACTTTTTCATAACCAATCTTCCAGGTGGATCTTGGGTACTAAGTGAAAACACTAATCTATCCAATTTTTTTTGGGCACAAAAAAAAATTACACAATTTTCACAAGTTACAATGCTTGTGAAGCATCTTTTATTCATATGAAGTTTCAACATATATAAGAGGTAGACAAATGCCCAAGTATATGAGAATGATACTTTATTCAGAGGAGAATGTATAATACAATCTGAGTTGTAAACATAATGATCAAAATCTATTAGCACTCTATTATATAGTAATCACCTTTAGATTAAGCTCCTAAAGAAGATTGGGAGAGGAGAAGGCCTGGCATAAACCAATTCCAAACATATAAACACCTGCAGAAGACATTTAAGGCAAATAAAATTTAAATGCAAAAACAAAAATGAACGAACATAGTGCAGTTAACTCGCTTACTTGTCAAGCAAATGATTGGAACTAATTCATTAACTGCCCAATTAAATGCCAGGAAAATGAGAGAATAAAATCATTAACTAATGAATAAACATGTAAGCCAGTGCTGATCTCCTTCACCAAACATGGGAAGAGTGAAAATGATAAAGTACAACACATTTTTTTCCCCTTTTTGTCTGTAAAGTACAGTATGCTTACAGGTATAGGTATTCTTCTATCATGGAAAGCACACATTGCTTTTGCAAGAAACACATCACCAACACTTGCTCCTTTGGCCTGAAAGCATCCAAGAATTATTTATAAGTTTAACTAAAATTATATCTTTCATGCTTTGTAAATAAACATATGTTCGTGGATGCGTGAGCGTGTGTATTTCAGTAAAAGAATAAGCTATCAAATAAATAACTTACAAAGAGATCTAATGCCAATGATCAAAACAATCCATTCATGTCAAAAATAAAAAAACATGGAGTCACCTGGAAACTATAAAAAAAACAGTTGACCAAAGTATAAAATCTGGTAAGAAAGTGCCAAACTTTAAACCATAAACATGAAAAATAAAAAGAAAAACCCATTGACTAGTTCAAAAGAAAACCAAAATGGAATTATATGCACCTCTTTGCACATTAGAGTCCTCTGGATGATCCTATAAACCAAAATAAAAATAAAATAAAAAAGTTTAAGCTATGTGAAAGGAACAATTTCAGACATCCAACCCAAAATTGTGAAGATATGGTAAAGTGATTGTACCCAAGAGCTTTTCCATAACCACGATGCACAGCTTGTGAAACCAGGGAATCAAAATTAAGAAGTATAAATATCGATTGAGAAGGCCAAGGAAAAAACAGTAATACACCCCCATACACACAAAGCATGATGGAAGTAAACAAAACAACTAAAAAGGTGACTCCCTACTTCAAAACATTACAACTCTTGTGACCTGAATGGATAGAATAATTGGGAAAGAAACTTCCTTTAAGAAGAAAACAAGAATGAAACAAACAAAGAACCCCTTGCTTTCATGGTAATTTCCCTTACTACTCAATTTTGTCACTGTATTGTTAATGTCAGTCCTTGTGAATGATAAAATTGAAGAGTATCCATTCTGCAAGACATGGTCACTGGGGAAATGGATTAGCAACAACATAATGCCTAATGGCCTATAAAAAATGTGAAGTTCCCTAGAAAGTATAACAAAACAATAATTAGTGAGAATATTAATAAATATTGTCCAACATGGTCATTGGGGAAATGGATTAGCAACAACATAATGCCTAATGGCCTAAAAAAAATGGGAAGTTCCCTAGAAAGAATAACAAAACAATAATTAGTGAGAATATTAATAAATATTGTCCAACGCAATAATTAGGGAGAATATTAATAAATAGTTAGTTCATAGGAATCTGCTGGATCCAAACTCATCAAAGCTAACCTGGAAGATAGAAATAGTTTGCATTTGCAATCAACTATAGTGTTCATATTCTAATCCACTACACTTAACTCCATAAAAAAGTGACTTTATCTAGAGCTTTTTAAAGATAAAAATGACTGATTTAGATGCCATGGTTTTGGATTAGCTAGTGAGGGTAGCAAACAATCCAATGTTTTTCTTATTAAAAAAAATGATTTAAGCATTGGATTCCCAATATTGGGTCTATTTGACATATGTAAGCAGCCACATCAATAAAAGGTGTTACCCGGCAGAGTCATAGAATATTCTTTCTGCAGAATTTGGGTATCTCATCAGATAAGCAACTTGGCCCCTGTAAGCAAGAAGAAGACAGGGAAAACCACACAAGTAAAGGCAATCTGGATAAATAGTATGGGTTATTTATAAGGAGCCTCTCGTAAAGCAAATACATGAATTTATTCTCCAAGAAAAAAATGTTTTGATGTAGTGATGAAATAAACCTGTATGGCACGTACAGAGAAGTGGCCTAAGTCAGCAAACATTGCTTCTGCACCTGCAGCAACACAGGAACTCATTCAATGACAGGAGCAGAAACTAAGTGAAACTAACCCAACAATAAAGGCACAATCATCAACTTGGCACGAAAGAAAAATATAAGGAAATACAGAACATAATGCACAAAACCTCACAATATAAATCTCAAACTATTTAGGCAGCACATTCTGCTGCAATGACTTAACACAAGTCAGAAAAGACATTAATTCCACTTGAACATTTTCAGGACCAATAAGTTTGTATTTTATGTCAAAAGGTATTGTTTAAATGAACCATACATACCCAGGGGCATAATTGCACATGGTTATAAATTGTTTGAATTCTTGGCCAAACAATAATATTTGCCTCTACAAACAGTTTCAAATTTCATTTCCAAAATTTCATTTTACAAATTTTCAACTTTCCTTTTCAAGATATATTCTTTACAAGAAGGAATAACTTTTGAGATGGATTTGAGCTTGAAAACAAAGACTTGCAGCCTGTAGGTACAAGCATCTGTTCTTAACAGATACCCATATGCTACTTTGCATACTTTCATCAATTTCTTCTACAGAATAACATATTTATACCACCTGTTGCAGAAAAACAAACAACATGGGAAAGGGATTTGGTTGAAGGCTCTACAGTGTCTGAAACTCTGAACATTCAAGGCTCTACAGATATAGGGACTCTAAAAGTTAAAGCTTTTTTACTCACCATAGATTTGATTGAAGGAATTAATAGCTCCCCTATATAATTTACTACTGCTTAAATCATATCTCCTTCATTTGTTTCTTTGACTTCCACAACATGGGAATGGGATCTTCTTCAAGAAGCAGTAATGCACAAATGCAAAACCAAAAGAGCAAGTTGCTGCCATCAGAATGAACAACTTCTTCATTAACTTTCGGTATTAACAATCTGATGCAACTGGTTTAAGGAACTAAGTTCTGTTATATAGTACTTCAACAAAATGGATGTAAAAATGCCACACACTTATCAATGTAATTCACACTCCAAACATTAAATCAACTAGGAAGTTCTAAAGGAAATGGCATACGGCATTTCAATATATTACCTGTTCATCCTGCCCACCAAGAATTCCTGACACCGACTTAATATCTAATGTGGAACATGATGACTAATTAAATAAATCAAGTACCCCGAAATAATTGGCATAAATTAATGGGTGGCATCTTTATCCTAGATTGTTAAATGATAATGGCAAAGCATTCATCATGTCAAGTCCAGCTGCATGATGGATCTTGTCGTCATAGCACTCTGTTTGCAAACAGCATGCATGGATTAAAGACAAGAAGTTCTTCTATGAGGACATATGGTATAGTCCACAGTACTAAAAATCTAGTAACTTTTATATATATATATATATATATATATATATATATATCACTCTTTATATATATATCTACATATTTATTGCTTGCTAGTGTTGGCGCTAGAATTTGGTATTATTTGATTAAAAATAATATTTGTAGGATAAATGTGGGAAGCTGTTGTTGGCTGTCATGTCAGCTGTGTCAAGTTCCTTCTTTGTTTCCATCATGAGCTTGTTACTTGAGAATAAAAGAGATCTAAGTGATGGATGTCAACTGGTAGTTTTGCATATATCATGCATGGTTGTAATCTTATTATGAGAGTTGACATCATTAATTATAGTTGTTTTCCTATTAAACTCTTGCACTAAGACTTGCCATTTGTGGGATGCTATATAAGAATAATTTGTTTATTCCCAGTAATCAACTGTTAATTGTACTTTGGTCAGGGATTCCTGCCAAATAAACCAAATTGATCAGATCTCATACAGAGGTGAAATGGGCAAGTTAAAAGAAGAAAAGTACTAGGATCTTTTTGCCTATTTCTGTTTCCAATTACATGTATGTATGTGTTTCATTGTTATTCCCCCTTATATATAATTAATGGCACCAACGTTTGATCTCATGTCAACTCAATTGTGAGATTTGTTTTTTTTTAGTTAAACATGTAGTACTATAGGTAATTTTAATTACCTTAGTATTTTTAAAGCAAAACCTTTCTTATTTGTGAAGTCCATATGTATAGTGATTAATTTTTAAAGCAGAATCTTCTCTTGCAGGCTTGATTAAACTACCTGGGACAAATAAAAAAATAACAAGTTGTAATTTATTGGGACCAAAACACATTACTTCTCTATCATAGGGTCTTCATAAATAAGTCTATTGCAACTATTAATAGAAATCATTTTCAATTTAAAACATGCTATATTTTCAACTGTTCAACTAGTGTTAGTTGTAATATGTTATTCACAGGAATCCTTTTCCCCCACCTATGCATACCAAAGATTCTTTTGGCACCCAAGAAACTAACATTTGAAGTAAGTAAACAATTAAATATATGAATGTTTTATAACTATAATCAGTTCAACAAATGCAGATAATGAAACTCGGAACCAATCACAGCTCTTGAGGCATAATATATACTTTCCCCCCGACGCAATAAAGATTGTATTCGATTGCAAAACTTAGCTAAGATGAAAAGGAGAAGCATTATTCAGATGTATGGACAAAAGTCAGTTCATTAAAATAGACAAAGACAACTATAACATAATACAAGGATAGCTAAGCTAGTACCAGTGATTTCTAACTAACCTTTTGCACTTGAATATAGCAGAAAACATAAAAGGCATTCCCTTTCCTTTAAATGCATAAGGTTGGATGATCAACGACAGTTTGTAACTTCAATTACCCAGCATTTTCACTAATTTTGAATGGGTGATAGTTTGGAACTTCAAAGTCAGTCAAAGGAGACAAACACAAACAATGAACCAGTGAAGGGGCCATGAATAAACCAAACGAAGGGGAAAAATCCATGAGCTACAGATAAAAAAAGGGGGGTTCACATAGAAACAAGGACGCTTACCATACGCCCAGAAAGGACATGCTTTCAGACACACGCTTAATCAAAACCACCAAAATGCACAATTTTTGCACTAAGCAACTCATGCGAGGATGAAGGGGGAGAGATATTTCTTACAGGGAACCATAGATACCTGCGGTCCATGAAAGAGAGTCCCCACTGTGTCGATCGAAGATCTCGACCACTGATATTGGACTTCCCAAAACAATCACTCGGAAATGGACGTGGAGGCACAAACTTTGGTTCACTTCGAATCTGGAACGAGGGGCCAGGGTTCTGCGAAAGGGGAACCAAGTGGTCGACGAGGCTGCAACGGTATGGAATCTGGAGCTCCTAAATCGTCGTGTGCAAACTGGGGGAAGGTCTTACAGGTAGATGAAAATGGAGGTTGAAGAAGGAAATTTCGGAGAGTTTGGCAATCGGGATTCTAAAACAGGGGGAAGTGAAGAAGGGGGGAAATACAAATGTTTTCTTGCATTTGGCGCCCAGGAACTCAAAAACCGACGCAAAACCCACCGTCGCAACATGTTATTTCCTATTGCGACGATTAATTTCGTCGCTATATGTGGTAAAATCGCTGCAAAAAACAAAACAAATGGACTGGGTGCTAGTTGAGGTTGAAAGTGTGCGACGATATCAAATTCGTTGCAAATGACTACTTATTACGGCGATTTTATTTGCAAGGATAATAAAATCGCCGTAATAGACCTTTTTTCTAGTAGTGCCACCACCACTTGAGAATCCATCTCAATATCCACATAACCAATCCCCATGTTATTACAGACTTTAAGACCATAAAGAAGGGCCAATAATTCAGCTCTATTATTCGAGCCAATGCCAATAGGAGAAGCAAACGCATGAACCAAATTATCTTGATCATCTCTGATAATACCTCCCACCCCTGAAGGCCCAGGATTACCAAAACTGCTGCCATATGTATTTAACTTGAACCAACCTTGACTAGGTTTCTTTCAGACCACCAATTGAGGACTGCGCCTGAGCGGAACTAAGGCTGGGATACACAAAGACTGTAAAACCTGAGAATCATGAGTGGAACAATTTGAAACTTTATGGATGTCTTGACAAATCTCCCTAATCCATATGTGAATGGATTGCCAGACCACCTTGAAGGACTCTAGTCGACCCTCCATGCGTGCAACCCATCAGCGACGCCAAAGACGCCAAGAAAGAAAAGAAGGGAGGAGCCCCACAAGAACCCCCACCTGAGCAGAAGAATTAGCACTTCTAAACCAAGCCTCCACAGTCTCTTTCCAATTGCCATAGACAGGTAACCCAAGAATAGCACCACAATAACACCCTATTAGCAAAATTCCCTTGGAACAGCACATGATCTTGATCTTCATAATTACCGTCATCACAACAATCACACTTTGACACAATTGGAACACCAATACGACGAAGGCGATCATCAACACTAAGAGCGTGATTCCAAGCCTTCCACATGGAGACAGAAACCTTCAGAGGAAGCATCTTGTGCCATACCCAGGTATGCCCCACCATAATAGAACCCCTGATACGGATACAATCCCAAGCTGATTTGGTAGAAAAACAACCACTGTCGTTCCTAGTCCAGATAAGCACATCTGGCCCCCCCTTACAAACAGAGAGAGCATCAATAATCTCCTCCACATGATCATGCCCCACCAACTGAACTAGCAAATCAATA
The DNA here is from genome assembly GCA_029856935.1 of Cyclocarya paliurus. Lineage (NCBI taxonomy): Eukaryota > Viridiplantae > Streptophyta > Magnoliopsida > Fagales > Juglandaceae > Cyclocarya > Cyclocarya paliurus. The sequence goes on along the minus strand of CM056947.1, from coordinate 20,115,648 downwards.
TCCCATGAGTTAGCCAGTTTATAGTCAATAACTTTAAGCATTGGACTACCCCTGATCGGAAGTTCATTAAATAAAGGACCTTGATCCCTCCATTTATCATACCAAAAATAAAGATTACCATCCCTAATACGCCACTTCGAATTATCCAGGACTAAAGAAATACTTTTGACAATCATCTTCCAAAATCTCATGCCCTTATTCATATCAATAAAAGACCAAGGTTTGGAACCTACATATTTACCTTTAAAAAATTGAGCCCAAAGAGACTTACCTTGGAGAAGGTTCCAAGCAAACTTCATGTGCAAAGCCCGTTGCATATCATCTAGGTTGCGTAACCCCAAACCACCTTCTTCCACTAGTTTAGACATCTTGTGCCAAGCCACCCATTTTCTTTTCACTTTCCCCTTAGCCTCACCCCAGAAAAAAGTACTCATCAAACGCTGCAGCTCTTTGATAATGGATTGAGGAACCTGCAAAACAGCAAACAAATGCAAAGACATACTAGAGAGCACATGTCTAAGTAAAATAAGGCGACCTCCTGAAGAAAGAAGCTTCATCTTCCAACCACTAATTTTCTTCTGGACTTTAGTAATCATCTCTGCCAAATGAATGTGCTTAAGCCTCCCCAAAATAATAGGAACCCCTAAATATTTGAAAGGAAATAAACCTTCAGAAAAACCCTTCATACCCATAAGCGCTCTCTTACGACCCAAAGAAATTTTAGTAGAAAAAAACATGGCGGTTTTTTCTTTATTAATCTTCTGACCAGACCATTTCTTATAAGTGGCTAAGAGAGATAAAAGCTCCTGAATAGATCTTGTGCTACCATTAGTAAAAATCACCAGGTCGTCAGCATACATGAGATGAGAGATTTGGATAGTACCTCTGGCTTGTGAATATTGACCAAATTTTTTATTCATCACACTATTCTGAAGGAGTCTAGAGAGTACCTCTTGAAGAATGATAAAAAGATAAGGGGAGAGAGGATCCCCTTGCCGCAAACCACGACCGCCTTGGAAAAAGCCTTTAGAAGTGCCATTCATCATAACAGAATACCATGGAGAAGAAAAACAAACCCAAAGTAAGTCACATACCTGAGAGGAAAAACCAAAACGACGAAGAACCTCCAATAAGAAATGCCAATCAACATGATCATACGCTTTAGCCATATCCACTTTAAGGATGATATTACCACCATGAGACTTCTTATTAATAGAATGAACCAGTTCCTGAGTAATAGATATATTCTCGAAAATGCTGCGCCCAGGAATAAAAGCACCTTGTTCAAGAAAGATAATCTTCGGGAGAATCGTCGTCAAACGATGAACAATAACTTTAGAGCAAATTTTATAGAAGACCGAACAAAGGCTGATGGGCCTAAACTTGTCAAAACCAGTAGGCACTTCCACCTTCGGAATTTGGACAATAAAAGAGGCAAAATAGAATCTTGGAAACTGCTTAGACATGAAAAAATACGAGACTGCTTCCCAAACATCCATCTTCACAATCTCCAAGCAACTTTTGAAAAAACCCGCCCCAAAACCATCTAGCCCCAGAGAACTATTAGTAGGAATAGAGGAAATGGCAGCATAGATTTCTTCCATAGTAGGAGTAGAACAGATACGACCATTTTCCTCCCCCGATATAACAGGAGAGATTAAGTAGGAAAGATCTGGAATTTCTCTCAAAGGATCAGCTTTAAGAAAATCAGAAAAATAGTCCACAACACCTTGGTGAATGGATTCCGGCGATTCAAAAACCACCCCATCCGGAGTTCTCATGTCAGAAATACGTTTACGTCTTTTATTAGCCAAACAAGCATGGAAAAAAGCTGAATTTCTGTCTCCATCTACTTTCCATTTAACCTTAGCCATTTGCGCTAGACGAGTATCCTCTCTACTCCGCCAAGAAGAAAGTTCAGCAACAGCCAAATGAAGCTCCCTATCGGTATCGTCATCCCAACCCTGAATTAAACTACTCTCCAGCCTCTCCACTTCCTCTTCAAGTTGATTAATTCTAGCAGTAGTACGACCAAAAATCCCCTTATTCCAAACCCGGAGAGCCACCCGGACCTGCTTTAATTTACTAGCAAGCTTCCATAAACCCGTACCGGCTACTGGAACCATCCAGGTTTGCTGAACACAAGCCAAAAAATCAAGGTGATCAACCCACATCTGCTGAAACCGAAACGGAGGAGGCCCATAAGAGAAAATATTTTTAGTTAACTCAATATGCATAGGACAGTGATCAGATGTCGATCGCGGTAAGTATGAACAAACAGCATTCTCAAAACGAGAAATGAGGGAGGCATCCAGAAAAACCCGATCAAGTTTCGCCCAACTTCTAGCTAACCCACGCTGTCCATTGCACCAAGAGAACTTGCTACCCGTAGTTTTCATTTCAAGCAAACCACCTTGATGAATCCAACTATTGAACTCTTCTATGGTAGCTCGTGGCCTAGGCCGACCACCCCTTCTTTCAACGTCTGAGCGAATAACGTTGAAATCACCTGCAAATAAACAAGGTTCAACCCCAAAACGAGTCGATCCCAGATCCTCCCATAACACTTGCCTTTCTAAGCGATTGCATTTGGCATAAATGAAGTTACAGAAGAACTGCTGCGAACCCGCACCAACACAAAGAGAAATAAATTGAGAACTGCTACGCACCACCTGAACCTCTACAATATTTTTCCAGAAAACCCAAATTTTCCCTCCATCTTCTTCATTAGAACAACCCTTATCAAATTGCAAACAATTCATCAGAGTTTGAGCTCGATCAAAACTATGAAACGGTTCAAGTAACACAACAATAACGGGATTAAGATTACCAATTAACTTCTTCAAACGACCTCTAGAAGTACCTATACCTCTAATATTCCAAACGAAAATAGAGCCAATCATAGAGATAATTTTGTGGTACGGGTATGAACCCGAGAAGAACTCCTCACTTTTTCAAATAGTTTCTTGTGATATTTCCTCTTAGCAACATCACCCTCAGCTTCTGTAAAATAATCTTTCTCCTGAGGGAGGACTTCCAAAAAAACATTCTGGTTCTGGTTCAGACACCGAGTTCTCTTCAAGGCATAAACCATCCACAATAGGTAGAGTTAGTTCATCCTACACATCCTGCTGTATAACCCAAGACTCGTCGCCCACATGCTCTGTTTCAGCAGCGACCACTCCAGAGAACGTGTGAGGGTCATTGATCAACTCGTGTGCCACCAAAGGAGCTATTTGTTGGTCCTGCCCATTCTCTATAACGCCTTCTAGATTGCTTTCTAGTCCAATATCCACAACCAACTGTGCTACGGGCTTGTTCATCAACGGATCCTCTGTTTCAAGCCGATTTTCCTGCTACTCCAGAACCGGAGTTTCTTCCTCCACCAACTTATCTTGCTACACCACAACTGGAGATTCTTCCTCCACCATTTGTTCCTGATGTTCCACAACAGGATTACTCTTTTTACGAACCCATATTTTTTTCCCCATTCAGACCCTTTAAAACTCTACACATTCGAGAATTGTGCCCCTGCACCTTACACCTGCAAAAAAATGCAGGAAGTGTCTCATAGATGATTTCTTGCTTTCGACTCATAGCCTGTCCAGGCGGCCCAATCCAGAAATGATGAAGAGGCTCTTTAGATGCATCCATGACCACACAAAGACGTGCTCCATCAGTCCGAGTGACACACCGGGTTGGATTATCACACCATATGAATTTACCAATAGGAGTAGTGAGTATACATAAAATAGATTCATGGTAGAAGTTCGGAGGCAAACCTGGAAGTACAATCCAAACCGAAACAAAGGCTGGTTCTTCTTCTTCACTAAAATTAGTTGTCCACTGGAATGCCCGATAATTCACACCATTGATCTCGCAGGCTTCACGCGACAGTGCTTTCAGGAAATCCTCCTCAGAAGACATACGTATGAAAACGTTTCGAGGGCGCCTTATAGCAAAAACAACCGATGTTCCTTCTAGCCCCCCTCTACACCGAATGAAAGCCCTAATGGCATCCAGCGAAGGACGTTGTTTAAGAAACTTCAAGACAATTGAAAACTTGAAAGGTTCCGCCGATCTCTGTAGTTCTTCCTTAGAAAACTGGAAAGAAACTTCTCCATCAATGCTTTTAGACGCAAGGAACGGAACTGAGATCTTTGGAAGAGCCTGAGGCGCCGCCGAGACCAGATCCACGAACCGGCAACCTGCGATGGCTGCCATGCAGCCTTACATGAGAAACCTTATTCGGCAACAGAAAGAGAAAACCCTAGCAGAGCTCAAACGACAGGGAAAAAGGCAAAACGGCAAGCTGAGATGTAGCTGCATAAATCAAGTGCATACTAAGTTAGAATTAATACTTCTATGGGTGAGGTCCAAAATCAAAGGCTTAAAAAATAGGTATTTACAAAAAATACCCCTAGACTAGGACAAATTGCCATTAAGGCCCAAAATTTTTACTAATTGCAAACGAACTCCAATTTGATAAAAATTCATGAACTTCATATTTTTGGCATTCTAAAACCATCTATACTCTTGGATTTTCAAAAATCAAAGTGTCCAAATGGTCCCAACCCGGGCATGCACTCTAGTTGATACCTAAGTGTATTTTCAACTATTGGTCCCTATGAGTGCATGCATATGAGATTTTTTTTAATCACAAATGATAAGTAACATCTTTAATAACATAATGAAGTCTAATTCTATGATAATAGAGTTCATCCGAGCACTTAATCATAGTTAAGATATCCTTAATCTCTATTTCATTCAAAACCGATTCATACTAGATCTAAACAAGATAGATTCAAAACCTATCATGGCATGCTTCTAACCACAATTTAAACCTTTCATAATTATGCCAAGACAATAATAAATGATATATGAATCATGCTTAAGACATTCCATAACTAAATTTGCACTTAAAAACATTTAATAATCCAAACCATCCCTTAAGTGACTCGATTTTGATTTAAGCCTGATAACCTTGCCAAAACTCACCCAAATTTCGTACCAACTCATGGAAATAAAACTTGACATGCTAACTAAGATAAAAATTAAGAAGACTTAAAAATTTTATGGCCTTCCAAACACTCTAGACAATCTTACATAAGAACACTCAAGAACTCACTCGGTTTCACTTTTTGATCTCTAAGAGGGGGAAGTGCTCTTCAAGACTCAATAGAGAGCTTGGAGCTGAGGTGTGGAGGAAATGAGAGGGTGAGGGGGGTTTTGTAGGTGCCCAAAGAGGAAGGGACTGTAACGACCCTGCCCCGCTAAGGGCTGGACTGCCACGTACGTACCTATTCTTTGCGTACTTTCTTTTCGTTCTTTCTTCCTTTCCTCATCAACAGGGAAGACACTAAACGTCTGCCTCTCTTTCTGCCGTAATGCCTTGCTCTCCAGCCTTTTCATCTTTCATTTCCTGGACATTTAAAACATTAAAATAAAAGTGAGTCTAATACTCAGTAAGTAGTACACCATGCAGTGAACTTACTAGGCATCTATTCTTTTCCTTTAGAAAACATGCATACATAAACATTTGCGTTTCATTTCAAGCATAAACATTCTTAGAAATAATTAGGCTTTCATGCATAAACATTCTTTCATGCTTTTCAGGCTTTACATGCATAGACATTCTTTCCATGCTTGACATCTTTTCATGCATAACGTGCATTTCATGCATTTCATCTTTTCACTTTCATAGGCCATTGCACACTGTTACATCCCGCGTGCTAGGGTTAGCGGCCCTATGGCCAATGGATTCGCCTGTGGCCACAGGTTGGAATCCCATTCCGTCAGGGTGCAGCACTGGGTGCACTACCAGATACTACTACCCGGCATTGCAATCTGCCCATTCATTCATTGGGTACCCCTTTCCTTTCATGTGGCCGTTACGTATTTTCATTCATTGAAACTTTCATTTCCTTTCATTCCTTTCATACTTTCATTCATTTCAGTCATTTTCATTCAACAGTTCATTCATAGGAAAGGAACGTCGTTTAAAATCATGAACTTAAACATCATTGAGAGAGGCATGCATTTAAACATCATTGAAAAGCATGAACTTCACATCATTTAAAAGCATAAGCTTAAACATCATTTAAAATCGTGAGCTTAAACATCATTTAATTTAAAGCACGAGCTTAAACATCATTAAAAAGTGTAGGCTTAAACATCACTTAAAAGCATACGCTTAAACATCAATTAAAAGCATAGGCTTAAACATCATTTGAAGGCATAGACTTAAACATCATTTAAAATAATAGGCATAGAATAATGTTTAGGCATGAGCATAAACATTATTTAAAAGCACGAGCATGAACATCCTTTGAAAACAAGAGCTTAAGCATCATCTTTCAAAACATCTCTTAAAATGCCAGCTCATGGAATCCTTTAAAACGATAGTTCTCAGAGACATTTTAAAACGTCAGTTCTCAGGGGCATTTTAAAACATCAGTTCTCAGGAGCATTTAAAGCATCAGTTCATAGGAACATTTTAAAACACATTTAAAGCATCATTTGAAGCATAAAACATGAGACGTTCATTTCCTTTCATTTCCTTTGCGTTTAAACCTTTTCATCATCTTTCTTAATCAATGCATATGCATTTTCATGAACAAAATATATTTTTCATGCTATACTACATATAGGGAATAATCATAAGTTTCTTGAGAGAGCATGCATGAAAATCTCATGACTTTGAATCTACATGCATGCATTACTTTATACATGTACACACAATTATAATCAATAGGGTACTTAATAGGGGCTATCAAAGAAGGGTTGTACATACTATATTCATTTACTTGGAGAAAAATTTGCAATTAGAGAGAGATATTCTTTTATAAAGAGAGCATGGTGTAAGAAGCATGGTCATAGCTACTTACCTCTAAGCTTTACTAGCGAGTCCATTTGAACTTGGAAGTAGGCTCCTAGTCCTATTCAATAAAATGAGATAGACATATCAACATCTACCTTACTTTGAGCCTTACTAAGCGATACTCTCACACGCTCATTTAAATTCCATTTTGGAATTAAACGTTCCCTTGACCCGTTCGGCTACCCACCAAGCATGGCACTAAGCCAAAACGTTAAAATCTTCATTCTAAACATTTTAAGGAAACTCATGGAAGTAAATAACATGCTTGCCATCTCTCTAAAATTAAACATAGCATAAAATATAACAACATTACCCATTTAATAAATTTAAAACTTCTAAAGACTTAAGCTTATGCTTTTCTCATTTAATACCCTTTTAAAATAAGATATAAATTACAAGACCCAAGCAAGACCTCTTAAACCAAAACTCTAGTATCTTAAAAATAAATTACCAACCAAATCTCAACACAAGGCTCATGATACCCTCGTATATAATTTATAATCACTTTAAATCATCATCTATGATTAAACCAGGTTTAAGAATAACTTAGTAAAAATTCGAAATATAGGAAATCACATAGCAAAAATGCACTTTAACATATTCGGTTTGGGCTAAAAATAGAGCACACATACTTATTTGCAATATAGAAAATTAAATACATCAAAACATAAGCTTAAACAACTCAAAAGGCTTCCAAAATCACATTAAAAGTAAATAAGTTAAATTAGGATTTTTACCTCAAGTTCTTAGCTCCTTTCAAGAGGCAAGAAAGAGGATCAAAAGGTAATGAACTCATGTAGATGAAGGCAAGACGATAGCACTGTTTTAACCCCCAAAAACCGAAACACAAAAGGGTAAGGAATTGGTGGAAATTCGAAATTCCTATGGAGATCATGCTAGAAAGTGAACAAAAAATTTATTACCTTCAATATTTCATCCTTTTGAAGATGAAATCAAGCTTTGGTTCCAAGCTTTGAAGAAAATATTTTTCTTCCTCCATTCCTATGGAGTTGCAAGCTTGAGGAAGATAAAGAACCTTGATTTCTTGAAGAGCAAAAGAAAGGAGATGAAGAGAGGGGTGTATTTGGCTTTGGCTTGGAGGGAAGAAAATGAAAAACTTTTTATTCTTTTCCTTGGGTGCAACCGACGGGCAAGGGGGAAAGAAGGGTCTTAGGATTACTTTGGCTTTTGGTTGGCTTGCTTTGGAAGATAGGTAGGTGGAAGTGAAGTCAAGGCTTCCTTTGGAAGCTTGGAATGGCTTGGACGATGGATGGCTTTGGAAAGAAAGAAATAAAAGCTTCTCTTGGAAGCTTTTGGAAGTCTTCTTGACCAATATGTGCTTATTGGGAACAAGAAATGGTTTGGCTTGTCTTGGAAGCTTGAGTTGGCGTGTAAGATGAAGAAGAGAAGAAAAGTCTAATGGCTTCTTGAGGAAGCCGATTGCTTCAATGGGTGGAAGGGTGAATTGATAAGTCAAATGGCTTATCTTATGAAGGGAATGGGATTTTGTCCCTTCCTTGGGGTATTGACCAATGGTTCATGAGGAAGAGAAGAAAAGTTGCTTTCAACTTCTCCTTTTGGTGATGGTTGACCGAAGAATGCATGGAGAAAGGATTTAACTTCTTTACCTTGGGAGCTTTACGCATGGAAGAAGGAAATGGGTCAATTGGTCTTAGTCAAGGCTTCTTTTGCAACATAAAGAATGGATAGTGGGGATCTATCCATCTAAAAATGCTTTTTCACCTACCAATCCAAGGGATGGGATTAATCGGGCCATTCTCTAAATAAATAAAAATAACAGGGCTTAAGAGAAATATTTCCAAGCCTTGAAAATAATATTCTTGACTCATTTTAATAAATCATACTTTTAAAAAAATAAAAATAAAACATACTCATCTTGATTTAAAAAAAAAATAAGACATACTCTCCTTAAAATGAAATAATTGAAAGTAGTAATAAAAATAATCTTTATCTCAAAATATTTAACTTAAAGAATTAATGAAATAACGTAAGGACTTACGTAGTAGGATGCGGGTATTACAACTCTACCCCCTTAAAAACAATCTCGTCCTCGAGATTGACGTACTTCAAAGAAAAAGGTGGAGTACGTTTTCCTCGTACCGTCCTCACGCTTCCACATCGCCTCTTGTTCAGTGCTGTGGCTCCACAGCACTTTGACCATCAGAATTGTTTTGTTGCACAGCATTTGAGCCTCCCGATCCGGGATCCTGATCATGCTCTCCCATAGAAGAAACCCTTGCGTACTTGAGAGAGCGTGTACTCGATCACGTGGGAAGGATCATGCACGCACTTTTGAAGCATTGAGACGTGAAGTACATTGCGCATGGCCAAGGATTGTGGAGGGAGTGCAAGTCCATAAGCCACTGCTCCTATTTTTCCCAGGATTTGAAATAGACCAACAAATCTGGGAGTCAGCATGCCTTTCTTTCCAAACCTCATCGCCCCTTTCATAAGAATTACCCTTGGAAATACTAATCCCCAAATTCTCTTGCGGACTCCTCCAAAATACTGACGTGAACCACAAATTTCGTTCCGAAACGATCTTGGATGGAATCCCATGTAGTCTGAATATCTCCCGGATATACAATTATGCTTGCCCATCGAATAGGTCATCTGAATAGGGATGAAGTAAGTTGTCTTGGACAACCTATCGATGATCACTCATGTTGAGGCTTGTCTGCTCGGGTGTCACGAAGTCCATGCTAATCTCGTCCCATGGCCAAACTGGGATCGGCACTAGTTGCAGTGTTCATGAAGGCCTTTGATGCTCGACTTTAATCATCAGGCACGTCAGGCATTGAGCTCCAAGATTAGGTACATCCCTCTTCATTTCGCTCCACAATTAGTGTTGTCTCAGGTCTCGATACATCTTGGTGCTACCAGAGGCACTAAGTGTAAAGACCTGTGTGTTTCCCTCAGTAGTGGATCCCGTAATTCTTTCTTTGCTGGTACACAAAGTCTCCCCTTGAATCGCAGGGACCCATCTTTAGAATAATCTGGTCCAATACTGTCAGACTAAGAACCAAGGTACTCAACCTTGCTTGTTCATCCCTCACTCTCTCCATTCCAAGTTTCTCCATATCCAGATGAATAAATCATCTGAGGGGTGTACATGCTCGCAAGGGTACCAAAAGAAAACTTCCTGCTGAGGGCATCTATTACAACATTAGCCTTACCGGGATGGTAGTTGATGGTATGGTCATAATCCTTTATCAGCTCCAACCACTAGCACTGTCTCACATTTAATTCCATCTGAGCAAATAAATATTTGAGACCCTTATAATCCATGTAGATCCCACAGCGTTTCGCAGACAAGTAATGTCGCCAAACCTTTAAGGCGAAGACAACTGTTGTTAGCTCTAAGTCGTGGGTTGAGTAGTTGCTCCCATAATCCTTGAGTTGGCGCATTAGGACACATCCTGACCCTTGGTGTGACGCGTTGCTGCATATTACAAAATCACCTGTATCCGAAGGTAAAATCAGAATAGGCGCCATCACAAGCTTCCCTTTCAACTCCTGGAAGCTTTTCTCACACTCCTCAGTCCATATAAATTTCTCTCTTTGCCTGGTGAGCTTTGTCATGGGAACTGCAATGCGGGAAAACCCATATCCCGCATGACCCAAAAGCTCCTGATCTCTTGGACCGTCTTAGGTCTAGGCTATTTTGCAATTGCCTCAACTCTCGAAGGCTCCAAAGAGATCCCATTTGCAGACATTATGCGACGAAGGAAATAAATCTTTTGTAGCCAAACTCACACTTAGTCAGTTTGGCATACAATTTCTTCTTCCTTAGAATTTGTAGGACCATGTCCAGGTGCTTGGTATGCTCCTCCGAGCTCCTTGTCCTGAAAGTAGTCTTAGGAGCATCTTCTGCCTAGATCTTCAACTGGCAGTGTCCTGAACGGAGATTGATCATCGAAAATGCATGTGCTCTTTGAAGTTGGTCCGATAGACCATCGATCCGAGGTAACGGATACCAAGTCTTAATGATCACCCCGTTCAGATCTATATAATGAATGCGAGGCACCGATCTGTCTTTATTCTTCACAAAAAGGACTGGTGCTTCCCACGGTGATACAGCAGGGCAATAAAGCCCTTCTCCAATAACTCCTGCAGCTGATCCTTTAAGCTCCTTGAGCTCTACAGGTGCCATCCAGTAAGGTGTTTTGGAGATGAACGTCGCTCCCAGTATAAGATCTATTGAGGACTCGACCTCTATATCAAAAAGTAAACCAAGTAGCTCATCTGGAAGACGTCGGGGAACTCTCTCACTACCTCGATATCCAGAGTTGAGGCTCATTTGGTTGAGACGTAACCAAATTGGCAAGGAATCGCACGCAACTTCCTTCAACATCTCGATGGCCTTTAGCGCAGAAACCATCTTCGTTTAGGGCTCTTACCCACTGCACAGAAGCGGAACTGTAACATCCCAGATTTTAGTGTATTTTAATGGATGATTTATTTAATTTATTTAGTGATTAATTATTTTGTTTTAAAATTATGGGAGTTTTTAAATATTATTTTATAGTATTTTAAATTGTGAAAATTATTTTATTGGGCTTTCTTATTGTTAATTATTGTTTTGGATTTAAATTGATTTTTTAATTTAAATTGGTTTGTTTGTGGATTTTAAAATTTCTATTGTTTTATTAAGGCATTTCACTGCGTTTGTTTAATTTTAATTAGTGATCTACAATTTAATTCCTCTTTATTTTAAAGGATGTTTTGTCAGAGTTTAATATTTTACTTTAGCTAATTTTGAGTTAAATTATTTTATTTATTTTAACTATTTAAAAAAATAGTTATTCTTTTATTTATATATTTCACTGCATTTGGATTATTTTATTTAGCTTTCAGTTTTAAAATTTTTTTCGTTGGATCACTTTCGAAACCCAAGTTAAAAAGGACTGGATCTCCTTTTTCCTCATTCTCTTTTTTTTTTCTCTTTTTTTTTTCTTTTTCTTTTTTCTTTTTCTCTTTCCTCCTTCCAGTTCCCCCCAGCCCGACTCCCTCTCTCTCTCCTCTCCCCCCCCCGTGTTTAGGGTTCACCGTTCTTGAGCCGCCGCGGGCCGGTGGTGGTCGACACCGCTGGTACCACCAACTTCCCCGTGCGCCGGCGAGCCACCCCTCCAAATTCCAGCCAACGCCACACCGCCGTTAGCCTCCGGAAGTCGTGCGAAGCCGCGACGTTCCTTCAGCCGTTTCGCCGCCGTCCGGCCACCTCCGGCCACCATCTCTCTACCACACCACCATCGGCCCTCAAGCAATCATTTGGACCCAACCCCGGCCCCGATCCGTCGCCGGAGCTGCCCCATCGAACCCCATCTCCGATCCGAGTTTCTTGGCTTTCCACCGCCATTTCGGCAGCCACCCACGGCCAACCTTCGACACCATCAGCTTCACCACCTCCCATAGGCCCTACCCTACTGTTCCCAAGTCTTCGTTTGACCCCAGGTGAAATTTGAGTTTCACTGCGTTTCAGCCACAATATTTTTACACTGTGACAGTTGCTGTTTTGGTGCTTCCAGTTCCTCCGTGATCCTCCATAAATTATTTTAAAGCACTGTATGTATTTCTCCATAAGATTTTTAGGATTTAAATATATTTTTGCAATAACCTATTTTATAAACTGTGAATTGGTTATCTGATAGACTGTGTTGGTTATTGGAAAATTGTTAAGAACTGTTAGTTATTGGTATTTGGTCATTTTCATGGCATTGTGCACGCATGCGTGGGTGTGTAAATTGAAATGACATTTTTTGGGTGTGTGTGTATCACCCCCAAGCCGAGATGGGTTATTATCTCGGTAGAGCTCCTCTGGGCACTCGGGAGCGGAATATACTGAGTGTCGTCCCCTGGAGCTGTTGCTCGGGACTTGGACGAGATGGTAGCGCTCTCGATCTGACTCTGTGATCTCTCGTGCTGGCGGAGATCAGAGGATGCTTGGCTATGTACGCGGTGGGCGCGGAACTGGGTATCACTCGTGTTGTATCACTCGCATGGTCGCTACCTGTGGGGTGACGAAGGGAGCCAGGGTATGTGGATGGTCCCTAGGGGAGGCCATGGTGCATACGGGTTAAAATTGGAATAAAAGTAACTATTCCTGGTTATTAATTGTGCCAAATGGTGATTTTTGACGTGCGTGGAAAACTTGTGATTTTTGAGAAATGGTGTTTTTCTCGGGTTTTGCACTTGGGTCATCGTGTGCATGCATAATGGTCGTTGTATTTATATATGTGTTATCTTGGAGTATTTTTGGGTTTTACTTACCTGTGGTACCATTTATTGGTACTGCAGATTTTGATGCAGGTTTTGAGGAGGTTGAGCCCGAGGATGCGGCTCCGCCTGAGGAGTAGGGACATTTGGCTATGTTTTATTTGGTATTTATATTTTATTTGATGTCGTTTTATGAACAACAAAATTGTATTATGTTGACTTGTGGATTTCAGTACTATTTTTGTATTGTATTAAATTCTGGTACTTAGTTATCTGACTTAACCTTTCCGTTGCGTATCAATTGTTGTACACGTGTTGCATTTCACACACTCGACACGTGTCGTTGGGGTGCGTGACCGTGTTGTCATCATCCCGGGTGTCTCGATTTCCGTGCTTGTCCGTACATGGAAGTTGGGAGCGCCACAGGAACTCTGTCTCAGCGGTTTGGCTCTGGGTAACGCCACATGTCCCTTAGGTGAAGTACTAGAAATTTTAAAAGTTGTGATTTAAAATTATTTTAGTTTGAAGTATGTTATTTCAATGGTTTTAATTTACTAATTATTGTTATTTTTATTGGTTTCATCTATTTGGTTGAATGTTATTTTATTTTAATTGTTTTATTCTGTGGTCGGTTATTTTATTTGTTTTAATTGTTTATTGTGTACTTCTACATTGTTTTATTCATTTATCGTATGTCATTTTATTTATGGAATTTTATTTTAATTGTGAGATTTTGTTTTGTTTTGGTTTATGTTGTTTGAGATATGTTACTTTAATGTTTTAATTTATTGTATGTTATTATTTTTAGTTGGTTTTATTCTATTTTATTTCATGGTATTTTGTTGGATTTTAATTTAATTTTCCATAATTAGATTTTAATCTGTTTGAGTTGGAAAAGTGGGTTAAGGGCTACGCTATGACAGGAAGATGGTATGACTGTGAATGCCCTGTTAGGCTTGATCATTTAGTGTAGTAGGCCTGAACTCTTAGCGATTGGTATGTTTTAATATCGAGACTCGAAGGGAACGGCATGGTCTAAGTGAACTCTATGGAGTAGGAACTCAAGTTGCAGCTAAGGTGGGAATAGCTTTAGTTCGCCTAGGATACTTGAGGTCTTAAGTTCCATAGGATTAATTGTTGAGTCTAGGATGTAAGAGGTTATAAGTTCAACGAACTTCGAGGATAGATTTTTGAGAAGTTATCTAAGGTTTGTGGCCCTATAGTTTTCAGGAAATAAGTTTATAGGATCTAAGGTGGTAGGTTCAACAAGCACTTGAGGGGTTAATTAAATTAGAAGTTTTAGACTCTGTCGACTCAGTTAAGCACTTTGGTATAATTTCGGATTTAGAATTTTGCAAGGTTTGTAAGGTGAGTGTTTTAGCTTTAAGGTCATCGAATTTGAGGATTTTAGGAAGTGATTCTTTTTGGTTTAAGGTTTTAGATTTTTAGATTTGAAGGATTGATTTGTAATAATATTTAAGTTTTTAATTTCTCGAGCTTGGTGTGCTAGTTTGATTTATTTTGAAGATTGATTAGTCGGTGACCATTAAAATGAGGTTGATCAGAGTTCAGTTATTAATATAGGAATTTTTTTAATGAGAATATTTCTTTGGAGATGGAAGGTAATGATCTAGCTTGAGTATTTTCTGAGGATTGTAGATTTGGATTGAATTCGGGAAAATGATTGTTTTTACCTTGAGGTTACCATAGTAGGTTTAAGATTTGATCCATATCAATTTTAAGGATAAAGATGGTGTTGACTTAAGAAATGATTCTTGTTGATTTCGAGGATATAGGTCCAGATGATGGAAATAGTAGTGATATATCACTTGCACGTTGGAGGAATATTGATTCTAGCTAAGGATGCACGAGATCGACGTGTATCAGTTGTGAGTTGTAGGGATTTCGGAGAGTACATGTTCTAGTCTCATTTTTGACTTGGAAGAAGTAGTTTTGGTAGGTGCTGTAAAGGAGTCGTTACGACAGTATTAAGTTCAAGAGTTTTGTGAGTAAATAAAACATTAGGATCCTTGAATGTTGTATAATAGTTTTTGGTGAATTGAAGATTTGAGCAGTAGGGTGTGCCTTGAGGTTTATTAGTAAGGTGCTATTGAAGGACCTAGTCATGCAAAAATTAGCTTATAGGAGTAGAAATAGGTGGGCAAGTTATTTAGGTTTCTGTAATGTTTTAGTGAGGTCATTGGTGGTTCGTAGTGAGTTTAGTCACTGCTAGATTAGATGATATTTAGAATTTAGTTGTTAAACTTTCGGGTTTAGTTTGTCGGGTAGAATTTATAGATGCTCTTTCTGGTTGGCTGGAAGGGACTTGAGCCTTTTAAGATAAGGTCTTATCTAAGATGAGCGGGTGTTTTATGGGGTGATGTTACTTGTTTCCAATTTAGGATGCTGAGGTTGATTAATATTGATGTTGTTTAAGATAGTGATAATTAATTTTGGAATGTGTGATAATTCATGATTTTGGAAGAGGGTATTTTCTACCAATTGTGGTATGAGTTTCTTGGTTAGTAGGTATGTCGCTACCTCGTACTCAATGGTGTTGTTTTATGAGGACATGAATTTTCGGTATGTAGTGATTGTCAGAGTGCGCAGCAGGAGCATGATACTTTGGTTGTAATTAGGAGTTTAAAATTTTGTGTTGATTTTGAGGAATTAGTGGTGACTTGAAATTTTGAGAAGATACCTGTAATTGGAGATTGATTATTGTGTATGCAATTTTGTTATTGATGGTTAATTTTTGGAAGTGGCCACTAGATTACCAAAGTGTAGTATTAAACGAAGGTTTGGAAGTTTTACCGTAGGAGTTAATAGAGGTTAGTTCAGTGTATCAATGGAGCTAGTAATCATTGGGATTCCTTGGGTGTTGTATTAAGGTTTTGTGAATATAAAGATCTTGGATTACATGGCCGCTCTAGGAGTAATAATCTTGATGTGCCATTGGGAGACTAGTGAGAGTAAATTTGTTGGGCCCGAGTTAATAAAAGAGATGTTAGTTCAAGTTCGGGTGATAAGAGATAAATGGCGGAAGCGCAAAGTCGTCAGAAAAATTATACAGATTCAAGGAAAAGGAAACTTGTCTTCGGAGTAAGGTGATTGGGTTTATCTCAAAGTCTCTCCTATGAAAGTCGTTAAGTGCTTTGGTAAGAGAGGAAAACTTAGCCCAAAGTATGTTGGACCTTTTCAGATTTTGGACATGAATGGGGCTGTTGCTTACAGGACTGCTTTGCCAGAGTATTTTGGAAAGATTCTTGATGTGTTCCATGTGCTCTCAAGAAAAGTTTTGGTCAGCAAGAGGTGCCCTTTGTCGACCCAAGACGCATCGAACATCAACCTGACCTTACTTAGGAGGTTGCCCTAATGCAGATTGTAAATTGGAAGGAGTAAAAGTTAAGATCTAAGTCGATTCATTTGGAGAAGGTAGCTTGGGGTGATCTGCTGGCTTAAGATTTCTCTTGGAAAAGAGAAGCAGATATGATGGAACAATATCCGTATTCGTTTGATTGTTCGGCAGTATGTCTCTTAAGCCTACCTTTAGTCGCATCTCATGCCTGTCTTTAGCATTGATATTTGACCCTTCAAATTTCGAGGACGAAATTTATTTTAAGGGGGGGAGATTGTAACATCCCAGATTTTAGTGTATTTTAATGGATGATTTATTTAATTTATTTAGTGATTAATTATTTTGTTTTAAAATTATGGGAGTTTTTAAATATTATTTTATAATATTTTAAATTGTGAAAATTATTTTATTGGGCTTTCTTATTGTTAATTATTGTTTTGGATTTAAATTGATTTTTTAATTTAAATTGGTTTGTTTGTGGGTTTTAAAATTTCTATTATTTTATTAAGGCATTTCACTGCGTTTGTTTAATTTTAATTAGTGATCTGCAATTTAATTCCTCTTTATTTTAAAGGATGTTTTGTCAGAGTTTAATATTTTACTTTAGCTAATTTTGAGTTAAATTGTTTTATTTATTTTAACTATTTGAAAAAATAGTTATTCTTTTATTTATATATTTCACTGCATTTGGATTATTTTATTTAGCTTTCAGTTTTAAAATATTTTTCGTTGGATCACTTTCGAAACCCAAGTTAAAAAGGGCTGGATCTCCTTTTTCCTCATTCTCTTTTTCTTTTTCTCTTTTTTTTCTTTTTCTTTTTTCTTTTTCTCTTTCCTCCTTCCGGTTCCCCCCAGTCCGACAGCCCTCTCTCTCTCCTCCCCCCCCCGTGTTTCGACTTCACCGTTCCTGAGCCGCCGCCGGTACCACCAGCTTCCCCGTGCGCCGGCGAGCCACCCCTCCAAATTCCAGCCGACGCCACGCCGCTGTTAGCCTCCGGAAGTCGTGCGAAGCCGCGGCGTTCTTTCACCCATTTCGCCGCCGTCCGGCCACCTCCGGCTACCATCTCTCTACCACACCACCACCGGTCCTCAAGCAATCATTTGGACCCAACCCCGGCCCCGATCCGTCGCCGGAACTGCCCCATCGAACCCCATCTCCGATCCGAGTTTCTTGGCTTTCCACCGCCGTTTCGGCCGCCACCCACGGCCAACCTTCGACACCATCAGCTTCACCACCTCCCACAGGCCCTACCCTACCGTTCCCAAGTCTTCGTTTGACCCCGGGTGAAATTTGAGTTTCACTGCGTTTCAGCCACAGTGTTTTTACACTGTGACAGTTGCTGTTTTGGTGCTTCCAGTTCCTCCGTGATCCTCCATAAATTATTTTAAAGCACTGTAAGTATTTCTCCAAAAGACTTTTAGGATTTAAATATATTTTTGCAATAACCTGTTTTATAAACTGTGAATTGGTTATTGGTATTTGGTCGTTTTCGTGGCATTGTGCACGCATGCGTGGGTGTGTAAATTGAAATGACTTTTTTTGGCTGTGTGTGTATCACCCCCAAGCCGAGATGGGTTATTATCTCGGTGGAGCTCCTCTGGGCACTCAGGAGCGGAATATACTGAGTGTCGTCCCCTGGAGCTGTTGCTCGGGACTTGGACGAGATGGTAGCGCTCTCAATCTGACTCTGTGATCTCTTGTGCTGGCGGAGATCAGAGGATGCTTGGCTATGTACGCGGTGGGCGCGGAACTGGGCATCACTCGTGTTGTATCACTCGCATGGTCGCTACCTGTGGGGTGACGAAGGGAGCCAGGGTATGTGGATGGTCCTTAGGGGAGGCCATGGTGCATACGGGTTAAAATTGGAATAAAAGTAACTATTCCTGGTTATTAATGGTGCCAAATGGTGATTTTTGGCGTGCGTGGAAAACTTGTGATTTTCGAGAAATGGTGTTTTTCTCGAATTTTGCACTTGGGTCATCGTGTGCATGCATAATGGTCGTTGTATTTATATATTTGTTATCTTGGAGTATTTTTGGATTTTACTTACCTGTGGTACCATTTATTGGTACTGCAGATTTTGATGCAGGTTTTGAGGAGGTTGAGCCCGAGGATGCAGCTCCGCCTGAGGAGTAGGGACATTTGGCTATGTTTTATTTGGTATTTGTATTTTATTTGATATCGTTTTATGAACAACAAAATTGTATTATGTTGACTTGTGGATTTCAGTACTATTTTTGTATTGTATTAAATTCTGATACTTAGTTATCTGACTTAACCTTTCCGCTGCGTATCAATTGTTGTATACGTGTTGCATTTCACACACTCGGCACGTGTCGTTGGGGTGCGTGACCGTGTTGTCATCATTCCGGGTGTCTCGATTTCTGTGCTTGTCCGTACATGGAAGTTGGGGGCGCCACAGGAACTCTGTCTCACCAGGTGGTCTAAAGACCACTCTCTTCCCGAAGCACTCCATGCAGGCTTGGTGCTTAGACGACCAGTCCATGCCCAAATGGCATCAAACTCCTCCATGTTGAATAAAATTAAATCATCAAGGAGGTGCAGACCTTGTAACTCCATCGCGCATCCCTTCAATACGGAACCACAATTTACGGATTCTCCAAGTGGAGCAGATACGGATGTTACACGCCCTGAGGACTCTGGAGTCCTCCCACTTGAACAAAGAACTTACGGCACATAAAAGGACGTGTGGTACCATAATTGCCTAGTACTATGCACGATAGGGAAAAAGGGAAAGAACCGGACAATGAGAGCTTCCTTAAAGATTGTCTACGAAGGTGGAGTTGCCTCGCGTAACTCTTGTGGAATAAGCCCACGAGTAGACTTCCAACACCCGTTCGCCACGTCAATTAAGTTGTAAGCAGCGAATTCCATCTTCTCTTGTTTCAAACACAGGACTATGCGGAAGGTCTTCTCTAGGCTCTCGATCCAGTCGTCAGCATCTGTTACCGAGTAGTTCGAAGATTGTTGAATGTTGGATTCGCTTGCGTCTCAGTTTGTCCACCAATATTATCTCTAGTAGGCATACGATTGTATTGGTGAGGTCCCTCGTATCTCAGGAAACCTCCTTCTAATTCTCTACATTATGGGAATGGGGTTGTCCCCCCAACACATATAACAGTAGCATTGAACTCATATGGAGCAAGTACGCATGACTTGCAATCATTCTAACGTTCTTCATGATACTCAATAAGAAAATACCTTTTAAACTTGCTACGGAGCTTGGCACACTTTAGAGAGAGGACGTCAACTTAGTGCATCCCTAAAGTCTACAGGACCTTATAACCTTTGCTCTGATACCAACTTTGTAACGACCCCGCCCCGCTAAGGGCTGGACCGCCACGTACGTACCTATTCTTTGCATACTTTCTTTTCGTTCTTTCTTCCTTTCCTCATCAATAGGGAAGACACTAAGTGTCTGCCTCTCTCTCTGCAATAATGCCTTGCTCCCCAGCCTTTTCATCTTTCATTTCCTGGACATTTAAAACATAAAAATAAAAGTGAGTCTAATACTCAGTAAGTAGTACACCATGTAGTGAACTTACTAGGCATCTATTCTTTTCCTTTAGAAAACATGCATACATAAACATTTGCGTTTCATTTCATGCATAAACATTCTTAGAAATAATTAGGCTTTCATGCATAAACATTCTTTCATGCTTTTCATGCTTTACATGCATAGACATTCCTTTCATGCTTTTCATGCTTGACATCTTTTCATGCATAACGTGCATTTCATCTTTTCACTTTCATAGGCCATTGCACACTATTACGCCCTACATGCTAGGGTTAGCGGCCCTATGGCCAATGGATTGGCCTGTGGCCACAAGTTGGAATCCCATTCCGTCAGGGTGTAGCACTGGGTGCACTACCAGATACTACTACCCACTATTGCAATCTGCCCATTCATTCGATGGGTACCCCTTTCCTTTCATGTGGCCGTTACGTATTTTCATTCATTGAAACTTTCGCTTCCTTTCATTCATTTCATACTTTTCATTCAACAGTTCATTCATAGGAAAGGAACATCATTTAAAATCATGAACTTAAACATCATTGAGAGAGGCATGCATTTAAACATCATTGAAAAGCATGAACTTAACATCATTTAAAAGCATAAGCTTAAACATCATTTAAAATCGTGAGCTTAAACATCAATTAATTTAAAAGCACAAGCTTAAACATCATTAAAAAGTGTAGGCTTAAACATCAATTAAAAGCATAGGCTTAAACATCAATTAAAAGCATAGGCTTAAACATCATTTGAAGGCATAGACTTAAACATCATTTAAAAGAATAGGCTTAAACCCCAATGAAAAACATGAGCTTAAAATCGTTTAAAAGCACGAGCATAAACCTCATTTAAACGCATGAGCATAAACATTATTTAAAAGCACGAGCATGAACATCCTTTGAAAACAAGAGCTTAAGCATCATCTTTCAAAACATCTCTTAAAATGCCAGCTCATGGCATCCTTGAAAACGATAGTTCTCAGGGACATTTTAAAACATCAGTTCTCAGGGGCATTTTAAAACGTCAGTTCTCAGGGGCATTTAAAGCATCAGTTCATAGGAACATTTTAAGACACATTTAAAGCATTATTTGAAGCATAAAACATAAGACGTTCATTTCCTTTCATTTCCTTTGCGTTTAAACCTTTTTATCATCTTTCTTAATCAATGCATATGCATTTTCATGAACAAAAAATATTTTTCATGCTATACTACATATAGGGAATAATCATAAGTTTCTTGAGAGAGCATGCATGAAAATCTCATGACTTAGAATCTACATGCATGCATCACTTTATACATGTACACACAATTATAATCGATAGGGTACTTAACAGGGGCTATCAAGGAAGGGTTGTACATACTACATTCATTTACTTGGAGAAAAATTTGCAATTAGAGAGAGATATTCTTTTATAAAGAGAGCATGGTGTAAGAAGCATGGTCATAGCTACTTACCTCTAAGCTTTACTAGCGAGTCCATTTGAACTTGGAAGTAGGCTCCTAGTCCTATTCAATAAAATGAGATAGATATATCAACATCTACCTTACTTTGAGCCTTACTAAGCGATACTCTCACACGCTCATTTAAATTCCATTTTGGAATTAAACGTTCCCTTGACCCATTCGGCTACCCACCAAGCATGGCACTAAGTCAAAAAATAAAATTTTCATTCTAAACATTTTAAGGAAACTCATGGAAGTAAATAACATGCTTTCCATCTCTCTAAAATTAAACATAGTATAAAATATAACAACATTACCCATTTAATAAATTTAAAACTTCTAAAGACTTAAGCTTATGCTTTACTCATTTAATACCCTTTTAAAATAAGATATAAATTACAAGACCCAAGCAAGACCTCTTAAACCAAAACTCTAGTATCTTAAAAAGAAATTACCAACCAAATCTCAACACAAGGCTCATCATACCCTCATATAATTTATAATCACTTTAAATCATCATCTATGATTAAACCAGATTTAAGAATAACTTAGCAAAAATTCGAAATATAGGAAATCACATAGGAAAAACCCACATTAACATATTCGGTTTGGGCTAAAAATAGAGCACACACACTTATTTGCAATATAGAAAATTAAATACATCAAAACATAAGCTTAAACAACTCAAAAGGTTTCAAAATCACATTAAAAGTAAATAAGTTAAATTAGGATTTTTACCTCAAGTTCTTAGCTCCTTTCAAGAGGCAAGAAAGAGGATCAAAAGGTAATGAACTCGTGTAGATGAAGGCAAGACGATAGCACTGTTTTAACCCCCAAAACCCGAAACACAAAAGGGTAAGGAATTGGCGGAAATTCGAAATTCCTATGGAGATCATGCTAGAAAGTGAACCAAAAATTTATTACCTTCAATATTTCATCCTTTGGTAGATGAAATCAAGATTTGGTTCCAAGTTTTGAAGAAAATATTTTTCTTCCTCCATTCCTATGGAGTTGCAAGCTTGAGGAAGATAAAGAACCTTGATTTCTTGAAGAGCAAAAGAAAGGAGATGAAGAGAGGGGTGTATTCGACTTTGTCTTGGAGGGAAGAAAATGAAAAACTTTTTATTCTTTTCCTTGGGTGCAACCGACGGGCAAGGGGGAAAGAAGGGCCTTAGGATTACTTTGGCTTTTGGTTGGCTTGCTTTGGAAGATAGATAGGTGGAAGTGAAGTCAAAGCTTCCTTTGAAAGCTTGGAGTGGCTTGGACGATGAATGGCTTTGGAAAGAAAGAAATAAAAGCTTCTCTTGGAAGCTTTTGGAAGTCTTCTTGACCAATATGTGCTTATTGGGAACAAGAAATGGTTTGGCTTGTCTTGGAAGCTTGAAGTTGGCGTGTAAGATGAAGAAGAGAAGAAAAGTCTAATGGCTTCTTGAGGAAGCCGATTGCTTCAATGGGTGGAAGGGTGAATTGATTGTCAAATGGCTTATCTTATGAAGGGGATGAGATTTTGTCCCTTCCTTGGGGTATTGACCAATGGTTCATGAGGAAGAGAAGAAAAGTTGCTTTCAACTTCTCCTTTTGGTGATGGTTGACCGAAGAATGCATGGAGAAAGGATTTAACTTCTTTACCTTGGGAGCTTTACGCATGGAAGAAGGAAATGGGTCAATTGGTCTTAGTCAAAGCTTCTTTTGCAAGATAAAGATTGGATAGTGGGGATCTATCCATCTAAAAATGCTTTTTCACCTACCAATCCAAGGGATGGGATTAATCGGGCCATTCTCTAAATAATATAAATAACAGGGCTTAAGAGAAATATTTCCAAGCCTTGAAAATAATATTCTTGACTCATTTTAATAAATCATACTTTTAAAAAAATAAAAATAAAACATACTCATCTTGGTTTAAAAAAAAAAAGACATACTCTCCTTAAAATGAAATAATTGAAAGTAGTAATAAAAATAATCTTTATCTCAAAATATTTAACTTAAAGAAATAATGAAATGACGTAAGGACCTACATAGTAGGATGCGGGTATTACAGGGATGTTGGCTTTGGTCAAGGGAAATGATGGAAGATGGTGTATGAATTTGAAATTCCAGATTTGCACTTCATCGCCTGTGTCATCTTGTGCGGGTCAAAATAGTGCCCTAAACCATAATAATTTCACTCCTATGGTTGCTACATTACTCATATGGGGGCTGACCAAGTCGTGGGGCAGAGGAGAGGGAAGAAAAATCATAATAACCACCCGATGGGGTTGACAGGCTCAACTAGTTTTTCCCTTGGCAGATTTTGATTATTGCTTTGACTATTCCATCATGAAGGTGCATTCCGAAATAAGGTGATGGGATGGAGGTGTCCTGCTGAAAATCCCAGACTGCCTTCTACAGCTTGTGTCCTTCTGAGCAGGGAAATAATGGCCTGAAATCACCATGATTTCTTCCCTACTATGGCTATAATGGTCTTGCAGTGGCGACCAAGTCGTGGGGTGATAATGTGATTTTCGTCCTGACCAATGAGAGGTAGCGAGAACTGAAGGGAGCTGACGAGATTTGGGCAAGGAGTCTTGTCCAGTGATAGCAAAGAGATTTCTCTTGCCCAAAGGCGAGAAGGCTTACCTCTTGGTAGGCGAGGAAATTTGCGATTAGAATGTGAAGACCTGGGCGCAAAGACTTAACGACAAGATTCTAGGCAAGAAGACTTGGGAAACTAGTCTAACTGACCAACCTTAAAGTCCAATTTAAACAACATCCCTGGAAACAACTAGAAAAGGTGAGAGGAGTCTTTCATCCTAGTCGGGGATCTTTCATCCTGATAGGCGAGAGTAGTCTTTCATCCTGGTTGGGAGTCTTTCCACTCGGTAGCCGAGAGGAGTCTTTCATCCCGATCGGGAGTCTTTCTACTTGGTAGGCGAGGAGAAGAGGGCCTTGTGGTTTTTGTGACCCCCATGCCCGCTCATTTGTGACGTCCACACCCGATATATTTAGTGCACATGGTATCTTCCCGATGGGATGGTTCATCCCGACTGAGATCAATCTGCCAGCAACCAAACCTCTAGAGCTAAATCAAGCTGCATATCACTTCCATTTAGATAATCCTGTTAATTAAGCGGGGTGTTAGAAAGTACTTGCTAGAGAGTGTTACATACGAGAGTTGAAAAGGGGAGAGCGAGATGTAAAAATAGTAGAGCCACGAGAACATGGTGAGGAAGTCTGCCCGTCACCTCGACCAACATTTCTTATAATGGAAGCATAAATGTGGGACGAGGAGTAACCATGGCAGAAGAAGGAAAGCTAGGACCAAGGTGGGAAGGACGGTATTTGGTTACAAGGACCAATCGACAGGGAACCTATCGCCTAAAAGATAGGGCGGGGCATGAGTTGCCGCATCCATGGAATGCCGAGCATCTGAGGAAGTTTTATGTTTAAATTCTTAGTATTTTTTGTTCACACGGCTAAGACCCTTTTTTATTAACTGTTTGGAGGTTTTTATTTCATAACCTGAGCAACTCTTCCGCCTTTCTCCAATCGGTAAGGTTATGCGGTCGAGCATCTCTCCTGCCTATCTCCAATCGGTAAGGTTACGCGGTCGAGCATCACTCCTGCCACACCTTCTTGCCAAAAATTGAGTGGTTGATCATCTCTCCCGCCACACCTTCTTGCCAAAAACTGAGCGGTCGAGCATCTCTCCCGCCTTTCTCCAGTCAGTAAGGTTACGTGGTCAAGCATCACTCCCGCCATACCTTTTCGCCAAAAATTGAGTGGTCAAGCATCTCTCTCACCTCACTCCACTCAACAAGATCACGTCGCTGACCAAGACGAGCAAGATGTTTCCAGATAAGTTGAACTCACTTTCATCTATGTTCAACTAAGTTGATTCGATTAAAATCTAGGCAAACCACACTAACCATTCATTTAGACAGAATGACGTTTACTTGAGACGAAATCCTAAACACCGAAAACCTCAGAACTCCTGAAATTAAAGTCCCTTGGCATAATATGCCATGAGACTTCACGGGGTAATTGGAAGGGTCTAAATACTCCCATTGGATCAAGGGGTGCCAACATGGGCTCGGCCCTCCATAGCCCAACAAGACATATGAGGCCTAAATACCCATCTAACCCGATAGGGTCCTAGATAAACTGATAAGGAAGGCTCCCCCCCGCCCATTATCTCAGCATGGTTAAGGATATTTATCCACTCAAAATAAACAGATAACTCTAAAAAACTGAGATTCAAGTTTCAAAGGATAGATAAGGTGGTTAAACCCAAAGGATAAGAAGAGGGCGAGAGAGTTATTTAAAGGGATCATGTATGTAAAATACAAGAGGGAGGATTTGGCCTAGAGATTACTCAGATGATTATTGACTTAAGCATCGTAGGCTCCCCTTCTCCCCCCCCCCCCAGTGCCTTCTATTCTTTGGTTGTAGGTGATCGTGAAGTGGTGGCAGTGAAACTCCACAACTGTAACGACCCCGATCTTATATTTTAGAAATAAATTATGGATAATTATTTTAGAAGCTCAATTGAGTGTTCGAGTATTTTTTAAAATAGACTACGGGCCTAAAATCTCTGTTATAGTGTATTATGATTTTCTGTCAATTTGAAATTTAGGTTAAATAAAATAAAATCCTTTTTATGGACTGAGATAAGTTTTATGTATTTTTTTATATATAATTATATATTATTATTATTATTATTAATATTATTATTATTATTATTATTTTATCAGATTTTTTTTTTAAAATTTAATAAAATTATTTTCATTTTATTGTTGATATTTATTATGATCCGATTCTACGATAGCCAGTAGAGTTTTGTTTTGAATTTAAACTTTATTTCTATATCTCCACTCGTAAGCCTCATCCTCATCTCCTGATGTATAATCGAATGCTTATCTCAACCAGCTCAGTAACTCTAAATCTCATCTTCATTCTTATCTCATAACTGATCTTTATCTCCCAATTGATCGTCAAAAACGAACTCAGAAATCCTATCATCAAACTCCCAAATGAAATCAAACTCTATCAAAATCTTACTTTTAGCAGCCCTTTTTCGACCCCAACACAATCACGTCGTCTATATATATATATATATATACACACACACATACGGTTTGATCTCACGCAAAACCTCAAGCCACAAACCAGCCTCTTCCTCAAGCCGAAAGCAAGCCCTCCTCGAGTTGTTTTCTCCACACACAGCAAACCTCACACTCAGCCCTTTAGCACAGCAAAAGAACCACAAACAGAAGGCAACCAACGTGCCGAGACGCTCCATAGCACTGCTCCTTCCTGTCGCTCACCCACCGTGTGCTAGCCACTGCACGAACCACTGCATGCCACTAGGAACCCACTGCACCACCTTGCTGAAACCAAGCAAACCACATCGAATCTCCTTCCTCTGACCACCTTGCTGCCCAGCCAAACATAAACAAGCAATATATAAGAAGCACGGCATCCTGACTCGTTCGAAAATGAGCAACCCAAAGGCTATCCCAAGTGCAGGAG
Organism: Cyclocarya paliurus; assembly: GCA_029856935.1. Taxonomy (NCBI): domain Eukaryota; kingdom Viridiplantae; phylum Streptophyta; class Magnoliopsida; order Fagales; family Juglandaceae; genus Cyclocarya; species Cyclocarya paliurus. The sequence continues at coordinate 20,088,681 of CM056947.1, read as the reverse complement.
CGTGTCGCATAGTAATTAGGAATAAATTCCTAGATCGTCTCCATAAGGAAAGTGCTTAAAAATCAAACTCGTGTAAAATGGTGAAAATAGTTACAATGAGAGAATAAAAATAAAAGTGATGATATGTACAATGAATGTGGGAGTGCAATGGAAATGAGAATTTACTAGTCATGGACTAGATTCATATTTGTTGATTTTGAGTGGATGATGAAAAGTAAGAAATTAAAATGCAAGACAGTAAATTAAAATTGTTAAAAATTAAATAACTGAAATGTAAAGGGACAGTAAAATTTAAATGACATAAAAGTAAATTGTAAAAATTAAAGGTGCAGGAAAATTAAATGACAGTAATTTAAATTGCAGAAAATTAAAAGTGCGAGAAAATTAAATGACAGTAATTTAAATTGCAAGAAATTAAAAGTACGAAGAAATTAAATGACAGTAATTTAAATTGCAGGAAATTAAAAGTGCGAGAAAATTAAATGACAGTAATTTAAATTGCAAAAAATTAAAAGTACGAGGAAATTAAATGACATAAATTTAAATTGCAAGAAATTAAAAGTGCAAGGAAATTAAATGACAGTAATTCGAAATTAAATAAAATCAGAAATTGTAAGGAATAAACTTGATATTTGGAAATGGAGACTGAGTTCTCCAACCCAAAAATCTGAACTTCCAATTAAAGTAAACTCTCAAAAATAAAATGGACTCTCAACATTTATCAAAGAGGACTGAAAATTTACTCACTAAACAAACTCAAAACTGGAAATAAAGACTTACAAAAATAAAATTTACTGAGCCATAAATTAAAACTGACTGATGAATAAATTACACAAAATTAAAAACTGAACTCAAAAAATAAAAACTGACTACAAAAACTCACTCACTATTTTTTCTGAACTCTAACTCTAATCTCATACTAAAATTTCTCTAACTCCTGACTGACTCTAACCTCTAACACCTTCTTCAGTCCGCATACAGCTCTTATATAGGCATAAAAAAAGACACCAATAAACACTACTTAGCTGCCATGTTCCCCACTCAAGCCGACAGCTTCTTCATCTCGTGTGCTGTCTGTTCCCCACGTATTATTCTCTTTTTTTTTTTTGCCTTGCGTCCAGTATTTGTTTATTTATTTATTCTTTTCTTTCTTCAGCTCACACCGAAAGCAAACTTTCCATTTTTATTTTTCTTCTTCCATCTTCCGTGGCTGCCGCGTGAGTGTCTAAGGCTTTTCATTATTTTATTTTTCTTTCTCTTCCGTGCGTGATTTCCCGTGTTTGCTGCATGCTTTTCATGTAAAAGCTGTTCACTATCTCCTGCTGCACCAACTTCTGTATTTCCTTTTTCTTGTGCAGCGTCCGTCGCCCAGCATTTCCTTTCTTCCTTTTTTATTCCTTTCGGTGTCTCTCAGCATGTGCATTGTCTTGGTCTGCCGAATGCATCCCCTCAGTCCAAACATAATTCACCCAGTACCGAGTGCGTGATTTTGCTTTCGGTGTGAGTTCTTTTTTTATTTTCATCTTTGTTTTCTTTTTATCTCTTTGTTTTCTTTTTATTTATTTTTCTTCCTGTAGGTCTTCAAGCTGCTGCGTGACCCGTGCATCTTCGTGTATCTCCGTGAGCGAGCTGGGTCAACTGCAACCGAGATTTGGAGCTGGACGTGGAGGAGGGGTGCATGGAAAGCGCAGTGGAGTGCAGCGGATGTTTTGTAGAGCTTGTAGTTTGCTCTGTTTTTTGGTGTCAAAAACAGGGGAATGGTTTTGGTTGCAGCTGTGGATAAGAGGTTGTGGCTGCGGCTGTGCATGCTCCGAACGCATGCATGGAGGCTGGCGGAGGTGGTGCTAGCTGGGCTTTTGGCCGTGAATGGAAGTGGTGTTGCTGAACTTGCGGATGTAGTGCAGCGTGGAGGCAGGGTGCAGAGAGATGACCGTGGTTGAGCTTGGTGGTGCTAGCTAGGCAATGGAATTTTACTCTGTTTTCACCTCTTAAACAGAGGATGGTGCTTCCGCATGTGTAGGTGGCTGAGGAGGCAGCAGGTGGAGGTTACTGCCATGGGTGCTTACGGCGAGGCCGTGCATGGTGCATACATGAAGTGGTGCTGCCACTTAGCATGGAGGTGCAGCATGTTGGTGATGCCGAACGTGCAAAGGAGCATTGAAGCATGAAGGTGCAGCTTGGCTGGGCAACGAGTTGCTGTCTTGGTCGTGCAGGTTGAAGATGGAAGCAACGACATGTAGTTTTGGTCTATGAACAAAACTACATGTCGTTTAAGAGTGGGCTGTAAAACAAATAAAAATAAAAAATAAAAATGAAACTAGACAAACAAAAACAGAAAAATAAATAAATAAAAGCAAAACATAAAAAAAATAAAACAAAACTAGAAGGGATAAAATGAAAAATAAAATATTAAAAGTGTGTTGTGCAAGTGAATAAATATTGTTCAATTAAATCACAAGTTATAAAATTAAGCATAAACTATGTTTTTAATCAATTTAAATCACAACTTGAATTTTTGCCTTTTAACCATTTTTCATCTAAAATCAATGATAAAATAATAAAACAATTAAAAATATATTGGTTTTAAGTGTATAAAAATATGCAATAATGTAGCTCAATCACATCCCCTATTTTACCACCTGAGAACAGAGCATTTTCAGAGCTCATCATAGAGCCAAGATTCAACCTTTTCAATCGTTACTCCTCACTGGAGAATACCACAGAACTCGCCGACCAGGCACCTCCCTCCACCTCGCACTATTCCGGTAAGCCCACCACCTGCATCACCCTCTTCTCTCTATTGCTCTCGGTTTGATAGTCTCTCTCTCTAAACTCTCTCTCCCTCCCTCTGTGTCACACCACCATAGTCAAGAGGATCCCCTAGCTGCTCCACCGTGAACTCGGTCAGCCACCACAACCCTTCGTCGCAGCCGAATCCTTCTCTCGGTAAGCATTGCACTATCCACTTCTCCCATAGGCTAGGCTTTTCTTCTCTTATTTCCTTTATCCTTAACTTTCCCAAAATGCCCCTGCCCTTTGTCTCACGTAAGTCGTCTTCCGAATGCATGCAACCCGTAGATTAAATTTGTAGGTTGGTTAGTTAATTACAAAAATACCCCTACTCTTTAAGATTTACAGTTTGAGAAATAATTTAGTTTTGGGAGATTTTAGGTTTAGAAAATAGATGACATTTTAGTAGTTTAGGTTTTAAATAAAATTACATGTTTAATTAGAAATTTATGCAAATTACGTGTTTATTTTTATAGGCGATCGAGTATGTGCGGAAAATAGTGGATTAGCGCTACAAGGTTAGTAGCATGATCATACCCTTACAAGTATTTACGGTAAAACGGCATGTCTTTTATAAAAATATTATGCATGAATAACCTCCATTGGAAGCCCCTTTTTACGTACCCAAGACATGATAAAAATATAAAAATCCATGATTTTATGAAAGAAGTTATGCATCAAAAGATTTTTGAAAAGTTATGATTTTATGTGAGAGTTATGCATTAAAATAATTTATGAAAAACCATGCTTATTTTATGTGAAGATTTATGCATTAAAGTATTTATGAAAAATCATGATTTTATGTGAAAAGTCATGCATCACGACATATTATGAAAGAATGTGATTTCATTTGAAATCTATGAATATGACAAGATATGACAAGTATGTATGTGATTTCTTTTTGAAATCTATGATATGACAAGTATGCAAGTATGATTATGATGAAATAAGAATGATAAGATATGTAACGGCCTATGTTATGATATGAAGACGGTACCTATGTTATGGGCATATTGCATTGCCAGGTCGTATATGCTGGTAGTGCACCCAGTATGTCTTCCTTATGTATGGATTCCACAACCCGCTGCTACGGGCGGAATCGGAATCTATTTAGATTCGCTAACCCTAACTCACGGGGGTCAACAGTGGGTATCGGCTTATGACAAGTGAAAGATAAGCTCATGTTCATGTTCATGTTATTTACGTATGTATTTATGAGTATGCACGTTTTTCAAGAAACCTTATGTTTATTATGTTTACTGTATGATGTGTGCTTATTGAGTATTCGACTCATTTTAGTTTGTTTTCATGTTTTTAAACCATCCCAGGTGATGACATTTACGAGGATGAGACTGCAGGACAGGACTTGACCCCGGGAGGCGAGACAGAGGCCTAGACAGATTTTGCTATCTTAGTTTTATGGTTTAAGATTTAAATAAATTATTTTGATAAGCACATGAGACTTCCGTATTTTTTTTAAATAAATGCTTCCGCAGACTCTATGTTGAATTTTAAGTATTAATTAAAATTTTATTTTATTCATGGAATCTTTTGCATCTGGCTCGTTATTAAAAGGAAAAGTTTTAGTCAAGTTTAGTAGTAGCACACTGACTCCCCGAAAATTCTAAAATGTCTTTATTGGGGAGCGGGGTGTTACAACAACATGCCCAATACGACAATTTTTCTTAGGAGATAGCTTGGGCACTATATATGAAGAGCTGGGTTTGTTACCCCATTGTCTCCTAACAGGAAAGGGAGATTTTTCGAGCTTGCTATTTTGGAACTTTGACCCAGACCCGTACAAAAAAATAATGATGTTGGTCCACTCTTTGGGGTATGACTGGTAGCCATCGAGGTCAAACAACCATTTCCTATTATGACCACCAAAGTTGTAATTGTTCCTGGATTTCTCTCTGAGCAGTTAAATAAAAGGAACTCCCTTGGAGTTACATCTAAAATTTTATGTCGTTGTGGATCAAGGACTCATCTCCGCACCCTCGTCTAATCGGGGGGCTCTTGCCCTCTGAGTGAACAAAATTGCTTGCCTCCCAAGTGAGCACCACAAACCAGCAAAAGTGATCGTCACCTTGAAGAGCATCGTGAAAGAACATGAAACTCATCACCTCATCGAACATCTTGAAGGAGCATGAAGCTCGCCCTTGGGTGAGCACCACATAGAATAAAAGTGCTCACCCCCAAGCCTACACTAGGGAATGCAAAAATGCCCACCCCAAGCAAACAAAAGTGCTCGCCATAGATAGAGAGCCAAAGTTCCCACCCCATGCGAGCACCCAGGCAAGCACCACAAAAACTAAAAGTGCTCCCTACGTCAATGAGCACCATAAAGGAAGCTTGCTAGCTCGGATATTGGGAGCTTCACACATTCTGCCCTTACTAGTCTTCTAACAAGTAACTGACTTACTAAACAATATTGGCTTAGAGGGTCACCTTATTCAAGGGGAATGCAACCATTTTCTCTCTATTTTTTTTTTCTAGAAATTTTAATGGAACACCCTTTAGGATTTGTGGTAGAAATTTTTTTCTTATCAGCCATTATTCACCATCCCACACCCCACATCCTATGAAGAACACTCCTATATCTTATGAAAAACACCTACACACCTATAAAAAAGTTATAAGTATGGGATGTGAGAGTGAATAGTAGTTGATGCATATCATTCCTCTTTGTGGTATTATGACCAGTGCACTTTTTTAGTAATAGCTCATTTGTGGTTTGAGTATATTTAGCCACTTTTGTTACAATTTGCATTCATACGAATTATAGAGAATACATGGCCCATAAAAAAATAACCACATGTCAATTTAATTTATTTTTTTTAAACTTTTAACTGAATGCATTTTAAAAATAAAAAACGATTTTATATCTTTTAAAAAATAGAAAAAAAGGAACGAAGCCACCAACCATGGGTTTCCAAATTGAGCTATGGTGGCCCTTTGGTAGCAGTACCAAGAGTGGCTAGTTTTTATTAAGGCTAGGCTTTAACTTCAGCGAAGTTGGAAAGCCCAGCTTGGACCTTCGACTCCGACCAAAGTCGGAGGCCAAGTTGAGCTTCGACTCCTACTTCAATCGAAGCTTCGAAGTCGAAGGTCGGGGCTCTAGTTGAATTTGGGCTTCCTTAGAGTGGTTGATTAACGACAATGTGTAGTGGAAGAGATGCACTGGTTTGGTGATGGTGTCCTACGTGCAGGAGGAGATAAACTGAGAGTGTGAGTGAAAGAGGAAACCCTAAGCCTCTCAATGACATCACCATATCTGTGGCTGGTATACCACGCATGACCTCTATATAATCCATGTGATATCCCGTATTTACGTGTATTTTGACTAAGTAATTATTGCATTTCTTAGGATTATGGATTTTTTTTGTTTTAGATAATTTACGTAGCATTATTTTATGACTTTTAACTATGAAATTTAATTCAATGTGTATTATTATTAATTATTGTTAATTATTTAAAATGATCTTTATTTTAAATTGGTTTATTGTTCGGTTTTATTATTTTATTTTACTTAGACAGTATGTTTAAATTAGTTTTATTTAAATTGTTGTTTTGAAATCATTTTCATTGGATCAGTTTGAGACCCAAGATGAAAAGACTGGATCTCATTTCTTTCCCTTTTTCTTTTTCTTCTTTTTCTTTTTTCCCTTTTCTCTTTTTCTTCTTTCTTTTTTCTTCATTTTCCTCCCCTGCATTTCTGTAATGACCCGATCTTATATTATTAAGAATAATTACGGATATTTTATTGGGTTCGATAATTAGATTATTTTTTTTTGGATTAATATTTTTATGGATGAAGTAGGATTAAGGTTAGGTTTGGAAGTTTTTTCAAATAAAAAATTCTCATCTCAATCTCATCTCATCATTATAATTTTTTCAAATTTACAGATAAAATATAATAAACAATTCATCTTTTTCAAATCTCAAAACAATAATAATATTAAAAAATAATATTTTATTCAATTTTTAACTTTCATCTCAAATTAAAAATTCTCATCTCAACATCCAAACCTAATCTAAATTTTTTAATTTGAGATATATTTTAAGATAGGTCCTAGATAGTGTTTATATTTTTTAATTTCTTTCCCAAGTCCGTGCGTGCATGTAGTAGTCCTATATTGTCAGACTTCCAGTTTGAATAAGATTCTTAGATAAAACCACTATCTCGTTCAATATTAGTAATCTCGTCCGATCAGATCCTATCACCATTCACGCCTCAATCCTCTCAGTCTACGTTTTCTTATTGTCATCCATTTAGTTTCCTAGTTGTTAGTTTCTCAATTGGAAACAAACTCCCAACTCCAAACTCTATCCAACCTCCTATGATCCACGATACCCCCCTTCCCCTTGCCTATAAAAACTACCCCGAGCCCCTCCAGCAAAAAACACGACATAGAAATTCCACAGAGAAAGAAACCCATTTTCACAGCAAGCCCCTCGTCGTAGACAATACCACCGAGCGTTGCTCTCCATACCAGACCACCACCATAGAGTATGTCCAAACACTGGCCAGTTGCACCGCAGCCTCTACCTAGCACCATTGTAGACCCACGCCTTTCCCCAATGGCACAACCACCTGCACGACGGAAACCAGTGCGTTAGCACTACCCAGCCCCACGTAAAGTAGAAAACTTGGCCTCCTTCCATAAACCAACCACCACTCCTGTGCTGCCGCACCACCCTTCCTCTCTATAACGCTGCCCCTTCTAGTTGCTCAGCCACCGTGTGATAGCCACTGCACAAACCACGCACGACACCTCTGTTTTACCACTCGAGAATAGAGTAATTTCGGAGCCCACCATAGAGCCAAGGTTCCACCTTGTCAACCGTCGCTCCTCGCTGGAAACATCCACACCATACCGCCGCAACTCAGTTACACTACGCCCGGACCACCTTACGTAAGTCCATTTGCCTCACACCGTGATTTTCACTCTCTATTCTCCCTCTATCACTCACGGCATTCGTCTCTCTCTCTCTCTCTCTCTCTCTCTCTCTCATATTTTCATGCTTTGTCGCCCTAGAACAGAAACTGCGCCAGCCACCTGCCGCCACTTGTGCTTCGCTTGGTAAGTCCTTGCTGCCTTCTACCCACAATAAACAGCTGGGTTGTTTTTCAATGAAAATAGGTTATATAAATTGCTACTTCTACGTAAAGAACTAGAGATAGCAGGGAAGCCTAGGGTTAGTTTATTACAACTTTGCCCTCCAAGTTATAAGCAAATTATGAGAGTTTGAATTTTTATTTTTAGTTGAAAATATTTTAGCGTTAGAAGGTTTTAGGAAATATAGGTTATTTTAGTATTTTAGGTTTTAATTAAAGTTACTGATTTAATTAGAAATTTATGAAAATTACGTGTTATTTTTTATAGGCGACCGATTACGTGTCGAAAATAGTGGATTAGCGTTGCAAGGTAAGTAGCATGATCATACCCTTACAAGTATGTACAGTAAACTGTTGTTTTTGTATAAAAATATTATGCATGTACACCCTCCGTTGGAAACCCCTTTTTACGTATCCAAGTCATGATAAAATTATGAAAATTCATAATTTTATATGAAAAATTATGCATTAAATTATTTATGAAAATTCATGATTTTATGAAAGGAGTTATGCATCAAAAGATTTATGAAAAGACATAATTGTATATGAGAGTTATGCATTAAAATATTTATGAAAAACCATGCATGATTGTATATGAAAATTTATGCATCAAAGTATTTATGAGAAATCATGATTTTATGTGAGAAGTCATGTATCACGACATGTTATGAAAGAATGCGATTTCATTTGAAATTTATGATATGATATGACAAGATATGACAAGTATGTATGTGATTTCTTTTGAAATCTATGATATGACAAGTATACAAGTATGATTATGATGAACTATGAATAATGAGATATGTAACGGCCTATGTTATGATATGAAGATAGTACCTATGTTATGGGCATATTGCATTGCCAGGTCGTACATGTTGGTAGTGCACTCAGTATGTCTTCCTTATGTATGGATTCCACAACCCACGGCCACGGGCAAAATCGAAATCTTTTTAGATTCGCTAACCCTAACTTACGAGGGTCAACAGTGGGTATCGGCCTATGACAAGTGAAAGATAAACTCATATTCATGTTTCTATTATTTACGTATGTATTTATGAGTATACACGTTTTTTAAGAAACTTTATGTTTATTATGTTTACTGTATGATGTGTTGCTTATTTAGTATTCGACTCATTTTAGTTGTTTTATGTTTTTTAAACCACCCAGGTGATGACATTTATGAGGATAAGACTGCAAGACAGGACTTGACCCCGGGAGGCGAGGCAGAGGCCTAGACAGATTTTGCTATGATTAAGTTTTATGGTTTAAGATTTCAATAAATTATTTTGATAAGCACGCATGAGACTTCCGTATTTTTTTTAAATAAGTGCTTCCGCAGACTCTATGTTGGATTTTAAGTATTTATTAAATTTTATTTTATTTATAGAATCTTTTACATCTAGCGCGTTGTTAAAAAGAAAAGTTTTCAAGTTCAGTAGTAGCACACTAGCCCCCCAAAAATTTTAAAATGTCTTTATTGGGGAGCGGGATGTTACAGTTTCTCTTCCTACTCGACAGCCCCTCCCTTCTCTCCCCCGTGAGTTTGCTTCATCCTTCCTAGTGCCGCTGTGCACCACCCATTGCTGATATGGTCCCTCTCATTTTCTTCCCCTCCGGCTAGCGACCTCACCCCTCCGTTTTCAGCCCCTCTCGTGCTGCCGTTAACCCCCATGCACGATTTCAAGCCTCAGCCTTCTTTGTGTTCCTGCACCGCCATCGCACCACCTCCGGTCATCATCTTTTCACCACATCACCGGCAGCCTCCTAGCTCCCTCCCATCCTCAAGCCCGATCCGCCACCAGTGAAGCTCCCCCATCTTGATTTTCGATTTGGGTATTTTGGCTTTCAAACACCTCCCTCACGGCCACCCAAAGCTAAAGACTACCACCATTAGCTTCATCAACACCCCTAAGCCATTCCCTAAAAATCTCAAATCTTCGTTTGTTCCCGTTCAAAATCTAGCAAATTGAGACCCATGGCCATAATGCATTTTGCACTGTTCTGTTGCTGTGTCGCCATTTCTAGGACCTCCGTGAAAAATTATATTATAACGCTGTAAGTATTTTTCTAAATAACTTTTGAGATTTAAATGTATTTTTGCATTAACTCATATTTCCTGTGAACTAGTTGGTTGTGCTGGACTATGTCCGGGAGTAAGGAGGTCAGTTGGATTAGAGGATGGAGTTGTTGTGTGTTTAGATTATGCGGGGATTTGTTAGTTGTTGAATATTTGTGTCATGTCTTGTACATTGCATAATTGCACATATGTTCATATTTGTAAATGAAAACTGGATTTTTGCATAATTGCATTAATGTTCATGTGTATGTTTAGAAAACTGGGTTTCGTGTGATTAAGGATTTTGGGTGCGTGTGTATCACGACCTTAAGCTGAGATGAGGTATTATTTTGGTGGAGCTTCTCTGGTCACTCGAGAGTAGAATATACTGAGTGACATCCCCTAGGTTGTCGTTGGGCGACAATGAAATCGGACGGGATGGTAGCGCTCTCGTGTCGACTCCGTGGCCCCTCTTGCTGGCGGAGGCTAGAGGATGTTTGGCCACGAACACACTGGGCGCGGAACTAGGCATCGCTCGTTATGAAGTCACTCGCATGGTTGTTACCCATGGTATGACGAAGGGAGCCAGGGTGTGCGGATGGTCCCTAGGTGAAGATCATGGTGCATACTGTAAAATTGGATAATGGGTTATTTTCTGAAAAAATGACGTGTGTTGGATAAAAGGATTTTGTGTGAATTATTTTCAGGAAAAATGATGGACTATTATTTTTGGGCCAAAATGAAATTTTGGCGTTTGTTGAAAAATATTCATTTTCAGAAAAATGATGTTTTGGGTCTAATGCATATTTCATCATATGCATTCATAATTGTTAGTTGCATTAATGTATTTTTTTATCTCGTGGGTTGTTTGGATTATTACTTACCTGTGGTACCGTTTTATGGTATCGTAGATTTTGATGCAGATGATGCAGATGTAGAGCCTGAAGATTTGGCTTTACCGGAAGAGTAATCTGGGATCACTCGTTTATGTATTTCAGCCTTTGTATTATATTTTATGGGATAACTGTATTACCTTTTTAACACGCTTTTATTTTGGATATTTGTAATTAAAAATTCTGGTACGTAATCGACTTACTTAAACTATCCGCTACTTTATTTTTATTATACACCATTGCATGTACACACACTTGACACTTATTGTTGGGGTGTGTGACCCGCGTTGTCATCATTCCGACGTTACGATTCTCGAGTTTCCGTACGTAGGAGTCTGGGCGTCACAATCCAAACCTCTCTTCACCCCACTCATCTCTCTTAGCTCCTTATCGCTAAACATCACCACCAACTCACACTTTCTCTCGGCCCTATTAGCCATTCCTTTCTTTCTCTCTCTTCAAAGAGAAACAAAAAACAATTTGTTCTTAAACAACAAAAAGAACGAACCCCGAAAACCTACAAGATATTTTGGAGAGAAATCACAAACAAGGTAAAAAAAATGGTTAAAAAACTGAAAATATGTACTTGCATATAAAGTGAGAAAGATCCATAAAATATATAAAAGGGTAGAGAGATGATGGTTGAAGAGCGCACATCCCCAAAGAATCACTCCAAGTCGAGAAAATATTAAGTGAGAGAGAGAGGATATCAGAGAACGAAGGCGTAGTTGGTATCGTCTCCGATTCAGACTCTGATAATTTTTTTTACAGTAACTCTGACTTTGATTCCGAATTCTGAATTTTTCGACTCCGATAGAATTGGAGTTGGAATGAGTATCTATTGAAATCGGAGCTGCCATAAGTTTTGCCAGCCCCTAGTTCTTATTTTATTAAAAAATGTATTTTTTATTTTTTAGAAGTTAAATTTTTTCCCTTTAAAATTAGATTGACATGTAGCGTTCTTTTGTTGGGTTATTTGTTCACGAAAATTGTAACGAAATGTGCTATTGTACAAGAACTCAAACAGTAAGGAAACTATTACTGAAAAACGTGCACATACTAAAGGAGTAAATTATAATATAAACTATTATGATTAATATGTAAATAATTTACTAAATTTTATTGCACGAGAGATAAATATCTCCAAAAGAAAAAAAAAATAAAAATAAATTTGTGTCCGAATGGGAATTTTTTTCTTTTTACTCAGTGATTAAGAAAATACATTTTATTGATGTTATGAATTTTTGATTTTTTTAAAAATATTTTATGATGATTAAAAAAATACATAAAAAAAATAAAAAAATAAAATATACTATTCGAAACACCTATTTGGACCTTTTTCGATAGCTTTAGCATAGCTCAAAACAAAAGATACGTGATGAAATGTCAAATAAGGCAAGGTAACGTTCAAAAAATAAATAATAATATTAATAATAATAAAGCAAGGTCCTCGACTCCTCTTGGCCAAAAATTCTTTCTTATTAGGGCATCCACATTGGCTTGGTCAAATGGAAGAATTAGTTAAAATTTAGATGATTGATGTCAAAAACACTCTACATTGGATTGGTCAAATCCAAAATAAAATAGACTTTTGCTATAGTGATTGGCCAAAGATGAAGAATCACTATTGATTCACCAAACATTAAAATATTAATTTCTCACTTCAAGAAAACATTAAAATATTAGTTTCTCACTCCAATAAAAATACTATTTAGTTTGTAATTAAGAATTTTAGATAAAATTTTAGATGGGTTTAATCAATATTTTTTATTATTAACATTAAATAACTTTTAAAAATATTAATTTTTTAATATTAATTTAATTAAAATATAATTATTATTAATATTCAATTGGTAGAATTATAAATTGTGATACAAATAAATTAAATAAATAAAGTATTAATTTAATAATATTTTATTATTATATAGAGAGTAAATGGCTAATCCAATGTGGGGATTGAATGTAAATAGAATAGACAAATGTAAAAAGGTGTGATATTGGCTAAAATTTAGAGATGCATTTGGCCAAGCCAATGCTAGTGCTCTTAACTGCTACTAGAATTATCTCTCGCTCTTATCTTTAGCCCCGTCCTCGAGCGATAAAAAGCGGAGAAGCAAGCCAAGAAAGGTTTCAGAAAGATGGGTTCGAGAGGGGCGAATTTGGTGCTATCGAGGGCCAATAGAATGAGGGCGAAGTTGCAATCGGCACTGGAAGCGACGGCTTTGGAGATCGACGACGTGTCGTACCAGCACGCCGGCCATACCGCTGTCAGGGGCACTGCGGATAGCGAGACTCACTTCAACGTTAAGATCGTGTCACCGAAGTTCGACGGGCAGAGCCTGGTGAAAAGGCATCGTCTTGTCTATGATGCGTTAGCCGATGAACTTCAATCTGGACTACACGCGGTCTCTATTGTGGCCAAGACACCCCAGGAAGCCGCCGCCGCCGCCGCCAAATAAAGCTCCGTTGAAAGAGTTCTGAAGGTTATAAAACTGGTGAGTTAACGTTGAGGTAGTTTTGTTTTGTTCAGAAGCCATTTTTCAATGCGATATCAACTTCCCATCTATAATGGAATGTAATCTTTTTTCAATAATTATTCCTGATGCTTGGAATAATTTTCAGAAACACACTGTTTCTCTTTTAGATTTTCCTATCCCTTTTCACATGTATTGTATATTGGCTGGTTAAGGTTTATGCATTCTTCGTTTTTCTCTATGAATAATCAGTTTTCCAGCATTACAGTCGAGCTCTATGCCTTTTAATGTCTTTCTATCATGCTTTCCCTGTTTTTTAGGAGGAAAGGGGGAATTTTGGTTTTTTTTTTTTTCCGAGTGTCATTTTGATTTAGGTTTGTTTTCAAGTGCCATTTTTTTATGGTGTTAATGAGTCACTACTAGGGTCGAATTTCGATTTTGGTAAAAAAAAAAAATTTATTTTGGCTTATATCACGATTATTTGTCAGCATTTTGGGTCAATGCAAATTTGATTGTCCAAGTTTATTTGCATTGTATGTAATAATAAAGTTTGTGTCTTTTTCTACGGGGAAGAATGTTGCTTCGATAATCAGATTTTCATTTCTCTGTAGAGCACATACTCTGTTTCCTGAGAAAACTTGGACTTCCCAGATTCACTTCCGTACGGAAAACTAGTTTATGAGCAGGTAAAAACTATACTCAAAGGTTTTTCAGGTATTTTCTCGGTGATATAAAATGAGGACATTATTATGCGTAAACCCAGAATGATTCTAAGTCCGTCTGCGTAGGACACTGTTCATAGGAATGGGTGGTTTTATTTATGTTGGAGACATTAGGAGGGTAAGTGAGACTGAATTTAAAAACTTGTCATTGGGGTTGGGGCAAAAGACAAGGTGGCTTGCTTTCGGCGTTGGACTGACTCTAGTTGAATTACAGGATTGTGTTCGCACCAATTCTTAAGTGTTTGGGATTTGGCAGTGGAGTTCAATTATTGTATGTCCGTATTAATTCTAAATGTATTTCCACAATTGACACAGATCACTTGCCTGTTCTAACTTCTAATGTTGATATCCTTCATCGATAGCAAAATTATTCAGCTGACAGAAGTACACAGCTTGATACGTAGTTAAGAAAGGAAAGAAATGGGTCTGTTGAGTTGTTTTTGTGTTGAATTGAAGGCTTTCAAGCTTTCAATGGAAATGGGAGCTTCTACAATGAATATTGTGGAGAAGAGTAAACAATCAGTTTCACTAAGTTGTATTGGTATAGGGTGGCTGGTGGCCATGAGGAAGCGATGTTGTAGGCAAAGGATATCTGGAGTGTAACACTCCGTTCCCGTAGGATAGAGATGTTACTAACATTCATAACATAATGCCTAGTAAAGAGATTCATATCCTGAAATACCTCATTTATTGAAAAGCATGAAAATATTAAAACTGAACTGAGCATAGCTGTTTTTGAAACATGAAACTGAAAACATAAACTAAAAACATAAACTAAACTAATTCTTGTGTAAATAACACTTATTCATTTCTAAGTCTTTACATTAGATCCATTCCTGGCCCTCCAGCTTTGCGTCCTTATACTCATAATCTGTGACAGTTAAACACAGAAGAAAATAGAGAAACAAATAAAAATGAGTCGAATACTTAGTAAATAACATATCATACTGGAAAATACATCTTAGCCTAGCATAGACTTAATTTTTTAAAGACTCTTTATAAGTTTGTGTCACCCTTAACATAACTTGTGAAGTACACACTTAGGTTTGTGTCACCCTTAATAGAACTTGTGATGAACACACTTAGATCTATGTCACACTTAACAGAACTTGTGATGAACACACTTAGGTCGTGTCATCCTTAACATGACTTGTGCTAAACACGCTTAAGTCCGTATCATACATAAACATAATGATGGGACCCAAGATGGACCTAGTTTTAAAGATCATTTGCAAGTTTCATATGAGTCAATTACAAGATCAAGAGCTAAGAAGATCAAGGAAGCAACGCAAGGATTGATGCAAACCACTTGGGACGAGTCTAGCGAGCCCAACATTCAAGAGTGGCTTAATGGATGAAGATCCAATTTTTGATCCATTTGATACAAGTTATGGAAGATGGCAATAACATGACTTAAAGGCCTTGGGCACTTGAAAACTTTCAAATTGTTTAAATTATTTAAAGGACTTATTTTATTAGTTTAGAATAATTGGACTTTAGTTGTTTGACCCACATATGTCTTATTTATTATGAATTAGGGTTTTTGGGAAGGCCTTGTATTTTGGCCAAGGGTTTATTTGGAAAGTTACATTTTTTGGAACTAGGGTTTAAAAGTACTGTAGCGAGCTATTGTAGCGCGGTACTGTTCACGCCGCGACACTGTTCACTCAGGGGCATATTTGGAAGATGGGGATTTATTTATCTAGGGTTAATTAGGTTTTCCTTTAAATACTCTTTGTAGCCTCAATTTATGGAGTTTTTATAAAATTTAATGAATTATTCATTGTGACTTGAGTTTTACTCATCTTGTTCTTGATTGAATTTTGAACTTATCAAAGGTAAATCACAATCTTTGTAGCGTTCCTCCTTGTAATCTGGGTTCTTGAGACAGGTTCTTCAACAGGTCTAGATTTTAATATAATCTAGGTTCTTGAAACGGGTTCTCATCGGGTCTAGATTCTCCATCCATGGACTTGATTTTGGCTTTCTTGGGTGTTTTCAAATTGATTGTGAGTTCAAGAGATTCCAATCCCGCGGGTTCATATCACATAACTTGTGGTAAACACACTTAGGTTCGTATCATCCTTAATATAACTGGTGATAAACACGCTTAGGTCCGTACCATCCTTATCATAAGCTGTGATGAACACGTTTAGGTCTGTGTCATTCTTGACGTAATTGGTGATGAACATGCTTAGGTCTGTGTCATCCTTATCATAACTTGTGATGAACATGCTTAAGTCCATGTCATCCTTAACATAACTTGGAGTGAAACACATTTAGGTCCGTGTTTCACTTAACATATGGTGAACCACGCTTAGGTTCATGGCACTGCCTTAACATAACTTGTGGTGAACAGGCATAGGTCTGTGTCACCCTTATCTTAACCTTTTGGTGAACACGCTTAAGTCCTTATCACCCTTAATATCTTATCTTTCTTAATGCATGAGAAGTTTGTTGGATTTCATGAACTTTTCTAGCATGGCATATACTTGTACATAGCATAACCTAACATGACATGGCATAATGTGATCTGAACATAACATTCCATGGCATACATGATTTGAGAACTACATGAACATTACATGACTTATATGATTTAAATACTTCATGACATTACCTTGCATGGCATACATGTGATTTTCATGATATATCATCCATCAAATCGCAGTCCATAATATCATAACATACATAAGTTTAGTTTCATGCATATCATTATAATTCATCGAAGATCATGAAAGGGATCTAACGTTGACTTAGCTCATAGCTTAGCGTAGACAAACATCACATTTTCATAACAATTAGAACATTTATAGTATACATGCAATTGTATGATCATACTAACTATCTCTTCGTGCTGTTTCTTGATTTCCAACTTGTAGCGTGTTACCTATACAAAGTACTAAATGTTACTAACTTCTTAGCAAAACGGGTCGTAATATTCTACGTAATTAAATACGTATAATGGAATTTAACTAAAATAATAGGCTTCATAATATAATTTAAAATCCTTTAAATACCTTTTATAAAAATTGTGTCTATAGGCTCATAATTATTCAAGTAGATAAAGCCCATGTAAAAGTAATGTCTTTCTGAAAATATAACCAGCCCAATAAAATCACTAAAACAGTATAATAAGATCAAGCCCAATTTAAATACAAGATCATCTAAAGTAAGCCCAACGCTCTATTTGTCTTAAGAATACACTGGTCGTATGGGCTTAGGGCCCATTATGAACCAAAGGATTCTTTAGAAATCAAAACACAGGGACAACAGAGGGATGACCGTGCGATAGCGAGGGACTCACCGAGAGAGGGATTGATGCGACGGTGGATCTGGGTGTTTAAGGGTGGACAGTGACGCTGTTGGGAGGTCCCTATGGTGGCGTGGCATTGAAAGTGGAAGAGAAAGTTAGAGAGAGAGGATTTGCTAAGTCGAGAACTGAAGATTACGGGGAGAGAGAGATCTCATCGGGGACTTACTAGAAGGAAGTGGGTTCATCTGGGTTGGGCTGGTTGGCAATTTCTAGCTTCGAGAGTGGTACTCTGATGTCCCTTGAGGTGGTTGGCAGCGGCAGCACAAGCACATGGTCAAAGAGTCACTGTTGATAAAGAGGGAGAGGGAAATTGACGGGTTGGGCTCAAACGGTGATGACGTACGTCGAGGTGGGGGGAAAGCTCACTGTTGGCGGCTTCTGTGGTAGGTTCCAGCGAGGTGCCTGACTTGGTATGAAGAGTAGTGCTACAGTGGCTTTTGGAAAGTGGTTTTCTCTATCTGCCGAGGCTACTATGGTGGCTAATGTGTGAAAGTTTCAGGTTTTTGGCTAAGGGTCTCGTGAGTTTTATAGATGAGGGGTAGGGAGCTATCGTGAGTGATCTGGAGAGGTTTGATTTCGACTAAACTTTGAAAAACTACTCCAACAAGGAAAGAAACATTGTGAGGATATAAGAGTTTTGAAGCGTTTGAGTTGGAAGTTAATTTCAAATCAAGAAACTACCCAATCTGGGAGACCTAACAGAAAAATAAAAAAGGCGTATAGTTTAACAGTAGAGAAATCTTATTCAAAACAAATTATACCTTAAAACATATTCAATAAAATAATAAAATAGTAATAATAATAATAATAATAATAATAATAATAATAATAATAATAATTGTAAAATCATACTTTTGGGGTCTGGATGTTACATGGAGTTCATAAAACACACTTGCTATGGTATCAGAGCGTACTTGGCTCAACATTGTTCCAATGCTAATGGTTGTTATTTAGCATTTGCGGAGTATAGGAATGTTCTTTCCGCCTGACCCGACCCCTAAGCTGGGACTCCTGAAGTAAACTTCTGCTACCCAATTTTTGAAAGAAAGTGGAACACGATTGGGATCGGATATTCCGACCCTCTCTCTCTCCCTCTCCCTCTCCCTTCCACTCTCTCTCTCCCTCTCCCTCTCCCTCTCCCTCTCTCTCTCTCTCTTAATTTAAGGGTAGGGTATATGAATTTTGTTTTTGTTTTTCTCCAACCATTAAGGTTCTTCTGCCTTCTGGAACCTTTTAATGAGAGAGAGAGCATATTTGTTTAGGTTGGAATTAATCTATGTATATTAATTGGGATCATCGTAATTATGGAGCAATAGCAAAACATTAACGAACTATTTCCCAAAAATATGTTGACAAAGTATAAAGTACCTTTCTTTTTAAGACTTGAGCTCATTAAAAAATAACAAGAGGTTGATCTGTATCAACTCACAAAAGAGATAAAAAGCTTTTACCAATGGATAGGCTTCAAAATTAATATTCCTAAATGCTTATGGACAACTTGGATACATAATCAATATCCTTCTACACAAGAAGTTTGTACCCATTTCTATCAAAACATCAGGCCATGACAACATATGCTAATAACTCCAAAACATGTGCAAATTTGTAATACAACCAATCTGCCCATTGCCCATGCCTTCATGGCCAATTTCCATGGCCCCTTTCCCATCTAATTCTTCACAATTCCCATTTAAGAAGACATCATTGCATGCATGTAGTCCTTTCGTGTAGAAAAGGTCTTTTGAGCTAGTTGCATATTTGAAAAAAAACATAAATTATAATTTGTATAGGTTCGCATCTTCATAAACATAAATTCTTTGCTATCTTTCGTAATATTTGCAACCCTTTGTTTGTAGCCCATTTCGTAACTCCCATACTTAGAAGGAATGGCAAAATCTGATATAGAAAGGTTAATTCCCCTTTCTTGGTATTTCTGTCCTTGAATGCCCTATTGTTGGTCCTACTAAAAACATGTTATGGGCACTAATAATAATAATAATCATAATGTAGAAGTCGAGAAAGTGATGACAAATATGGGAGATAATTGGTGGATGTAGTTTTATGGATCTTAAAGACTTGAAGGGTTCTATACTACTATGTTGGTTATGGAAGCTCTTCCTTAGAGTTGCGAAAAGGAAATAGTTCGTGTAGACTCGTCGCCCTCATAGACTGACGGAAAGGTTGCGGCAAGTTCGTGTAGACACGTTACGCGGCTCCCTTAGTCTTCTCATCAAACTTGTAGAGTGAGGGAAGGGTTGAGGGAAGTCCTTGGAGACACGGTACTTGGCTCCCTTGGTCTTCCCATCATCATCGTAGACTGAGGGAATGGTTGTGGGAAGTTCGTGGAGACACGGTACTTGGCTTCTCCCATCTCGTCGACCTCGTAGACTGGGTTGGGGCAACTCCGTGGAGAGACAGTAGTTGGCTCCCCTAGTCTTCTTGCCGTCCTCATAGAATGAGGGAAGGGTTGCGGCAACTCTGTGGAGACACAGTACTCGACTTTCCTAGTCTTCTCCTCGTCCTTTTAGAGTGAGGGAAGGGTTGCGGCAAGTCCGTGCAGACACGTTATTTGGCTTCCATGGTCTTCTTGTTGAGCTCGGAGATTGAGAGAATGGTTTGAGGCAAGTTTGTGAAGACACAATTCTTCGCTCCCCTGGCTTTCTCGATGAGATCGTAGACCGAGGGAAGGGTTGGTGCAAATTCGTGGAGACACGGTACTTGGCTCTCCTGGTCTACTCATTGCCTTCATAAAGATTTAGGGAAAGCTTGCAGCAAGTCTATGAAGACACGTTACTCCGCTCCTGTGGTCTTCCCATCGGCCTTGTAGACTGTGAGAAGGCTTGAGGTGAGTCAATGGAGACACGGTACTTGGCTCCCCTAGCCACCACGATGACCTCGTAGACTAAGGGAAGGGTTGGGGCAAGTCCGTGGGGACACGTTACTTGGCTCTCTTAGTCTTCTCGTCACCTTCAAAGACTAAGGGGAAGGGTTGAGGCAAGTCCACGGAGACACGGTACTTGGCTCTCTTGTCTTCTCATCAGCCTCGTAGACTGAGAGAAGGCTTGAGGTGAGTCTGTGGAGGCACAATACTTGGTTTCCCTAGTCTTCGCGACGACCTCACAGACTGAGGGAAGGGTTGGGGCAAGTTCATGGGGACATGGTACTTGAACCCCTTGGTCTTCTCGTCGGTCTTGTAGATGGAGGGAATGGTTGTGGCAAGTTCGTGGAGACAAGGTATTAGGCTCCCTTGGTCTTCCTGTCGGCCTTGTAGACTGAGGGAATGGTTGTGGCACATCTATGGAGATAGGGTACTTGGCTCCCTTGGGCTTCTCCTCGACCTTGTAGACTAAGGAAAGGGTTGAGTCAAGTCCGTGGAGACTGGGTACTTGGCCTGCATTGTCTTTTCATCGCCCCCGTAGACTGTGGCTGAGGTTGAGGCAAGTATATGGAGTCACTATACATGCCTCCCCTGGTCTTGTCGTCAAACTTGAAGACTGAGACAAAGGTTGGGGCAAAGCCTTGGAGACACGGTACTTGGCTCCCTTCATCTTCTCGTTGCCCTCATAAACTAAGGGAATGGTTGCGACAAGTCTATGGAGACATGGTACTTGGCTCCCCTAGTCTTCTCATCATTCTCGTAGATTGAGGGAAGGGTTGTGGCAAGTCCGTGTAGACACATTACTTGGCTCTCTTGGTCTTCTCATTACCCTCCTAGACTGAGGGAATGGCTGCGTCAAGTTCGTGGAGACACGGTACTAGGGCTCCCTCGGTCTTCTCATCACCCTTGTAGATTAAGGGAATGGCTGCGGCAAGTCCATGGAAACATTGTACTTTACTCCCCTGTTCTTCTCATCACCCTTATAGACTAAGGAAATGGCTGCGGCAAGTCCGTGGAAACATGGTACTTTGCTCCCTTAGTCTTTACGTCGACCTTGTAGATTGAGGGAAGGGTTGTAGCAAGTCCTTTGACTGAGTGAAGGTTTGAGGTGAGTCTCTAGAGACATGGTACTTGGCTCCCTTGGCCTTCTCGTTGACCTCATAGATGGAGGGAAAGGTTGGAGCAAGACTATGGAGACACAATACCTGGCTCTCATGGCCTTGTCGTCGATCTCGTAGACTGGGGAAAGGGTTTACGCATGTTCTTGAAGACATGATACATGGCTTCCTTAGTCTTCTTGACGACCTCGTAGATTTAGGGAAGGGTTAGGGCAAGTCCATGTAGACACGGTACTTGGCTTTCCTGGTCTACTCACTGCCCTCATAGACTGAGGGAAAGGTTGCGGCAAGTCCGTGGAGACACGTTTCTCAACTTTCCTAGTCTTCTTGTAGACCTTGTAGATTGAGGGAATGGTTGAGGCAAGTCCGTGGAGATACGGTACTTGGCTCCCCTAGCCTTCTCTAGGAGATCGTAGACTTAGGGAAGGGTTTGGGCAAGTTTGTGTACTTGGCTTTACCGGTCTACTTGTTACCCTCATAGACTAAGGAAAACCTTGTGGTAAGTCCGTGGAGACACGTTACTTGACTCCCTTGGTCTTCGTGTTGACTTTGTAGACTAAGGGAAGGGTTGAGGCAAGTCTATGGAGACACAATACTCAGCTCCCCTGGTCTTCTCGTCGGCCTCGTAGACTGAGGGAAGAGTTGAAACGAGTTCGTGGAGACACGGTACTGGGCTCCACTAGCTTTCATGACGAACTCGTAGACGGAGGGAAGGGTTGGAGCAAGTCCATGGGGACACTGGTCTTGGCTCCCCTAGTCTTCTTGTCGGCCTTGATTGAGGGAAGGGTTCCGGCAAGTCCATGGAGACACGGTTACTTGGCTTTCTTGGTCTTCTTCTCACCCTCATAGACTAAGAGAATGGTTGAGGAGAGCAAAATTTGTGGAGACACGGTACTAGGGCTCCCTCGGTCTTCTCATCACCCTTGTAGATTAAGGGAATGGCTGCGGCAAGTCCATGGAAACATTGTACTTTACTCCCCTGTTCTTCTCATCACCCTTATAGACTAAGGAAATGGCTGCGGCAAGTCCGTGGAAACATGGTACTTTGCTCCCTTAGTCTTTACGTCGACCTTGTAGATTGAGGGAAGGGTTGTAGCAAGTCCTTTGACTGAGTGAAGGTTTGAGGTGAGTCTCTAGAGACATGGTACTTGGCTCCCTTGGCCTTCTCGTTGACCTCATAGATGGAGGGAAAGGTTGGAGCAAGACTATGGAGACACAATACCTGGCTCTCATGGCCTTGTCGTCGATCTCGTAGACTGGGGAAAGGGTTTACGCATGTTCTTGAAGACATGATACATGGCTTCCTTAGTCTTCTTGACGACCTCGTAGATTTAGGGAAGGGTTAGGGCAAGTCCATGTAGACACGGTACTTGGCTTTCCTGGTCTACTCACTGCCCTCATAGACTGAGGGAAAGGTTGCGGCAAGTCCGTGGAGACACGTTTCTCAACTTTCCTAGTCTTCTTGTAGACCTTGTAGATTGAGGGAATGGTTGAGGCAAGTCCGTGGAGATACGGTACTTGGCTCCCCTAGCCTTCTCTAGGAGATCGTAGACTTAGGGAAGGGTTTGGGCAAGTTTGTGTACTTGGCTTTACCGGTCTACTCGTTACCCTCATAGACTAAGGAAAACCTTGTGGTAAGTCCGTGGAGACACGTTACTTGACTCCCTTGGTCTTCGTGTTGACTTTGTAGACTAAGGGAAGGGTTGAGGCAAGTCTATGGAGACACAATACTCAGCTCCCCTGGTCTTCTCGTCGGCCTCGTAGACTGAGGGAAGAGTTGAAACGAGTTCGTGGAGACACGGTACTGGGCTCCACTAGCTTTCATGACGAACTCGTAGACGGAGGGAAGGGTTGGAGCAAGTCCATGGGGACACTGGTCTTGGCTCCCCTAGTCTTCTTGTCGGCCTTGATTGAGGGAAGGGTTCCGGCAAGTCCATGGAGACACGGTTACTTGGCTTTCTTGGTCTTCTTCTCACCCTCATAGACTAAGAGAATGGTTGAGGAGAGCAAAATCCGTGGAGACACGGTACTAGGCTCCCTTGGTCTTCTCATCAGCCTCGTAGATAGAGGGACAGGTTGTGCAAGTCCATGTAGACATGTTACTTGGCTCCCCATGTCTTCTCAATGCCCTTGTAGACTGAGGGAAATGGTTGTGGCACGTCCGTGGAGACAAGATACTTGGCTCCCCTAGTCTTCTTGTGGGCCTTATAGACTGAAGGAATGGCTACGGGAAGTCCATGGAGACACTGTGCTTTGCTCTCCTGGCCTTCTCGTCAGCCTTGTAGATTGAGGTAAGGGTTGATGCGAGTCCGTGTAGAGATGGTACCTTTTTCCTCTGGTCCTTTCGTCGCCCTCATAGACAGAGGGAAGGGTTGTGGAGAGTCTGTGAAGACATGGTACTTGGCTCCCTTGGCCTTGTCGTTGACCTCGTAGTCTAAGGGGTGGATTGAGGCAAGTCCATGGAGCCATGGTACTTGGCTCCCCTAACATTGTCATCAACCTCAAAAATTGCAGGAAGGATTAGGGAAATTTTGTGGATACACGGTACTTGGCTCCCTCGATCTTCTTGTCAAGCTCGTAGACTGAGGGAAGGGTTGGGTCAAGTTTGTGGAGACATGGTGCTTGACTTCCCTAGCCATCTCGTTGACCTCGTAGATTGAGACAAGGGTTGGGGCAACTCCGTGGAGAGACGATACTTTGCTCTCCTAATCTTCTCATCGTTCTCCTAGAATGAGGGAAGGGTTGCAGCAAGTCCGTGGAGACACGGTACTTGGCTTTCCTAGTCCTTTCATCGCTCTCGTAGATTGAGGGAAGGGATGAGACGAGTCCTTGCAGACATGGTACTTTCCTCTAGTCCTCTCGTTGCCCTCATAGACTAAGGGATGGGTTGAGGCGAGTCTGTGGAGACACGATAGTTGGTTCCTTTGGGTTGTTCATCCACCTCGTAGCTTGAGGTAAAGGTTGAGGCAGGTCCAAGGAGACAAGGTACTTGCCTCCTATAGTCTTTTCATCGACCTCGTAGACTGAGGTAACGATTGGGGCAAGGTCATGGAGACATGGTACTTGGCTCCCCTAGTCTTCTTGTCGCTCTCATAGACTGTGGGAAACGATATAACAAGTCTGTGGAGACATGTTACTTGTCTCCTTTTGTCTTCTCGTCGACCTCGAAGACTGAGGGAAGGATTTAGGTAAGTCCATGGAGACATAGAACATCGTTCCCCTGGTCTTCTTTTGGACCTTGTAGACTGAGTGAAGGGTTAAGGCGAGTCGGAGGAGACACATTACTTGGCTCCCTTGGCCTTCTCGTCGACCTCATAGACAAAGGGAAGGGTTGAAGCAAGACTTTGGAGACACAATACCTAGCTCTCGTAGAATGGGGAAAGGGTTAATGCATGTCCTTGGAGACATGGCACATGGCTCCCCTTGTATACTCGACGATCATTGATTACGCCTAAAGAATAACGCGGTAGTTATAGCACAGCTTTGGGGTGTCGATTTTTCAGGGAGACAGATTAAAGAAAACACAACAAATAATAAAAAGAATTAAAGGAAAATATTTAATGATCAATAAGAAAGAATTGGTTTTAATGCAATTAAACAACTAAAATTACAAGAATAAAAATAGGGATCAATCAAATTATAAATAGTAAAACATCAGGAATCCTTGCACAAATCAGGTATTTCTATTTATTCTTGATTCAATAAATTACACAATTGGAGATTTATCTCCAAAGTCCCCAATTGGAAGATATAGAACTACAAACTATTTTAATCGAAAGATAACTTTTTGATAAATCATTCACTACTTTTTAAAATTTTGTGAATTATCATCTTTATTGACAAAATTCAGCTACGATAATATACTCAGTGGGCAATACTGCAGCAAAAAATTAAATCAATAAAGACAACGAATTAATCCAAACATAATCAAAGATCTTAACCATTCTATAGAAAAAGCATGACTGAATCTATGAAGGGAATCAATTTCTAGATTATTTGGAAATAAGAAAATAACATTAATAATTAGAGAATGATAAATAAGAGTTTGCATTAATAAATAACAATCACATGAATAAAAAATAAACTAAAAACATCCTCAATTATGCAAATTCATTCCTAGTTTTACTTAAGGACTTAGTTGTCCATTTAAACAAGAACAACAAAATTCTATATGAACCCCACTGTGAGCTCTATGAGTCCGAAACTCACTCTTGAATTAATTGTGTTTTTCTTAAACTCACTTCGGCAATTTTCTTCCTTTATTTTCTTTATTTCATCCGCTTCGCCTTTGTCTGCCATCATGCATTTAAAAACCAAATTCATTTATCTGCCGTGTTTTCCGTTCTTCCTTTCTTCAGTTTTTCTTTCTTCCCTGCGTGTGCATGCCCAACCTAGCCGAAAGTCTCATGTGCATGTGTATGTGTTTCTCTCCCAACTCATGTGGCGTGCACTTATTATTCCACCAAGCCGTGTCTTCCTCGTTGTTGCCCATGTGTTTCTTCTTTCGGTGTCCCGCATGCATATTAGTTTTTATTTCTTTTCTTTTTGTTTCATTCCTTTCGGCGTCCACTTTGTTTGTTCCGTGCCTTAGTGCGTCCCAGGTCCCTTGTCTTCAAACCCAAACAAAATGGTTGACTTTTCCACCGAAGACATCCAGCTTTCTTCTTTCTATTATTTTTTTTTTCTCTGCTCACCTTCGTTTTCACTCTCTCTTTTTTTCTTTTTTTGGTGTAATGGAAATGAGAGAGCCCAATAGGTGATTGGGCAGACGTGGCTTGCGGCTTCGTGGAGGTGTTTGGGTGGAGTTGTTGCTCGTAAGGTGGAGGTCGTGTGTCGTGGCTCTCGGTGGTAGTGGACGTGCAGTGGAGGTTTCGAGAGACGTGAAATAACTTCCTCTATTTTCACTTCATAAAACAGAGGATGTTTGCTGCCGATTTTCATGTGGAGGTGCATGGAGGCTGGAGGGACGTGCATGACTGTTGCTGCCGCTGGAAGCCCTGCATGATGATGGTGTAGTGCGCAGGAAGACGATCGTGGTTGAGCTTGGAAGTGCTAGCCAGACTTTTGGCCATGAAGTGCTGCGTTCGTGGAGTGGTGCTGCCGGAGCTGTGCATGGGAGCTTCGAACGATGGCTTGCGGTGCACTGCATGATGGAGACGACGTGCATTGGAGGAGGCTGAGCATGGGTGCAGTGGAGGGTGGTTGTCCGAACGCATGGATGGTTGTACGTATTCTGGAGGTTGAAGATGACCCAAAACGACAAGTCGTTTTTGTCTATGGACAAAACGACAAGGCGTTTAGCAGACTGGAGTTTTAATTCCTAGAGACAAACGACATGTCGTTTTGTCCATAGACAAAAATGACCTTTCGTTTAGCAGAACCTGTAAAACAGAAAATAAAATAATAAAAATAAAACTTAGACAAAGTAAAATAAATAATTAAAGAAACTAAAATAAAACTAGACAAAGAAACTAAAATAAATAAATAATTGAAAATAAAAATAAAATTAGACAAAAGATGGAGA
Organism: Cyclocarya paliurus; assembly: GCA_029856935.1. Classification (NCBI taxonomy): domain Eukaryota; kingdom Viridiplantae; phylum Streptophyta; class Magnoliopsida; order Fagales; family Juglandaceae; genus Cyclocarya; species Cyclocarya paliurus. The sequence continues at coordinate 20,061,791 of CM056947.1, read as the reverse complement.
ATAAAATATTAGAAGTGTTGTGTAAGTGAATAAATATTGTCCAATTAAATCACAAGTATTAAAATCAATCATAAATTATGCTATTAATCAATTTAAATTACAATTTGGATTTATGCCTCTTAATCATTTTTTCATCTAAAATCAATAATAAAATAGTAAAACAATTAAAAATGTATTGATTTTAACTATATAAAATATGCAATAATACAGCTCAATCACACCCCCAACTAACCTTTTGCTAGTCTCTGAGCAAAATAGTGAAAATTAATTGAGATGAATATTGCATAAAGTTCGAAATCCAAACAAAAACAATCAAATATAATAATGAATTCTCACAAAAAGCAACACATGACTATTCAACCCCCGGGAGTTATATCCACCAAGACTCATCTCAATAATCTTTCACAAAGAATTAGAGAAAATATGTCAGAACTCAGATGTGTGTATGTAGCCAAACGACTATGTGTTCTTAATTACTAATCAGGATTTATCTCAGGATTTTTCAATTTTAAGATTAATCATTACTGATTCTAACTACCTCAAAACCCAAGGGATTAGCAGTTTTCACGTCAACTCTGTTTAAAGGTTGAACACTCAACCCCCAAAGTTTGGGTAACTGTTTCTAGTCCTTTACTTAGGAAAGCTCCATACGCTTCATCCTTTATTACTTTTTTTTTAATGGATTCAAAATAGTGGGGAATCGAACCCAGGACCGTGCGCCTAACCCGCACATTCCCAAGTTCACCCTTACCATCGAGGCAGATCCGTAATGGATTTATTTATTTACTTTTAGAAAAAACTCGGTAGTCCTGCAGTTTACTTCTCCTGTGTTAAATCAATGAACAGTAATGAAGAACACTACAAGTATAAGTATGTACAAAATGTCCTTCAAGATTTTTCCTTCATTATATATAATTCATGCCAAGTCTATCTCAATAAATATAGCATCCCGGAGTTTCAAGTCACATAAAAAAAAAATTTGATCATCAAAAATTATGTTCTATGCTCAGGCTTGAAAATAAATTTTCATAAAAATAATTCTGCTCAATTACACCACCAAGATGCTCAAATTTCACAAAATGATAGAGTAGAGTGTGTGAATCATGTGTATATCAGTGCATATCGAATTAAGACAATATTATTTATCACATGCACACACGCTAAACAAATTTTTTTTTTCATGAAAATATGCCAAAGAGTTCCAACAAGCATTTTAAAAATTGAATTTGCATCACCACCCCCAACTTAAATGAAACATTGTCCTCAATGTTTAAAAATCAAAATTGAATGGGGAGTAGCTAAAAATGGTAGAATACACCTGAAGAGTGACGTGGGTATCTCGCTAAGCATCAAAGATTGTCACTTGAAATGATAAAATGAAACTATCTTGTAGACAAAAACAAAGAAAGCAACAACAAACAAAAAGGAAAAGAAAGAAAATAAGAGAAAACAAAAACAAAACAAAACAAATAAAGAAAAACATACCTGCGTGGTGTGGTCAAGGTTGATAGACTGGATCCATAAGTGGAATTTCTTCCGCTTCCGGAACTTGCCTATCAATTAATACTTTAAGGCGTTGACCATTTATTTTAAAGATCTGACCATCCTTAGAATCCGTTATTTCTACCGCCCCATTTAAAAAAAATATTTTTCACTACAAAAGGGCCGGTCTACCTAGACCGAAGTTTTCCTGGGTGCTTCTAGAGTCTAGAATTATATAAGAGCACTTGATCATTAGGCTTAAACGTTTTTCTCAAAATATTTTTATCATGAAACGTTTTCATTTTAGCCTTATAGATTTTCGAGTTCTCGTAAGCATAATTTCTCAACTCCTCTAACTTGGTCAACTGGATTTTTGTTAAATTCACCCGCATTCAATTTCATTTCACCTGAGGGTGGTGGTTTTAATTCCAATTTTGAACTGTCCACTCTTGGAGAAATTTGTTTTTCATTTTTATTAGGCAACTCCTCAAATTTTGGTTGTCAATCCTGTGTTTCATAATCTTCCTTGTCTATGAGTGCGTCGATCATGTACGTTTGGTGGCACTCGTCATCCTCTATTGGATGTTTTCCAGTATGGAAAATATTTACCTCGAGAGTTGTATTTCCAAATGATATAATAAAACATCAGGAATTCCTTGCACAAATAAGATATTTCTATTTATTCTTGATTCAATAAATTACACAATTGGAGATTTATCTCCAAAGTCCCTAATTGGAAGATATAGAACTACAAACCACTTTAAATCGAAAGATAACTCTTTGATAAATCATTTACAACTTTTTAAAACTCTATGAATTATCATCTTTATTGATAAAACCCAACGACGACAATATACTCAGTGGGCAATACTGCAGCAAAGAATTAAATTAATAAAGACAATGAATTAATTTAAACATAATCAAGGATCTTAACCATTCTATAGAAAAAAAAACATGACTGAATCTATGAAGGGAATCAATTCCTAGATTATTTGGAGATAAGAAAATAACATTAATAATTAGAAAATGATAAATAAGAGTTTGCATTAATAAATAACAATCACATGAATAAAGAATAAACTAAAAACACCCTCAATTGTGCAAGTTCATCCCTAACTTTACTTAAGGACTTAGCTGTCCATTTAAACAAGAACAACAAAATTCTATATGAACCCAACTGTGAGCTCTATGAGTCCGAAACTCACTCTCTTGAATTAATTGTGTTTTTCTTAAACTCTCTTCCTCAGCCCTTTATATAGAACTCCATGCTTTCTCACATCTTCACTGGCCACTTCGGCAATTTTCTTCCTTTATTTTCTTTATTTCATCCGCTTAGCCTTTGTCTGCCATCATGCATTTAAAAACCAAATTCATTTATCTGCCGTGTTTTCCATTCTTCCTTTCTACAATTTTTTTTTATATATTTCTTCCCTGTGTGTGCATGCCCAGCCTAGCCGAAAGTCTCATGTGCATGTGCATGTAATTCTCTCCCAACTCATGTGGCATGCACTTATTATTCCACCAAACCGTGTCTTCCTCGTTGTTGCCCATATGTTTTTTCTTTCGGTGTCCCGCATGCATATTAGTTTTTATTTCTTTTCTTTCTTTTTCATTCCTTTCGATGTCCACTTTGTTTGTTCTGTGCCTTACTGCGTCCCAGGTCCCTTGTCTTCAAACCCAAACAAAATGGCCGACTTTTCCACTGAAGACATCCAGCTTTTTCTCTTCTTTCGATTATTGTTTTTTCTTTGCTCACCTTCGTTTTCACACTCTTTTTTTTTCTTTCCGGTGCAATGGAAATGAGAGAGCCCGAGAGGTGGCTGGGCAGACGTGGCTTGCGGCTTCGTGGAGGTGCTTGGGTGGAGTTGTTGCTCGCAAGGTGGAGGCCATGTGTCGTGGCTCTCAGTGTTGGTCTACCAGAATTTGTTTCCTCCGAAGATCAAAAGCGTGCATATGCATATGCTGACCAACCTTCCTAACTTTTTAACATTCTTGCCTCCATCAATATTTTTGTCTGCCTTCAAGCCAACATGCATGGGTTTTTAAATACCCACCTTCAATTAAATATGCCTCTTTCCAAAAACTTCCTCCTCTCTTCACTTCCGCTCACTTCTTTCTTTATTTCATCTTTCTTCACTTCCTTTTCTTTTTATTCCATTCGGCGTCACATGCATGTTAGTGCGTCTTAGCTCCCTTGTTTTCAAAACCAAACAAAATGGCCGACTTTTCCACCGAAGACATCCAGCTTCCTCTCTTCTTTCTATTATTTTTATTCTTCCATCCAGCTATTACGAGTGGTCCATCGTTTCGTCGCCCATCATCCATCGACCGAGAACTTCTTCTTCTTTTTCTTTCATTTTGTTTGAATTGTGATCATCACCAAGAGTTGGAGACCACAACGAGGCAGTGAATTGGGCAGTTATCTATGGTGGTGAGGGTGGCGACAGGCCGTTCAGTGGTACACGGTTGTGCAGTGGCATGGAGTTGGTGCTTGATATGAACTCGCGGGAAAGGAATCCCTTGAACCCACAATCAAATTGAAAACAAACCCAAGAAAGCCAAACTCAAGTCAATGGATGGAGAATATAGATCCTATGAGAACTCGTTTCAAGAACCTAGATTATATTAAAATCTAGACCCGTTGAAAAACCCGTCTCAAGAACCCATATTACAAGGAGGAACGCCACAAAGGTTGTGATTTACTTTTGATAAGTTCAAAAGTTCAATAAAGAACAAGAGGAGTAAAACTCAACCCACAATTAATAAACTCATCAAATTTCATAAACTTCATAAACTGAGGCTACAAGGAGTATTTAAAGCCAAAACCTAATTGAAACCCTAGCCCAAAATAAACCCTTGCTTCCAAAAGTACCCTAGGATGAACAGTGTCTTGGCTACAGTACCGCGCTACAGTGAATGCTACAGTACCTCTCGTTAATCCCTAGTTTCTAACATGTAACTTTCCAAATAAGCCCTTGGCCAAAATACAAGGTCTTCTAAAAAATTCTAGTTCATAAGAAATTAGACATATGTGGGCCAAATATCAAAAGTCCAATTATTCTAAACTAATAAAATAAGTCCTTTAAATTATTTAACAATATGAAAGCCTTCAAGTGCCCAAGGCTTTTAAGTCATGTTATTGCCCTCTCCTATAGCTTGTATCAAATGATTCAAAATTGGATCTTCATCCTTCAAGCCCATTTTGAATGTTGGGCTCTTGAATGACTCGTCCCAAGCGGATTGCATCAATGCATTACTTCCTTGATCTTCTTAACTCTTGATCTTATAATTGGCCCATATGAAAATTGTGAAGGATCTTTAAAACTAGGTCCCTCTTGGGACCCATCATTCCCCCTTTCCTCTAAAGGATTCAACCTCGAATCTCCATCTATATCAAAGGGAAAAATGTTAGTAGTATTGAAAATAGTAGAAACATTATACTTACCTAGAAGGTCCACTTGATATGCATTATCATTAATTTGTTCAATAATTTGGAAAAATCTATCCAAGCTACTCCTGTTATCAACATGTAGATGCATTAAATCTAAAAGAGTAAATGGATTAAGTCTATAAACAATTTCAGAAGGTGAAACTTTAGTAGTAGCATGAACACTCCAATTATATGTAAACTCAATAAATGGCAAACAAAACTCCCTCAAATGTTCATGAAATACATCTAAAGTCTTCCTTACTTCAAAATGACCACCCCAATTATATGTGAACTCAATGAATGTCAAGCAATACTCCCACAAACTTTTATGCAACACATTAATGAATGGCAAATGATACTCCCACAAACATTCATGCAACATGTCAATGAATGGCAAATGATATTCCCACAAACATTCATGCAACACGTCTAAAGTCGTCTTTGCACCAAAATGACCACTCCAATGATATGCAAACTCTATAAATGGCAAGCAATATTTCCACCCATGGTCATGCCACACATTTAAAATCATTTTCATACCAAAATGACCCAACAAATCACATCCATGCACTAGCAGCTCACACATAAGACTAGTAGGCTCTTTAAATAAAGACCAATCTAGTCTATAGCACATACCAAACGATGCCTTCACACACGCTCCATACACACTAGCAAAGTCATCATCATTAGCATGCAATTCCTTATCATATTCAAATCTCAATAACTTTACATCTAAAATGAAGACAAGGACATACCTTCTTGCTAGAGCATCAACCACAAAATTTTTCTCACCTTGTGTGTATTTGATTATATGAGGAAAAGTCTCAATACAGTCCTTCCACTTAGCATGCATTCTAGTCAATAACTTACATTGTCCTTTTAAGTGTTTCAAGGATTCATGTTCTTCAAAGAAAGGTCGAGCAGGGATTGTCGCACTGGTACAAAATCAATATAATGCTCTATCTCTTTAATATGTGGCAATCCACTAAACACAACCCTAGGAATCATGACCTCATATCTCTGCAACAAATAAACAACAGCTCTAGGCAAAGAGTCGTTAAATTCGTTAGTATAAAAGCCTGCTTTAGCACAAAAACTCACTTTTGTTTATTTTTCCTCACGTGGCTCATCTCTTTTTTCTTGACTCTCAGTCACCTCTCTATTTTCTTTTTCACTCTCTCTTTCTCTTGATGTTTCAGTCTCATTCTCTTTTTCCCTCTCTCTCTCTTTCCTTTTTACCTTCTTTTTTCTTTTAACTCTCTTTTTTCTTTTTACTCTTTCTTTTTGTCACTTTCTTTTTCTTCATCTTTTTTTTAACTCTCAATCTCACAATTATTTTTCAACTTATTCTCTCTTTTTCTTGAAATCTCAACCTCATCCTCATTTTTTTCTCTCTCTCATTTTTCTCTCTTTCCTTTTTGGCCTCACTACTTCTTTTTTTCTCAATCTCATATTCACTCTTACTTTTTAGCTCAATCTCATTTTCATTTTTTCTTTTCTGATCACTTTTACTTTCACTCATTCCTTTTTGATCACTCTCATTTTCACTCTTTTTTTTTTGTGCATCCTCACTTTTCAGTTTTAATTGGTCCCCTTAGACCTGTGTTAAAGTTAAAGGAGCAAGTTTGATTGTTTTTTCATTTTTTTCAAAACTGTACATGTTCCTTAACTCATCATGGATCACCTTCCTATCATATTGCCACGACCTCCCCAACAAAATATGGCTAGCATGCATAGGCACTACATCACAAAACACTACATCCTTGTATTTCTCAATTGTTAAGGAAACTAGCACTTGCTTACTTACCCTAACCTCCCCACAATCACTCAACCACTGTAACTTGTATGGTTTAGAGTGTTTCAAGGTAGGTAAATTCAATTTTTCAACTAAAGTAGTGCTAGCCAAATTAATACAATTCTTCCCATCAATGATCATGTTACATACCTTGTTGTTGATGTGGCATCTGGTACGAAAAATGTTCTCGCTCTATTGCTCTATATGACTCACTTAATTTGTGTATTGAGAGCACACCTATCAATAAGAGAATCACCATACTCTTCATTCTTATATCCATTCTTAACACTAGGCTCACGTCGCCTCCCATCTCTCCCACCTTGCAAATTTCTAATCACTGCTTCTTGATGATCCATCTTATCCCTTACTTCACCCAACACCAAGTTCAACCGCTCAAACTGTTGTTGCATAGCTTGCAACACAAATGATGAGTTATCTACCATCTCCTTTGGTGATGAGTCACTCCTATGAAACATCATTACATGCTGCACAAAGAGAATGTTAGTGAAAAACCTCACACACTCCCTTACGTGTTTACACTCGAATAATGGCACTCCACTCATGTTTCACTCTTAATTGGCTTTTTCTCGATAATAGTCTCACACTCTCTTACCTTTTACCTCAATAGTTTCTGACTCAAATTCTTTAAGAACTAGTTGAACTAAATCAAGACAATATAACCTTGTATTATTCCAACCAGTAATATAGATCTAAGAAACAAGAATAATAAATAAGGAATGAGTAAAATGACACGAGACTCAAGGAATTTATATGAGGGAAAGAGTAATGATAAAACAAGATACCCACTAGAAAGATGTTTTCAACCCCTTTGATGATAAAGCTCAATCAATAAAGGTCTTTTTTTTTTCTTTGTTGTAACTATGTAGCAAACTTTGAGCTACCCATCTTTTTTTTTTTTTAATTTTTTTTTCAAATTTTTAATTTTATTTATTTTTTCTTTTCTTTTCCTTCCCTTTCTTTCCTCTAATTCAATCACAAACAGCAATATTCAATTGAAAATTAAGCAATTGAATTCAAACACAAAAGAATTGACAATGAAGAAGATAATCAAGGGAACGACACTCCAAGCAATTGACAAACTTAGAGATGCAAGAAACCCTAGATATTTGAAACCCTAGGTGATGCAAATTTTAGCCAAATCAAAAACCCTAAGAGTTTTGGCAGCTTACTTTTTGTTTTTGTTTTTGTTTTTTTTTTTGGCAACCCTGAAACAATGAAGCCCTAGAATTGAATTTAAAGATGCAAAAATTAAAGGATAGAATCAGACCTAATTAGAAACCGAGCTCTGAATACCAAATGATATGAATCCGCAGGAAAGGAATCCCTTGAACCCACAATCAAATTAAAAACAAACCCAAGAAAGCGAAACTCAAGTCAATGGATGGAGAATCTTGATCCTATGAGAACTCATTTCAAGAACCTAGATATATTAAAATCTAGACCCATTGAAGAACCCTTCTCAAGAATCCAGATTGTAAGGAGGAACGCCACAAAGGTTGTGATTTACCTTTAATAAGTTCAAAAGTTCAATATAGAACAAGAGGAGTAAAACTCAACTCACAATGAATAAATTTATCAAATTTCATAAACTTCATAAACTGAGGCTACAAGGAGTATTTAAAGCCTTGTAAACCCTATATTGATTGAAACCCTAGCCCAAAATAAACCCTTGCTTCCAAAAGTACCCTCGGATGAATAGTATCACGGCTACAGTGAATGCTACAGTACCTCTCTTTAAACCCTAGTTTCTAACATGTAACTTTCCCAATAAGCCCTTGGCCAAAATACAAGACCTTCCTAAAAACCCTAGTTCATAAGAAATTAGATATATGTGGGCCAAATATCGAAAGCCCAATTATTCTAAACTAATAAAATAAGTCCTTTAAATTATTTAACAATATGAAAGCCTTCAAGTGCTCAAGGCCTTTAAGTCATGTTATTGCCCTCTTCCATAGCTTGTATCAAATGATTCAAAATTGGATCTTCATCCTTCAAGCCCATTTTGAATGTTGGGTTCTTGCTTAATTCGTTCCAAGTGGATTGCATCAATGCATTGCTTCCTTGATCTTCTTAACTTTTGATGTTGTAATTGGCCCATATGGAAATTACAAAGGATCTTTAAAACTAGATCCCTCTTGAGACCCATCAGTGCTGTTGCGCTCTTATGGATGAACGTTGGCAGCGAGGTGGAGGTGCTGCCGTGTATGGAGACTTGATTGAGCTGCATTATTGCATATTTTATACATTTAAAATCAATATATTTTTAATTATTTTATTATTTTATCATTGATTTTAGATGGAAAAATGATTAAGAGGCAATAAATCCAAGTTGTGATTTAAATTGATTAAAAGCATAGTTTATGCTTATTTTTATAACTTGTGATTTAATTTGATTTTGTTTCCTCACATGCACAACACACTTTAAATATTTTAGTTTAGTTTAGTTTTATCTTTATTTAATTAAAAATTTTCTTCCTCTAATTTTATTTTTGTTTATTTAATTATTATTTATTCTGTCTGTTTTATTTTATTTTATTTTATTTTATTTTTGATTTTCTGTGCAGGCTAAACAACATGTCATTTGGTCAACAAGCCAAAACGACATGTCGTTCCGGGTTATAATTGTATTCGACTTTCTGCTAAACGATGTGTCGTTTTGTCTGTCAAATTTAAGAGCCCCTCTGTTCTAAACGATTTGTCGTTTAGTCAATAGACGAAAACGACAAGTCGTTCTCGTCGTCTTCAACCTCTGCAAACTCCATGCTTACGTTCAAGCTCCTTCACCGAACCACCACTCCAGCTTGAGCACCTCCATACACAGCCAAGAACCGTTGCCTCGACTGCCCGTTCTCCTTCGGAACCACCACGCTGCATCGGGATGAAACACATGCCGAGCTATGCATGCACACCATCATCGAAGCATCAAGCTTCCATGCACTGCACCACAGCCATACCCAGTCACCTCCAGCAGCAACAGAGGACGCCGGAGATCAAGCTTCCACCGCCCAGTGAAGCCCAGCACGCACAACCCGATCAACCTCCATGGCAATTCACATGCAACCACCTTCGGCACCTACACAGCACTGCATCGAGCTACGCGATGCACCACCAAGCCCAGCACGAGGCCAGCAAGTTGACGAACATAGTGAACATGTCTTCGGTGGATGCGAGCTGAAGAGGAAGAAAAGAAAAACACAAGAGAAAGAAATGAAAAGAAAAAGAAAAAGGCCTCGAATGGAAATATAGTGAAATGAAAGTTGCGGTTTGCATGAGCTGAACAAAAACAAAAGGCTTGCGGACAGAAAGCAGGTGGGGAACAGAAGAAAGAGGAGCATTTAGTGGAGTGGTTGAACCTAGACCCATTCAGTTTAGTGGAGGAATAAAATAAAATGAAGAGGAAAGAAAAGCTGGTCGATGCATTACTGGGCGACAAGATGATGGACAAATTCAGTGGAAGAATAAAGAAATGAAAAAAAATAAAGAGACACTACGGATGCATGTTGTAATGCCGAAAGCAATGAATAGAAAATAATACTAAGGCAACAACATGCATGTGACGCCGAAAGCTATGAAAAGAAAAGAAAGAAACGCACGGCACATTTCGGCAGTGGGAAACATCAGGACCTGGCAGCTAAGCAACACTTATTTGCAGTGCTTTTTGAAGCCTATATAAGGCTTGTAAACGGACGAAGGAGAAGAAGCAGATTGTAGGGAATTAATTCGATAGTTTTTCTTTGTTGTGTTTGTGGACTGTTAAGTCCAGTAGAGCTAGGGATGAACTTGCACAATTGAGGGTGTTTTTGATTTATTTTTTATTCATGATTGTTCTTTATTAATGCAAACTCTTATTTATCATTCTCTAATTATCAATAGTATTTTTTTATCTCCAAATAATTTTGGAATCAAATCCTTTCATAGATTCAATCATGCTTTTTCTATAAAATGGTAAAATCCTTAATTATGTTTGGATTAATTTATTATCTTTATTGATTTAATTCTTTGTTGCAGTATTGCCTCCGGGTATATTGTCGTCGCTGAGTTTGTCAATAAGAATGATAATTTACAGAGGCTTAAAAAGTAGAGAATGATTTATCAAAGAGTTATCTTTCAATTAAAATGGGTTTTAATTCTATATCTTCCGATTGGGGACTCTGGAGATGAATCCCCAATTGAGTAATTCACTGAATCAAGAATAAACATAAATACCCGATTTGTGCAAGGAATTTTCGGCTTTACTATTTATAATTTGAGTGATCTTTATTTTTATTTTTGTATTTTATTTGTTAAATTGCATTCACAACTATTTTTCTTTTATTGATCATTTAATATTTTCCTTTAATTTGTTTTTATTATTTGTTGTATTTTCTTTAATCTGTCTCTCTGTGGAATCAACACCCCAAAGCTGTGTTACAACTTTCGCGTTATGTTTTGGGTGTAATCAAGACTGTAGACGTGGCTCAAGATGGCTAGGCGCGGCGAGGCTGTTGGAGAAATGGAGAGGTGCTGTCGGGGCTGCAGGCCGTGCGGAGTAGGTCGAATGGTGCTCTGTTTCAAGGAGGTAGAACAGAGGCTTCTCGGTTGGTGGATGCAGCGGTGGTGCTTGCTTCGTGTAGATGTAATGCAGTGGAGATAGTGTGGAGGTGCGGAAGCTGTGGTCTGCGAGGATGCAATTGGTGGTTGAGCTGCTGGTCCAAAAACATGCATGGCGTGAGGTTGAAGTAGACAAAAATGACGTTTTTGTCTATGGACTAAACGACACGTCGTTTAGCAGATTGTAGTTTCAATTAGATGAAAAAATGACAGGTCATTTTTGTTTGCCTTTGGACCAAACGACATGTCGTTTAGTCTGTGCTGAAAAACAAAAAATAAAAAATAAAAAGTTAAATAAAATAAGACAGATAGAATAAATAATAATAATTAAAGAAACAAAAAATAAAACTAGAAAAATAAAATAAATAAATAAATAAAGATAAAATAAAACTAGACTAAAATAATAAAAGTGTGATGTGCATGTGAAGAAACAATATTAAATTAAATCACAAGTATTAAAATCAAGTATAAATTATGCTATTAGTCAATTTAAATTACAATTTAGATTTATGCCTCTTAATCATTTTTTCATCTAAAATCAATAATAAAATAGTAAAACAATTAAAAATATATTGATTTTAACTGTATAAAATATGCAATAATGCAGCTCAATCACCTGGCCTTCGTGACGACCCTGTAGACTGAGGTAAGGGTTTGGGCAAGTGTATAGAGGAGACATGGTACTAGGCTCCCATGAACTTCTCGTCGGCCTTGTAGACTGAGGGACGGGTTGCAGCAAGTCTGTGGAGACACTATACTTGGCTCTCTTGGTCTTCTTGTCGCCCTTATAGACTAAGGGAATGATTGAGGCAAGTCCGTTGAGAGAGGGTACTTGGCTACCCTAGTGTTCTCTTTAGCCTTGTAGATTGAGGGAAATGTTGTGGCAAGTCCGTGGAGACACGGTACTTTGCTCCCTTGGTCTTCTCGTCGGCGTCGTAAATTGAGGGAAGAGTTGAGGCGAGTTCGTGGAGAGATGGTACCTAGCTCCCCCGATCCTCTCGCCACCCTCGTAGATAGTGGGAAGGGTTGTGGCGAGTCTATGAAGCCATGGTACTTGGCTCCCCTAGCCTTGTCATTGATCTCGTAGACTAAGGGGCGGGTTGAAGCAAGTCTGTGGAGACATGGTACTTGGCTACACTGGCCTTCTCGTTGTCCTCATAAAATGGGGGAAAGGTTGCGGCAAGTCCGTAGAGACATGGTACTTGGCTTCCCTAGTTCTCTCATAGCCCTTGTAGACTGAGGGAAGGGTTGAGGCTAGTCCATGCAGACATAGTACTTGGCTGCTCTAATCCTCTTTGCCCTTGATTGAGCTGCATTATTGCATAGTTTATATAGTTAAAATCAATAAATTTTTAATTGTTTTACTATTTTATTATTGATTTTAGATGAAAAAATAGTTGAAAGAAATAAATCCAAGTTGTGATTTAAATTAATTAAAAGCATAGTTTATGCTTATTTTTATAACTTGTGATTTAATTGTACAATATTTATTCACATGCACAACACACTTTTAATATTTTAGTCTAGTTTTGTTTTATCTTTATTTAATTATTTATTTTCTTTTTCTAGTTTTATTTTTGTTTATTTAATTATTATTATTTATTCTGCCTGTTTTATTTCATTTTAATTTGTTTTATTTTATTTTTATTTTATTTATTTTTATTTTTATTTTCAGCACAGGCTAAACGACATGTCGTTTGGTCAACAAGACAAAACGACATGTCGTTTTGAGTTATATTGAATTCACCTATCTGATTAAACGACGTGTCATTTAGTCCATGGACGAAAACGATGTGTCGTTTTGTCTGTCAAATTAAAAGCTTCCTTGTTCTAAACGACTTGTCGTTTAGTCAATAGACGTCGTTTTCGTCATCTTCAACCTTCATCCAGCCTCTACAGTGCACGCAAAGCAGCTCCTCCACACCACCGTTCGATGCCACCAAGCTCCTCCACCTGCTGTAGAACTTCATCCACCACCCTAAGCACCTCTGCCCAGCCAACTAAACCACCCATGCATTGCACCATCGCCATGCACGGCCTCCAACAGCGGCACCACTAAACTGTCCAGCTAGCCTTGCCCACTCTCCTCCAGTGGCAACAACCTCCTCCTCCGAAGCCACCAGCTCAAACATGCAACCTTCATGGAAGAAACCGGCAGCTAGCATCCTCTGTTTTCACTTCATAAAACAGAGGAACTGTGAACCACCTTGCTGCCAACGTGCATCCACTGCGCTGCCCCAGCCGTGCCCAACAACCATCACCACTGCGCATGTACAGCCTGCAGCATCCAGCATTACTCAGCACCACCTTGTGCAACCGCACTGCCTCCACTTCTGCTCAACCTTTTCCTGCACATGAAGACACAGAATGTGAAATGAAGAAGAAGAAAAATAAAAGAAAAAAAAGCCAGTGGAATAAACTCCAACACAGAAACCTCCTCTCTATCTCTCGGCTCCATCTCTCAGTTAGTGATGGAAGAAAGCAAGAATAATAAAATGGAAATATCAACTCGTGCGCACTAAGGAAAAGTGGGTGATTAATGCACTTAAAATGGGACCTGTCGGTGGAGATGAACTGGAAAGCCGAAACGTGTGCATGTGGGAAACAACATACAGACGGACGGCCAGCGAGAAGGAATATTTTTTTCTCTTCAGTGGACTACACGGCAATTATTCTTTGTGGCTTTTGAAGCCTATAAAAAGGCTTGAAATGAACAAAGAGAAAGTCATTAGAGTTTTGGAGAGCTCCTTATTTCTCTTCGGCAGTTCACTTCTCTTTGTAGTGTTTATTTGAGTTTATTTCATTTGAGAGTTAATTTATTTTCTTTAAGCTTGTTTTGTAATATTTGGTGTTGTGTTTTATTTTAGTTTTCTTATGGAGAATTTATCATTGAATTCCATGGTTCTTGTGATGAACATGGTTGGCTAATTTTTCGTACTAAGGTTAAGAGGTGAAGTCTAATGATTTAAATATTGTTTTAGATCAATAATAGAGTTTATATTGTGAGTTTGATTAATTGATTGGTGTTATTATTAGAAACTTTTATTATCTATATATTTCTCTTGATTCATTGTGATTTCCGAATACAGTGAATGCTTGAAAAATTCCTGTGATAATCAATTGGACTTGTGAATATTTCTACTATCAATTATTCAAACTTAATATTTGGTGATTATTTTTCTTGGGCTTAATTGTTAAATCTTCCAGTTAGATGGAATCATTATTCTAGTCTAACTGAGCAAATTTGATTGGAAACAATTTTATAAATTATTAGATGGATCCTCGAAACCTTAGTCGCTCTCCATATTAATTCATTTTATTATTTTAGTTATATTTTGTTACTTTAAAAATCTCATCCCAGTAATCTCCTCTTTTTGATTGTACGTTCTTTTTAATAATTTATTTTTATTTTATTCTCTTTATCACATTAGTCAATCCCTGTGGATTCGATCCTGTAAGGTACTACGACACCTGTATACTTGCAGGTAAAACTGTTCTAGATTTTTGGTTTATTATTTTGAGTGAAAGATCAGACTCAACAGCCCTCGTAGACTGAGGGCTGGTTGAGGCAATTTTGTGGAGACACGGTAGTTGGCTCCAATGGTCTTCTTGTCCAACCCATCGACCTCGTAGAATAAGTGAATGATTGAGGCAAGTCCGTGTAGACAAGGAACATGACTCGCCTGTTCTTCTTTTAGACCTCGTAAACTGAGTGAAGGGTTGAGGCGAGTGTGTGGAGATACGGTACTTGACTCCCCTGGCCTTCTCATCGACTTCATGGACAAAGGGAATGGTTGAAGCAAGATTGCGGATACACAGTACCTGGCTCTCATGGCCTTGTCGTCGATCTCGTAGACTGGGGAAAGGGTTAACGCATGTTCTTGGAGACACGATACATGGCTCCCCTAGTCTTCTTGATGACCTCGTATACTGAGGGAAGCATTAGGGTAAGTCCGTGTAGACATGGTACTTGGCTCTTAGTGTGAAAATATTTGCATCTGAACTAAATCCCAACAAGTAGTAAGATTCTAAAGAAAAGAGTGACAAACCTACAATGACTAATTATTTACTATTTGAAAATAAATCTGAAATTTTATAGATTTTACCACCTGAATTAAACTAACGTGATTGAAAAAAAAATTAAAAGAAAAGGGAATAAAACTTAAGGTTGTAGAGATAATAAAAATAAATCTAGAGCTTTTGATTTCACCTAGCTAATCTCACAATTTATTATTTATTTTTATAAAATCCCAATTTTTCAAGTTGATGAAAAAGAAATTTCTTAATTATTCTATGTTTTCTCTCGAATAACATTAGAAATATCTCCTCCTAATAATTCATCATATCTCTATGTAAATTAAATTATGTGGAGATTCATTAAGTTTGGATTTTTCTTAATCTAAAGCACACTAATTGCGGTAAAGTATCTCTATCTTACGCTCAACTAATGATGTTTAATCTTAAAAGCTTCTAATCACAAATCACCTCTCGGTTTCATTATGATTCAATAGATGAAACAATAATTGGCCAGAAAATTGTAAGCAATAAGATCAAGGATAAATACTCAACATGAAAAAAATTGGAAATAAAATAACTTGGAATTTAAATTGTATGTTTAAAGCTATACTACATCAAAGCCCTAGAAAAATAAAATTATTTCTTGCAAAATCTGAAATCAACTAGGTTCTTATTGGAATACATCAAAAGAAAATTAAAGAGAAGAGAATAAAACTTTTTTGCTTGAAATAGGTTGATGAAGCATTCAAGATTGTTGAAGATCTCTCTTCATTGAGACTTGGCAACAACATTCATTCTCCTCAAGTTCTAGGGAAATTTCCTTGAGAAGTAATGTTAAAATTAGGAAGGAACGGTTACAACGTAACCAAAAACTGTGAGGGCCTAGAATCAAAAGGAAATTGGATACAAACTAATTTTTCAAGGTTTTGTCGAAAACTCACACCGAAAGCCCAGAAAGATTTACAAAAGGAACAAATCACAAAATCTTGGAAGAGAGTATCTCAATAGAAATTGTTGATGTCGTGTTTCGCGGCCTGGGCAACTCCACGTTGTTGGGGCTTAACATCTGGTTTCTGCTAAGATGATAAATGGTGAGCTCTGGTCCATGATACCTCCGATGCTCAAGTCAATCTCAATGATGGAGATGGAGGGAGAATATTAAGGAGAGTTTTTTTTTTCAAATAAATAGACGAAGGTCTCCTATCCATGAGAGGCCCTGTCCTAAGTTTATTAAAAAGGCTTTCACTTATGGTAGAGGAATACTGTGGAAACAATCCCAAAGGCCATCGTAGAGTTTTGAAAGATGAACAATAAAAGCCAAAACTTAGGTGCCAAAAAATCAAAGGCAAAAATAAACAATCACACACTAATCACCGTCTAATATAGGGAATGCCAAGTTTGTCTAATCGAATTAATCCCTGAACACGACCTTGAATGGAAGATGCGTCACAAAAATCTGAAGTTAAATCTTGAGACCCCTGCTTTGCCAAGAAATCTGCCACCATATTAGCTTGTCTATATATATGATGAAATCAAACATTGACGTCACAAAACCATGCTTTTCACTTCCTCCCAAAAATCTCAAAGGAACCAATACTTACATATCCCCGATGCTAACCAATCAACTATAATAGCAGAATCCGATTCTACCAACACATCCCACAAATTTAATTGTTGACATAACCGAAGTCTATCATGCAAAACTCTACATTCAGTAATGGTATTATTGGCATGATCATATGCATGTGCAAACCCCCCAAGGACATCGCCATTAGCATCCCGAATGATACCCCCTCCCCCAGCCTCACCCGGATTGCCGCAAGATCCTCCATCCACATTTAGCTTTATTCTTCCTCTTTTAGGTGGACTCCATGCAATTAGCTTAATTGGCTTGGAAGAAATAGGAATAATCGAACATGCGAGCCACTCCATAACCTCCCTATCATCTCCACCCATATGCTTGAATTTCTTAAGTTTGCAAGCAATATCTCTAATCCATACTTTAATTGATCTAATAACATTTTTAGCCATAAATTTAGTACCTTCCATTCTTGCTGCACATCTTGCCCTCCATATCGCCCAAGAAATGACTATAGGAAGAGACCCCCGAAGCCATCCAACCTAAGAACACATAGAAGCTCTATGCCACCAACTCCACATCATCCCCTTCAAGCTCTGGATCTGCGGAAGTCAAACTCAGCATGCATCGGCAAAAACCTCTAGACCATTTTAGCTCCGTCCCCCTCACATAATAAATGATGGAATGTCTCCACCATAGTCTGATCACAACACTCACATTTAAAGACTAAAGGAATTCCTAAATTCCGAATAACATGGTCAATTGGAATAGGTCTTCTCTTAGCTTTCCAAATTCATCAGTTCACGTAATGACACAAGTTGGGCCTCATTTCATCAACAACCTCCACCACTTGTAGGTTAACACTCCCAATAACAAGAACGAAATCAATTAGTGGTCCATCTCCTAACCAAAAATTCACATTACCTCTCCAGATTACACTCTTTGAGTTGTTTAGTACTCTCGGCATTAGGGCCGTCACCGCCCTCCAGAATCTCGATCCTTTGTGCCCCTACATAACTGAATAGATATGGTCATTACCAACATATTTTGAAGCAAAAAAATCCGACCACATTGTACCACTTTTAATTAATTTCCAAGCAAACTTCATAAGCAAGGATTCTTGAACCTCATGAAATGCCTGAATCTCGAGTCCCCCCTCCTCCACCGGTAAACAAATTTGCTTTCAAGAGATCCACTTTCTTTTTTTTTTTATTTTCTTCCGAGTTCCCTTATAGAAAATTTGAAAAAATCTTGTTAAGCCTCGAGATAACTCCTTTTGGAATATTCAAAATCGAGAGCATATGAATCGGCATACCATTTAGAATATGTTTGATTAAAACAATTTTACCCCCAAAAGATAAGAGTTTACTTTTCCATCCAGCCACTTTCTTTTGGACTCTAGCCAAGAACGGATCAAACATGTTATTTCTCATGCGTCCCACATATAATGGCACGCCCAAGTAAGTGCATGGCCAGTTGCTATGCATAGATGACTTCCCTCCATTAGCAAAAATCAGCACATCATCCACATATAGCAAATGGGAAATCAAAGATCCTCCACTAGAATGAAAAGGTTTAATCTGGCCCAAACTAAAATCTTTGTTGATCATCCGCGAAAGAATCTCTTTAGTTAAAATGAATAAATAAGGGGAGAGAGGATCACCTTGCCGCAGACCACGCGAGGCCTTGAAGAAACCTTTAGTGCAGCCATTTAGCATCACCAAATAGTAAGGGGACGAAATAGCATTAAAAATA
This sequence comes from Cyclocarya paliurus, assembly GCA_029856935.1. Classification (NCBI taxonomy): domain Eukaryota; kingdom Viridiplantae; phylum Streptophyta; class Magnoliopsida; order Fagales; family Juglandaceae; genus Cyclocarya; species Cyclocarya paliurus. The sequence continues at coordinate 20,043,122 of CM056947.1, read as the reverse complement.
ATACTACACCATTTATCCAAAAAACCCAACAGACGAAGGATCTCTAAAAGAAAACTCCAATTAACATGGTCATAAGCTTTGGCCATGTCAATTTTCAGCATCACATTTCAACCTCACTTTCTTGTTAATTCCTTGAACAAATTCCTAAGCTAGTGACATTATCAAAAATACTTCTTTTCGGAATGAACGCAGCCTGCTCAGGAGATATGATTTTATCCAGGATTGGAGCCATTCGAAAAACCATAATCTTTGACATAATTTTATACACTACCGAGCAAAGACTAATTGGCCGAAATTGGCTAAAACCCAAAGGTTTATCCACCTTCGGAAGCAGGACCAAGTTGGTAGCCCCAAAGAAAGTGGAAAACGATTGCCTTGCAAACACATTAGTAGCCATCTCTAACAAATCATTTTTAACAATACCCCAGGCCATCATGAAGAAATTGGCAGCAAAACCATCTGGACCTAGGCTACTATTCGCTGGGATAGACCATAGAGCCTTCTTCACCTCCTTGAGAGAAGGTTCAGAACACAAACTCTCATTCTCATCCATAGAGACAATTGGATCTAGTAAATCCAAGGCAGCCGAATCCTTAACTACAGGCGACGCCGAAAGTAATTCCTGGAAAAATGAAATAGCGCCCTCACGCACTGCGTCAATAGAGTCTAGCATAGTTATGTCCTCCATCCTCAACTTCTCAATCCGCTTTTTTTTTTTAATCCGTATGGCAGCCTGGAAGAAACTAGTATTAGAGTCACATTCTGCAATCCACTTAATCCACGATTTCTGGCATGCCAAAGTCTCCTCCCGATGAACCCATTTTAGATGCTCATGCTTGCACTGCAGGAGATCATTTTCAACATGACCCGAATAGTTACTGGATACCTCAATCTCCAACTCAATAATACGGTCTTCCTATCTTTTTATTTCCTCCTCTACTCGGCCAAAAGTGATTTTATTCCAATTCTGCAAAGCAGCTTTGAGAAATTTTAATTTCCTACTAATCCGCACCATAGCACACCCATTAATACTAGAATTCCACACCTCCTGCACTAATGGAATAAACCCCTCATGCGAACCCCACATATAGAGAAATTTGAAAGGCTGAGCAATAGACTCCCGTTCTCTAATAATCTGAACAAGCATCGGTGCGTGGTTGGATGATGAATGAGGCAAATAAGACACCCGAATATCACCAAATAAATTCAAAAACTGCATATTAACAAGTACTCTATCCAATCTTGCCCATATTCTTCTACCACCTAACCGTCCATTGCACCACGATAATTTACTATCTTAAGAAGTTATAGGAAGAATGTATATAGATGTCAACCTCTTTATTGATCGTGGGAGGAGTCTATTTATACCTGACTATCTGGTCTTTATGGTAGTGGGGTGTCGCTCTATAGGAGATCGGATGTTCATGCAGTTCACCTGCCGTGCTACAGGCCAATCAATCCTAATGGTGACTACTCTTGACACAAGGACTAACGTTGAACGTACTGATTGAGCTGCATTATTGCATATTTTATACAGTTAAAATCAATACATTTTTAATTGTTTTATTATTTTATCATTGATTTTAGATGAAAAAATTGATTAAGAGGCATAAATCCAAGTTGTGATTTAAATTGATTAAATAGCATAATTTATGCTTGATTTTAATACTTGTGATTTAATTGTGTAATATTTCTTCCATGACAGCATACCTTTAATATTTTATTCTTCATTTTTTTTCTTCTTCTAGTTTTGTTTTATTTTATTTTTGCTTTGCTTTTATTTATTTATTTTTGTTGTTGTCGTTTGTCTATTTTTATTTTTATTTGTTTTAGTTTTTTTTTTCAGGCCCCTCCTAAACAACATGTAGTTTTGTCCATAGACAAAAACTACATGCTGTTTTGGTCATCTTCAACGTCCAGCACAATGAACACTGCCGCACGTCCAACTGCCCCTCCACCCAGCCACCATTCGAAGCCAACCTGCATCACCAAGAGCCACCGTCCAGCCTCCTCCAGAAGCACTGCTTCGAACTCCACCGAGCTACGCAGCACCCCACCTTGCCAACCACCTCACTCCATTACTCAAGCCACCATCCAAAGCCATGAACCTCTTGTGCATCACCACCTCGCTGCCACCTTCCATAGTAGTGCACACGTCGTCTCCATCATGTTAGCACAACCACCTATACACGGCAGCATTACCACTGTGAGCCATCCTCAACACGTCCAACAGCCACTGCACTGCATCCGCAAGATAGAAGCACCATCCACCTCTATTTTCATACACCCAAAATAGAGCATCCCAAGCTCCACCACGCCGCATGATGCCCACAGCTCCATCTCCATCTCTCTCTCAAAGTTCTCCATTCCTCGGCCAGTTGGTTGACGAACACAGAAGACAACAATGCTGTGACAGACAGATGCTTCACAAAAAAAAAAAAAAGAAAAAGAAAAAAAGAAGTTAAGTTTTTCAACTTGCGTACTAGAGGAAACACCAAACAGAAGGAAGAAATGAAGAAAAATCAATTCGGTGGACAAACGGAAAAGACACAGAAAAAGAATAGAAAAAAAGGGAAGCTTTCGATTTTAGACGGAAGAGCAAGACACATCATTATTTTTCTTTTTGGTATTACGCGAGACGCACACGGACGCAAGCTGAGGGCCCAGCAACAGAAGACAAGAAAATTTTGGCATATCTCCATTTCGAACAAAGCGGAGTCCGGGATCATGGTTTCAGCTGGAGGAAGAAATAAAAGACATGGAGACCACATGCGGAAAGAACGGAAGAAAAGAAAGGAGGAGAAACCTGAGAAGAAAGCTGGGCAAGAAAGAAAGAAGTAAAAACCAACATACATGTGGGGAACAAGACAGACGCACATGGGCAACCAGACGAAAAGAAAGAAAAGAAAATTATATTGATGTAACTTTTCGGTCTGTAACACACAGATGCAAGCTTTCGGAGCAAATAAATTTTATGAGTGGGAGACATAAGGACCTAGAATTAGGGACGGGTGCAAGCAGCACTTATTTGCAGTGTTATTTTGAAGGCTTATATAAGGGCTTGGAATCAGACGGAGAAAACTCGTTAGATTTTAGGAGTAGGAAGTAGAGAAATAAAACAGTTAGAGTTTGTAATTAGGAGTAGGAATAGAATAGAGTAGAAGTACTATTTTAAGTGTGATTTAATTTTCTAATTTTATTATTTTTATTTTATTTCAGTTTGATGTTATGATAAACATGCCTAAATTTTTCGTACTAAGGTTAGAGGTGAAGTCTAATGATTTAAATATTATTTTGGATCAACAATAGAATTTATATTGTGAGTTTGATCAATTGAATGGTGTTATTATTAGAAACTTTGATTATCTATATACTTTTCTTGATCCATTGTGATTTCCGAATACATTGGATGCTTGAAGAATCCCTGTGATAAACAATTAGACTTGTGAATGTTTCTGCCATAAATTGTTCAAACTTAATCTCTAGTGATCGGAAGAATTTTTGGAAACTGCTGATTGATTGGAATCATTATTCTAGTTTAACTGAGATAAATTGATTGGAAACAAAATTTTAAATTATTAGACGGATCCTCAAAACCTTAGTCATTCTTCATATTGATTTATTTTATTATTTCAGTTATATTTTGTTACTTTAAAAATCCTCATATCAGTAATCTCCTCTTTTTGATTGCATGTTCCTTTTAATAATCTATTTTTATTTTATTCTCTTTATCACATTAGTCAATCCCTGTGGATTTGATCATGTAAGGTAATACAACACTTGTATACTTGCGGGTAAAACTCCTCTGGATTTTTAGTTCATTATTTTGAGTGAAAGTTCAACCGCAACACGTACCGAACCCCGGGATGCATTGAATGCGAGGCACCTTCCCTCCATAGCTCTCTACATCTCATTAATGCAGCATGGCCCCAGCCAGGCATTCCTACCTTCTTGCCATGTTTGGACACTGATGTTTAGGGTTAGGGAATGTTTCTATCTGTCGGTCAGGGGGTGTCAAACTGTCCCTCCTACCATATGTCTATCATTGTTCCCTATCTAACCATCCCTTCTATTTGGGCCTCTTGAGTATGCTTGGCCCAGCCCAGACTTCATATCTGGGCTCTAGCCTGAGCCCTTCCCTTAGACCGATCCAGGGAGCCTGGTCCCTTCTCCTGGTTTGGCCCAGGGGATAATACCCCTCAGAGTACCCCACGAATTCCTAGCATGCTTGTAGGCTGGGAATTAAGAAGAAAGACCTGCCACGTTCCCCTGCATTTAAACCAAGGAGCCGTTATGGCTGCCTTCATCTACGTGTCAGAGCATAAGGGGATTGTGATATCCACACGTGCTTATTCGCTCGTTCACCTTCCCTAGGGCGCTGGGATACGTAACGACCCCGCGACGCTTTGACTCTTCAATGTAGAAAGTGAATGATTGTTCCCGCCCTCATTAATTGAGGTTGTCCCATCAGAGGGACTCCCTGTGCTTACACGCGTTGTTCGGGGTTGGCCTGTGTCGATCACGTGCCTTACTGGTGTTGCCCAGTTCATTTTTCTATAATTGTCACACCCCTTCAGATTCTATGCTGTCATTTCCTCAGAAGCCCATCCGTTACCTCACCCTTATTTTATCCTGTCACTCTCCTTTCTTTGTCCTTTCTGTTGTTATTTTTCTTCAACATCCACTTTCGTTTTCCCCTTTAGGTCTTCCTCTTCATCCTCCTTTGTTTCCAAATCTATCTTTCTTCCTTCCTCTGCCATGGCTGGCCAAGGTGACATCAAAGCTCATCTCATGTTTCGTCAGGAGGCATTGGTTATCTGCTGTGACTGGTAATGATCTTCATACATACCATAGGTCGTACCACATTCCTCCTGAGACCGTTCTGTAGATCCCTGGTTCTCGCGTCTTTGAGGTGGACATTGATAGGCTGGCGACGCGTGTTGCCCTCTACCTTCTAATGTTTAACAATGGTTTGCGGTTGCCATTTTGCCGCCCAGTGAGGGACATTCTAGACTTTTTGGGGTTGGCCCCGGCGCAACTCAGTCCCAACTCCTGGCGTTTGATGATGGCCAGCTGTATTGCCTTTCGGATCGTTCTCAAGGAAGATTTGAGGTTTACCTAGGCCTGACAGCCCAAGAGTCCGTGTATCCCATCATTCTTCTCGACGGGAGTCTCTACAGCTTTCTGTCCTGGTCCCCGGAGAAATGGTTTGTCTCCTTGGAGAAGCGTTATTCTTCGGTTAAAGACTGACAACGATGCTTCTTCTTCATCTCTAGCTCGGGATAGTACCTTAACACTATGTTGTCCTTGCCTTGGTTCCCCTTGTGATGACCAATTGCCTTAGCCCTCTTGCTTGGTCTTTGGACAATAATGGCAATGAAGGGTCCCTAGGTTGATGAAGGTATTGTGTTTAGTGATGAAAATGATGATGATGATAAGATCGGGTGATCTAAGTGATAATTTGGTGTGTCTGATGCAGTGTGGAATTGCTTGAAGGTTGCCCTTGATGTTGGCACCACTTGGATGATGCTTAGGGTTGGTATGGTGGAGTTAGGCTAGGGTTTTGGATTGTGGCTAAGGAGGATTTCGAGATTGGGAAGAGTTGGTTTAGGGTTAGAAACATGACTATTGCTTTCCAATTGGCTGTTTTTGCGTTAATTGCTACTTCATCAATCTTACTGATTAGTGTACCCGTTGTATTTGCTTCTCCTGATGGTTGGTCGAGTAACAAAAATGTTGTATTTTCCGATACATCATTATGGATTGGATTAGTCTTTCTGGTGGGTATCCTTAATTCTCTCATTTCTTGAACCTACTCGTTCCATTTAGATCCAAAAATGAAATGACCCCCTCCTAATTCTTTCATTTCAGGTTGTGAGACACATTAAAATTAAATAAAATATAAGTCCCAAAAATGCAAATAAAGAAAAAAATGAAGGGGAGGGGTCAAACAAATATTTAAAAATTAAAAAATTATTAATTATTTATATTATATATTCTAATTATATTATAATATAATATTGAGTTCACATATAATTGGGGTGGTCATTTTGAAGTAAGAAAGACTTCAGATATGTTTCATGAACATTTGAGCTAGTTTTGTTTGCCATTTATTGAGTTTACATATAATTGGAGTATCTATGCTACTACTAAAAGTTTTACCTTCTGAAATTGTTTATAGAATTAATCCATTTACTCCTTTAGATTTAATGTTTTTACCTATTGATGACAAGAGTAGCTTGGCTTGATTCTTCCAAATTCTTGAACAAATTAATGATAATCCATATGAAGTGGATCTTCCAAATAAGTATAATGTTTCTGCTATTTTCAATGTTACTAACCTTTTTCCCTTTGATGCAGGTGGAGATTTGAGGTCGAATCCTTTTGAGGAAAGGGGGAATGATGGGATCCAAGATGGGCCTATGCTTAAAGATCTTTTGCAAGTTTCAGATGGGCCAATTACTAAGATCAAGAGACAAGAGATCAAGGAAGCAATGTAAGGATTGGTACAATCCACTTGGGAAGAGTCTAGCAAGAGCCGAATATTCAAAATGGGTTCGAGAGAACGAGATTCAGTGATCATCCACGTGATACAAGCTATGGAAGAGTGCAACATAAAATAGGGCCTATTATTATGGTTATGTGATTGAAGGCCTTGGACTTATTTGATTAATTAAAGGGGCTTATTTTATTAGTTATAGGAATTAGTCTAGAATAATTGGGCATGAAGATGTTTGGCTCACATATGTCTTATTTATTATGAACTAGGGTTTTTAGGAAGACTTTGTATTTTGGCCAATGGCATATTTGGAAAGTTACTTTTTAGGAACTAGGGTTTAAAAGCAATGTAGCCGAATACTGTAGCGCGATACTGTTCACGCCGCGACATTGTTCACTCAGGGGCATTTATGGAAGATGGGGATTTATTTATCTAGGATTCATTAGGTTTTGCTTTAAATACTCTTTATAGCCTCATTTTAATCAATTTATGAAGTTTATGAAATTTGATGAGTTATTCATTGTGAGTTGAGTTTTACTCCTCATGTTCTTGGTTGAACTTTTGAACTTATCAAAGGTAAATCACAACCATTGTGGCGTTCCTCCTTGTAATCTGGGTTCTTGAGACGGGTTATTCAACGGGTCTAGATTTTAATATAATCTAAGTTTTTGAAATGAGTTCTCTTTGGGTCTAGATTCTCCATCCATTGACTTGAGTTTGATTTTCTTGAGTGCGTTTTCAAATTGATTGTGGGTTCAAATGACTCAATTTCCCTTATTTGTGAGTTGAGTTTTACTCCTCTTGTTCTTGATTGAACTTTTGAACTTATCGAAGGTAAATCACAACCTTTGTAGCATTCTTCCTTGTAATCTAGGTTCTTGAGACGGGTTATTCATCAGGTCTAGATTTTAATATAATCTAGGTTCTTGAAACGAGTTCTCTTCGGGTCTAGATTTTCTATCCATTGACTTGAGTTTGGCTTTCTTGGGTGCGTTTTCAAATTGATTGTGGGTTCAAGGGATTCCATTTCCCTCGGGTTCATTTTTAGATTTTATTTACTGTTTTAGCTTTTAAGATGAATTTTAATTTTAATTGATTTATTTGTGGGTTTTTGATTTTTATTGTTGCATTTAAATTATTTCACTGTGTTTGGAATATTTTATTTAGCTTCTGGTTTTAATTTCATCTTCGTTGGATTTTTCGGGACCCAGCTTGAAAGTCTGGATCTTCATTTTTTCCCTCTTCTTTTTCCTTTCTTTCCTTTTTTTCTTCTTTCTTTTTTCTCTTTCCTCGGTTCCTTCCCGCGTACCCCCGACTCTCTCTCCCTTCTCTCTCTTCTCTCTCCTCTCTCCACCGTCGCTCACGGGCTTACTCTCGCCGCGCCGCCTCCCGGCCGTCGTGCACCTCACCGCCGGCACCAGCAGCTCCCCCGTGCGCCGGCGACCTCACCCCTAAAATCTCAGACCACCTTGTGCCGCCGTTAGCCGCCGTGAGCCAGTTGAACCCGCGGTGGGTTTTTCCTCCTTCCGCCGCCGTCCGGCCGCCATTGGCCACCAACTTTCTACCACATCATCACCGGCCCAATACCAAACTTTTCCACCCAAACCCGGCCCCGATCCGTCGCCGGAGCCGGTCGAACGAGTACCAAACCCGATTCGGGTATTCCGGCCAAAAACCACCTATTTCTGCCACTATTCTCGGCAAACCACCACCACCATTAGATTCACCACCTTCCATAGGCCCTACCCTATAAATTTCGAGTCTCCGTTTGAAACCGTGAAAAATTCTTATTTCACTGCATTTCGGCCAGTGTTTTTACACTGTGCGAATTTGCAGCTTTGGTGATTTCCAGTGCCTCGGAACCTTCGTTAAATTGTTTTAAAGCGCTGTAAGTATTTCCTAAACATTTCTTTGAGATTTAATTATATTTATGTAATTAACTGCTTTTATTTATATATTGTATTCTGGTTGGTTTCCGGACTGAGTCCGAGGAGTTCGGGGGTGGTTGGATTGATCGGAGTATTTGTTGTGTGTGATTATTGTGATCTGGTTGATTATTGGAGTTTGGGTTATTGTTGGAAATTGAATCATTTGTGGATTGATTAATTGTGGATATTCTGGATTTGTTGGTATTGTGATCTTTGAGGGTTGATCATTGGATTTTGTGGTTTCATTGCATATTGCACACATGGCATGTTTGTAAATAGAAAACTGGGTTTTCGTGTATTGCATTCATGTTCATGTGGTTTTCATGAAAACTGGGTTTTCATGTGTTGACTGGATTTGTGGGTGCGTGTGTATCACGACCCCAAGCCGAGATGGGGTATTATCTCGGTGGAGCTCCTCTGGTCACTCGGGAGCGCAATATACTGAGTGATGTCCCCTGGGTTGTCGCCGGGCGACAACGGGATCGGACGTTGGACGTGCCGACTCCGTGGCCCTTCTGCTGGCGGGGGCTAGAGGATGACCTGGCCACGAACGCACTGGGTGCGGAACTGGGCATCTCTCGTAAAGTAGCCAGGACGTGCGGATGGTCCATAGGGGAGACCATGGTGCATATGGTTAATTGGTTAATTGGATTAACTGGAAAAGAGCTGTTTTCTGGGAAAATAGCGTGAGTTGATTTTTGTGCATCATTTTCTGGGAAAATGATGGAAATGTTTTTGTGTGCCATTTTCTGGGAAAATGGTGGAATGGATTTTTTTTTAGAATGATTTTAAGCCAAATGAGATTTTTGGCGTGTGTTGCATTTTTTTTCATGTGCATCATTGGGCATGCTTGGTTAATTGTTAGAGTATGGTTTTATCTCTGGGCATGGTTAGGTTATAACTTACCTGCGGTACCATTTCATGGTACTGCAGACTTTGTTGATGATGCAGATGCCGAGCCTGAGGATCTGGCTCCCCCGGAGGAGTGATCTGGGATCACTCATGCTGTAGTTTTATTTCCAGACTTGTATTTTATTTTTCTGGGACTTGGCTTTATTTTTAAGGTATTTTGTATATTTGGATATCTGTATTAATTAAAATTCTGGTACTAGTAGACTTTATTACCTTCCGCTGTGTTTTTAATTGTGCACTGTTTATTTGTTGCACACACCTGACACTTGTCGTTGGGATGCGTGACCGGTTGTCATCATCCCGGGTGTCTCGATTTCCGTGTTGGTCCGTACATGGAAGTCAGGGGCGCCACAGGTGGTATCAGAGCGGTTTGGCTCTGGGTAAAGCCACATGTCCCTTAGGTGCAGTACCAGAAATTTTTTAAAAAGTTGTGATTTAAAATTATTTTGATTTGAAATATGTTATTTTTAATGGTTTTAATTTATTGTTGATAGTTTGATTGATTTTGAATTTATTTATTTTATTATTTTTATTTAATATTGTTTTATTTTATTTTATTTGGATGTTGCTATTACCCTTAATTAAATTTTGTTCGGGACTAAAGTGGGGTTGAGAATTGTGCTTTGACAGAATATGGTGAGGCCAAGGAGGCAGGATAAGGAACTTATGGGGGAATCTTCCAACAATGAGGTGGATAATGCCATTGCTAGGGCATTAAATAGGATGGCGGATCTCTTCCATCAGAATATCAGGCCGCCTCAAGTTGACCAAAATATTGTGGTTCAAGTGGGGTGTTCTTACGAGAGATTTCTTAAATATCGGACCCCGATGTTCTTTGGATTTGATGTTTGTTTGGTTTGATGTTTGGTGTGGTTTGATGTTTCTTTTGGATTTCATTGGTGTGTGTGTTTGGTTCAGGGAGAGTCCGTTTGTATGATTTTTATGCTTGCACCTTGTTTGATTCTGGAGCATCCAAATCTTTTGTGTCTACCACTTTTGCACGGATGTGCAATTTGGTCACGGAAGCCTTATCGCAACCATTGGTAGTAAGTCTTCCCAATGGAGAGATGGTGTGGTGTTCTAAAGTCGCGATGGGGTGTCCTTTGGATTTTAATGGGAGGACACTAGATGCGGATTTGATTGTATTCAAGTTGCTTGGATTTGATATTATTCTTGGAATGGACTGGCTATACCGGTATTCGGCGTGCATTAATTGTAGAAGTCGAGTTATTGGATTCCAGCTTGCAGAAGGTGATTATTTGGAATATGTGGGGAGTAAGTTGAAGGCGAATCCTATAGTTATATCTGCAGTTCAAGCAAAGAAAGATATAGCTTGTGGAGCCGATGCATTTTTGGTTCAAGTGGTGTCTTCGCCGTCCGAGAAGAAGTCTATAGCGGATATTCCAGTTGTAGAAGAATTTTCAGATGTTTTTGTTGATGATTTGCCAGGGTTGCCTCCAGTTAGGGAATTGGAGTTTACAATTGATTTGGAACCTGGAGCCGCTCCTGTGCATAGAGCTCCTTATCGTATGGCGCCGGCTGAATTGAAGGAATTAAAGATCCAGTTGCAAGAGCTAGTTGACAAGGGTTTTATTCAACCTAGCATGTCACCATGGGGAGCACCGGTGTTGTTTGTTAAGAAGAAGGATGGCACTTTAAGAATGTGTATTGATTATCGGGAACTTAATAAAGTGACCATCAAGAATAAGTACCCGCTTCCCCGTATTGATGATTTGTTTGATCAGCTACAAGGAGCAGCTGTTTTCTCCAAGATTGATCTGAGGTCAGGATATTATCAGCTGAGAATAAGAGATAAAGATATTCCTAAGACTGCTTTCAGATCTCGGTATGGTCATTATGAATTTAAGGTGATGCCTTTTGGATTGACCAACGCTCCTGCAGCTTTTATGGATTTGATGAACCGAGTCTTTCAGCCTTTTCTGGATTCTTTTGTGGTGGTCTTCATTGATGATATCATGGTCTATTCTCGAGACGTGGAAGAGCATGTAGATCATCTTCGTCTGGTACTTGGTAAATTGAGAGAGCATCAGTTATATGCCAAGCTTAGCAAGTGTGACTTTTGGTTAGAGGAAGTCAGATTTCTTGGTCATGTGATTTCCCGAGATGGAGTGGCTGTTGATCCTAGTAAGATAGAAGCTGTTTTATCATGGCCACGTCCTTCTACTGTGCGTGAGATTCGGAGTTTCTTGGGACTTGCCGGATATTACCGGAGATTTGTTGAAGGTTTTTCCAGATTATCCGGACCTCTCACAGCGTTGACTAGAAAGAATGTTGAATTTGTGTGGTCAGATCGTTGCGAGAGAAGCTTCCAAGAATTGAAGAAGAGATTGACGACAGCCCCTGTGTTGGCACTTCCGGAGCCGCATAAGCCTTTTGTGGTTTTCAGTGATGCATCTAAGTTTGGATTGGGATGTGTTCTTATGCAGGAAGGACGAGTTGTTGCCTATGCATCTCGTCAGTTGAAAGAGCATGAGAAGAATTATCCTACCCATGATTTAGAGTTGGCTGCCGTGGTATTTGCTCTCAAGATTTGGCGTCATTATCTGTATGGTGAAGTTTGTGAAGTCTTCACGGATCATAAGAGTCTGAAGCATCTGTTTTCTCAAAAGAATCTTAATATGAGACAGAGGCGTTGGTTGGAGTTAATCAGCGACTACCAGTGTGAGATCAAGTATCATCCAGGAAAAGCTAATTTAGTTGCTGATGCCTTGAGTAGGAAATCTCAGTTAGTGGATGAAGCAGAGTCGTCAGGTGTGGACTCTCTCCTTTATGGAATGAGGAGATTGCTTATTGAGAGTTCGCAGCAGGAAGAATTGGTCTCTGCAGTTTTGGATGTGCGGGTTGAGGATTTTGAGGAATTGAAGACTCTCCAGAGAAAGGATCCTAAGTTGTTAAATATCAGGAAAAGAGTCAGGAAGTCTAAAGGACCCGTGCACTATAGTTTGGACAATGATGGTGTGCTTCGTTTTCGGGATCGAAGAGTGATACCTCGGGATTCTGAATTTAAGGAGCGAATCTTGGCAGAAGCTAATACAGCTCCGTACTCAGTTCACCCTGGAAGTACGAAGATGTATCGGGACTTGAAGAAGAATTTTTGGTGGGAAGGTATGAAGCTGGACATCGCCTCGTTTGTTGAGAAATGTGATACCTGTCGCCAAGTGAAGGCTGAGCATCAGAGACCTGCTGGTAATCTTCAACCTCTCCCTATTCCTGAGTGGAAATGGGATGACATCGCTATGGATTTTGTAGTAGGCCTTCCAAGATCTCCTAGTGGAAAGAATTCAGTTTGGGTGATTGTGGATCGTTTGACTAAGAGTGCCCACTTCTTGCCTGTGAATAATGCTGACTCTTTGGGTAAGTTAGCTCGGTTGTATGTTAAAGAGATTGTGAGACTGCATGGTGTACCCAAGAGTGTTGTGTCAGATAGGGACCCGCGGTTTACGTCGCGTTTTTGGAGGAGTTTGCAGGCAGCTTTAGGCACTAATTTGAAGTTCAGTACAGCTTATCATCCCCAGACTGATGGCCAATCTGAGCGTACAATTCAGACTTTGGAAGATATGCTGAGGGCTTGTGTTATGGAATTTCAAGGAAGTTGGGAAAATCATTTGCTGCTCATAGAATTCTCCTATAATAACAGTTTTCACGCTTCTATCCAGATGGCACCTTATGAAGCTTTGTATGGAAGGAAGTGCAGATCGCCGTTATGTTGGGATGAAGTTGGTGAGAGGAGAATTGTTGGGCCAGAATTAATTGAAGAAATGCAAGGTCAGATTCAAGTTATAAGAGCTAAGATGGCGGAAGCGCAAAGTCGCCAGAAAAGTTATGCGGACATGAGGAGAAGAGACTTATCTTTTGAAGAAGGCGATTGGGTTTATCTTAAAGTCTCTCCGATGAAGGGTGTTAAGCGCTTCGGTAAGAAAGGTAAACTCAGCCCGAGGTATGTTGGTCCTTTTCAGATTGTGGAGAAGGTTGGGCTTGTTGCTTATAGAGTTGCATTGCCGGATTATTTCGGGGATGTGCATGATGTGTTCTATGTTTCGTCGTTGAAGAAGAGTTTTGGTCAACAAGAGCCGCGTTTTGTTGACCCGGAGCACATTCAACTTCAGCCTAATCTTACTTATGAAGTTCTTCCGACTCAGATTGTGGATTGGAAAGTGCAGAAGCTGAGATCCAAGACGATTCCTTTGGTGAAGGTGTCGTGGGGTGATCCTGTAGCTCAAGATTTCTCTTGGGAGCGTGAGGCCGATATGAGGGAACAGTATCCGTATTTGTTTGGTTGACTCTCCTGGTATGCTTCTTAAGCCTACTCTTAGTTGAACCTTATCTTTGTCTTAGTTTCTGATGATTGACCTTACCCAATTTCGAGGACGAAATTTTATTTAAGGGGGGGAGATTGTAACATCCCGGATTTTAGTGTATTTTAATGGATGTTTTATTTAATTTATTTTGTGGTTATTTTTCTTGTTTTTAAATTTTGGGAGTTTTAAAATATTATTTCTTAATATTTTATGTGGTGAAAATTATTTTAGGTGATTTTTTAGATTTTATTTACTGTTTTAGCTTTTAAGATGAATTTTAATTTTAATTGATTTATTTGTGGGTTTTTGATTTTTATTGTTGCATTTAAATTATTTCACTGTGTTTGGAATATTTTATTTAGCTTCTGGTTTTAATTTCATCTTCGTTGGATTTTTCGGGACCCAGCTTGAAAGTCTGGATCTTCATTTTTTCCCTCTTCTTTTTCCTTTCTTTCCTTTTTTTCTTCTTTCTTTTTTCTCTTTCCTCGGTTCCTTCCCGCGTACCCCCGACTCTCTCTCCCTTCTCTCTCTTCTCTCTCCTCTCTCCACCGTCGCTCACGGGCTTACTCTCGCCGCGCCGCCTCCCGGCCGTCGTGCACCTCACCGCCGGCACCAGCAGCTCCCCCGTGTGCCGGCGACCTCACCCCTAAAATCTCAGACCACCTTGTGCCGCCGTTAGCCGCCGTGAGCCAGTTGAACCCGTGGTGGGTTTTTCCTCCTTCCGCTGCCGTCCGGCCGCCATTGGCCACCAACTTTCTACCACATCATCACCGGCCCAATACCAAATTTTTCCACCCAAACCCGGCCCCGATCCGTCGCCGGAGCCGGTCGAACGAGTACCAAACCCGATTCGGGTATTCCGGCCAAAAACCACCTATTTCTGCCACTATTCTCGGCAAACCACCACCACCATTAGATTCACCACCTTCCATAGGCCCTACCCTATAAATTTCGAGTCTCCGTTTGAAACCGTGAAAAATTCTTATTTCACTGCATTTCGGCCAGTGTTTTTACACTGTGCGAATTTGCAGCTTTGGTGATTTCCAGTGCCTCGGAACCTTCGTTAAATTGTTTTAAAGCGCTGTAAGTATTTCCTAAACATTTCTTTGAGATTTAATTATATTTATGTAATTAACTGCTTTTATTTATATATTGTATTCTGGTTGGTTTCCGGACTGAGTCCGAGGAGTTCGGGGGTGGTTGGATTGATCGGAGTATTTGTTGTGTGTGATTATTGTGATCTGGTTGATTATTGGAGTTTGGGTTATTGTTGGAAATTGAATCATTTGTGGATTGATTAATTGTGGATATTCTGGATTTGTTGGTATTGTGATCTTTGAGGGTTGATCATTGGATTTTGTGGTTTCATTGCATATTGCACACATGGCATGTTTGTAAATAGAAAACTGGGTTTTCGTGTATTGCATTCATGTTCATGTGGTTTTCATGAAAACTGGGTTTTCATGTGTTGACTGGATTTGTGGGTGCGTGTGTATCACGACCCCAAGCCGAGATGGGGTATTATCTCGGTGGAGCTCCTCTGGTCACTCGGGAGCGCAATATACTGAGTGATGTCCCCTGGGTTGTCGCCGGGCGACAACGGGATCGGACGTTGGACGTGCCGACTCCGTGGCCCTTCTGCTGGCGGGGGCTAGAGGATGACCTGGCCACGAACGCACTGGGTGCGGAACTGGGCATCTCTCGTAAAGTAGCCAGGACGTGCGGATGGTCCATAGGGGAGACCATGGTGCATATGGTTAATTGGTTAATTGGATTAACTGGAAAAGAGCTGTTTTCTGGGAAAATAGCGTGAGTTGATTTTTGTGCATCATTTTCTGGGAAAATGATGGAAATGTTTTTGTGTGCCATTTTCTGGGAAAATGGTGGAATGGATTTTTTTTGAGAATGATTTTAAGCCAAATGAGATTTTTGGCGTGTGTTGCATTTTTTTTCATGTGCATCATTGGGCATGCTTGGTTAATTGTTAGAGTATGGTTTTATCTCTGGGCATGGTTAGGTTATAACTTACCTGCGGTACCATTTCATGGTACTGCAGACTTTGTTGATGATGCAGATGCCGAGCCTGAGGATCTGGCTCCCTCGGAGGAGTGATCTGGGATCACTCATGCTGTAGTTTTATTTTCAGACTTGTATTTTATTTTTCTGGGACTTGGCTTTATTTTTAAGGTATTTTGTATATTTGGATATCTGTATTAATTAAAATTCTGGTACTAGTAGACTTTATTACCTTCCGCTGTGTTTTTAATTGTGCACTGTTTATTTGTTGCACACACCTGACACTTGTCGTTGGGATGCGTGACCGGTTGTCATCATCCCGGGTGTCTCGATTTCCGTGTTGGTCCGTACATGGAAGTCAGGGGCGCCACAAATTAAGTGTAAAACACGAGTGGAGTGCCATTATTCGAGTGTAAACACGTAAGGGAGTGTGTGAGGTTTTTCACTAACATTCTTTTTGCACAGCTCATTATGATTTCTCATAGGAGTGACTAATCACTAAAGTGAATGGAAGATAACTTATCCTTTGTGTTGCAAGCCATGCAACAATAGTTTGAGTGGTTGAACTTGGTGTTGGGTGAAGTGAGGGATAGGCTGGATCAACGAGAATGATTTGAAATCTGCGAGGTAGAAGAGATAGGAGGCGACGTGAGCCTAGGGTTGAAAATGAGTATGAGCATGAAGTAGATGGTGAGGATGAGGAAGATTTAGATTATGAAGTTGGGTCGGGTAGATATAGAGGAGTTAGGCATGAAAGAGGACTTAGGGGAAACCCAAGGGGTCGAGATGTAGAACTAACCCAGAGGTTTATCTAGAGTGGGAGAAAAAAATAGAGTTGGTGTTTGATTGTCAAAATTACTCTGAGGAGAAGAAAGTGAAGTTGGTAGTAATTGGGTTCACTGATTATGCTATTATTTGATGGGATCAATTAGTGACCAATAGGAGGAGGAATCTTGAGAGGTCTGTAGAAACATGGAGAGAGTTGAAAGCTATCATGAGGCGGAGATTTGTACCTAGCCACTACTATAGAGACCTCTACCAAAAACTATAAAATCTTACACAGGGGTCTAGGAGTGTAGAGGATTACCATAAGGAGATGGAGGTGACTATGATTCGAGCTAATGTAGTGGAGGATCAGGAGGCCAAGATGGTTAGATTTTTGAGTGGGTTGAATAGGGAGATAGCCAATGTAGTTGAGTTGCAACATTATGTGGAGGTAGAAGACATGGTGCATATGGCTATAAAGGTGGAGAGGCAGTTAAAGAGAAAGGGTACAGCAAGGTATACTTCAGTTTCTAGCACTCCTTGAAAACCAAAGTGGGACAAAAATGATCAAGCTGTAACAAAGGGGAAGATCGAACCACCTAGAGGAAAAGATGAGAGTGAGTCTGAAACCTCGAGAAAAGAGAGAATGAGTTGAAAAATAATTGTGAGGCCAAGAGTTCAAAAAAAGAGGAGAGTGAAAGAAAAAAAGAGAGTGAAAAGGAAAAAGAGAGTGAGAGGAAAAAAGAATGAGTTCGAAACATCAAAAGAAAGATAGAGTGAAAAAGAAAATCGAGAGGTGGCTGAGAGTCATAAAACCCTAGAAAACAATGAGAAATTCAGCAGCCCTAGGATGAAGGAAATTTCTGCACTTTGTTTTTCGAATTTTGTTTTTGAATTTTTTTTTCTAAAGCTTAGAACAATGAAGCCCTAGAATTCAATATGCAAGAAATAAAAGATAGAATCAGACCTGATTGGAAACCGAGCTCTAAATACCAAAATAATATGAACCCCCGGGAAAATGAATCCCTTGAACCCACAATCAAATTGAAAATGCATCCAAGAAAGCCAAACTCAAGTCAATGAATGGAAAATCTAGACTCGATGAGAACTCGTTTCAAGAACCTAGATTATATTAAAATCTAGACCCGATGAATAACCCATCTCAAGAACCCAGATTACAAGGAGGAAGGCCACAAAGGTTGTGATTTGCCTTTAATAAGTTCAAAATTCAATTAAGAACAAGAGGAGTAAACTCAACTCACAAATAAAATTCAATATTGTCTCCTTTAAATGAGGCTACAAAGTGTATTTAAAGCCAAAACCTAATTGAAACCCTAACCCAAAATAAGCCCATTTTCTTCCAAAAATAGCCCTAGGTGAATAGTATTGCGTGAACAGTACCACGGCTACAGTGTCGCTACAATACTTCTCTTCAAAACACTAGTTCCTAAAATGTAACTTTCCAAATAAGCTCTTGGCCAAAATACAATGCCTTCACAAAAACCCTTGTTCATAAGAAATAAGACATATGTAGGCCAAATATCCTCAAGCCCACTTATTCTAAACTAATAAAATAAATTGTTTAACCAAATTAAAGGCCTCCAATAACAATAGGCCCTATCTTTTTGTGTTGTCTTCCTTAGCTTGAATCAAGTGGATCATAACTGGTTCTCCTTCTTTCAAGCCCATCTTGAGTATTGGGCTCTTGCTAGTTTCATCCCAAGTGGACTGCACCAATCATTGCGTTGCTTCCTTGATCTTCTGGGCTCTTGATCTTATAACTGGCTCATCTGGAACTTGTAAATGATCTTTAAGACTAGGTCCACTTTGGTTCCCATCATTCCTCCTCTCCTCAAAAGGATTCAACCTCGAATCTTCACCTACATCAAAAGGAGAAAGATCAGATACATTGAAAGTAGCAGAAACATTATACTTCCTTGGAAGGTCCACTTTATATGCATTGTCATTAATTTTCTCAAGAATTTAGAAAGGTCCATCTCCTCGAGGATGCAGCTTAGTCCTTCTTTGGGCGGGAAATCTTTCTTTGCGCATGTGAACCCAAACCCAATCTCCTAGTTCAAAGATGACATGCCTTCGCCCTTTATTGGCTTGGGAAGCAACCCTTTCATTCTTTTGGGCAATTTGAAACTGTACTGTAACAACCCGACCCTAAGTTAGGCTATAAGATAAGTTTTATGTATTTTTCTTATAACCATAAATATTCTATTGTTATTATTATTATTATTATTATTATTATTACTATTATTTTATCATATTTTGCAGTTATTAGTTTTAATAATAATTATTATTAGTATTATTATCAGATTTTTACATTGTTATTATTATCAATTTTCTTATTAGTATTTTATCATGATCGGATTTTTTTGCTTTAGCCACGAGAATTTTAGTTTTGAATTTAAATTATAGTTCTTCCTATCTCCACCCGTAAGCATCAGTGTATATCTCTCGAATAAATTTCCTAATAGAAACCCCCAAGCCCACGTCTCTCAGTGTTAGTTGTTGGTGTCAAAGACCAACTCTCACGTCGAAACCTTATATTAAATCCTCTCTTCCTCCTCACATTTTTTCCATCAACAAACCCACACCAGTGTTACACAGAAAATACAGAACACACCCATGCCTTGGAAAACACCGATCACCACCTGAGTGAGTCTCCACCACACCGAAGCAGCTATGGACAGCCCAGGAATTTGCCGTTGCCAACCATCGTAAGCCAACGGCCAACCGCGTCTCTCCACTGTCAACAACCAAAGAGGCCTCGTGTGTTCTGCTCAGCCCACCGTCAACCACCTCAGGGAATGCCTTTCCCCTCCAAGCCACGACCAGGTCACTGAGCATGCTGGAAACACCGCGGCGACTCCACTGCCCAGACCATCCATGACCGTGAAGGCCCTCCAATACGTATCACACGTACACCACCATGTGGCATCTTGCATCGCAGACGAGCACCTTCACGGCCAACCGTCTCTACCCAACCACCCATGCACGTCCTGAAAACATCCTCTATTTTCATAAACAAAAACAGAGCACCGGTTATTCCTTGCATGGCAAACCCGTAAGCCTCCTCAGCCATCCAACTCCACAGAAAACAACCACCCAAACCTCCTACGGTTGCCACGATTCAAGCACAATAGGAACACCGTAGCCCACTGCTATTGCCACCCATCTCTTCTCTCTCTCGGTTGTTTCGGCTTCAAGAACTCTCGCTCCCTCTCTCAATGTCGAACTACCGTGCTTAAAGGAGTCTTTTGTTGCACCGCCATGACCCCCGCTAGCCACCCAGCCACCGTCGCATTCAGCCCTCTCTCGGTCATGAGCCCCTGCCTTGTACGTCTCCCTCCCACTCCCTCAAGCCTCTGTTGCTCTTCACGTTTTTAAGTTGTGTTTCTCTTTGATTTTAGTTGCTGCAGGTTTCAAAGGAGATTACCTATATGCCCTATTTTGATCTAATATCTTGGACGGTGGTTTTCAATTACATTTATAAATTTACAGCAATTAAGTTTATACTAATTTTGGAGACTCTGACATCATTTTATTTGCAGTTGTGTTGGGCTAAATATTTTAAATATGAATTTTTATTTAGATATAAATATATTAGTTAAAGACTTAATTATTATAAAGAAGTGTTTGAAAGAATTTGAAATATATTTTAAAGTATATTATTGAGCTTAATAATTTAGTTAATATTACTTTGCCTATTTAATAGAATTTAATAAAATTTTTATGTTATATTTTAAATAGAAAACAATTAAGGAATTTTAAACTATATTATTTAGTATTAATTTTTACAATTAAATTTCAATAGTAAATAGCAAGTGTTTAATCGTTTATTTTTAAATGCTTTAAACCTATGTTATGAAGTGAACCTCTAATATTTTTATAATAGATTTTGATATTTTTATGCTATTGAAGTTGTAAATTTAAAATAAAGAAATATGTTAAGAGTATTTAAATGATATTAATATTTATTAGATTTCTTATAAAATTAAATAATTATGTTAATCATGGAAAATTAAATCTATTTTAAGAATTTAAGTTTATGACTTATTAAAATAGCCCAAGAGTTTTACTAAAGTATAATATGCTATTAGTATTTAAGTAATTTTAAAATATCAAGATTTATTGAATATAGTGTTAAACAGACAATTTATTTGACTATCTTCTAGATTATGAATTTAATTAAGTAGGAAATTAGTACATGTTATTCTAGACAGATTTAGTGACGTTGAAAATACTGCGTTTAGGTGACGACCTACAACGTGAGATTCAAGAAGAAGCGCAGTAAGGTAAGTTATTTGATCACAAAATTAGGATCATCACAGTTTAGTTTATATATAAGTATTATTCAAGCCAGTTATTTGACAGCCATTTTTATGTACCACTCATTATCATATGCAAACATGTCATTCAACATAACATACGATCATGTCATTCCACATCATGTTCAGATTCACAAATTATAATTATGTATGTATTATGTCATGCATTTCATGGTCATAAGACATGTAAGCTATCTTAAGTTCAAGTGCAAGATAAGATTAGATTAGTTAATCAGATGGCCATTCAGATGCATGGTACCAATGCAGTTCAGTTTCAGGGCGGATGTGCAAGCCACGGACTCAAGCGTGGTCCACCATAGTATGCCAGAATACTATCAGCGGCTCCCCTCGCGGCCGCTGGACGTGGGGCCAGTGCACAATCTCGCACACAGGGTTAAGTGTGTTGGCCAGTCAGTTTAGTTAGTTAAAATAGAACATTCAGTTAATTCAGATAAATTAGTCATGCATAGCATAAACATCAGTATGAACAGTCATGAATTTTAAGCTCTCAGCATGAAAACTTTTATGGAAACCTTATGTTTAGTATGTTAACGTTGTGATGGATTTCTTACTGAGTATTCGACTCATTTTAGTTTATTTTCATGTTTTTAACCACCCAGGTGATGATGATGATTACGAGCAGACATGCCAGGATTAGAAGGAGCAATTAATTTAGTTTCAGACCTTCTAGAAATAAATTTATTTTATTGCTTTTATGACATGACTTTTATTCAGTTTATTCATTTAAGTTTTTGAAGACATTTTTATCAGACAAAATTTTATGGAATAAATCTTAATTTATTTTTTATTAAATATGAGATCTCTTGCCGGGTTTATTTTATGAAAAACACGTGACACTCCTAGCCTACGGGAAGGGGGAGTTACATGTACCCTCTCATGAAGTGACTTCACCAACTCCGCCTTCTTTTGTCCATCCAAACTACTCCTGCCATCAACAGGTAAAGGCATCAAATCTAAAGGAGTAAGTGGATTAAACCCATAAACAATTTCAAAAGGAGAGTATGAAGTAGTAATATGCATGGCCCTATTATATGCAAACTCAATAAATGGCAAACAATCCTCCCAAGTTTTTAAATTCTTTTGAATAACAGTGCGTAAAAGCTGAGTTAAAATCCTATTAACTACTTCAGTTTGACCATCAGTCTGCGGATGACAAGTAGTGGAAAATAAGAGCTTAGTACCCAATTTTCCCCACAACACCTTCCAAAAGTACCTAAGGAATTTAACATCCCTATCAGAAACAATACTCCTAGGTACACCATGGAGTCGCACTATCTCCCTGAAAAACAAGTCAGCTATGTTTGTGGCATCATCTGTTTTATGGCATGGAATGAAATGTGTCATCTTACTAAATCTATCCACAACCACAAAAATGGAATCTCTACCCCTTTTTTTCCTAGGCAACCCCAAAACAAAGTCCATAGATATGTCTACCTATGGCTCACTAGGAACGGGTAAGGGTGTATACAACCCATGTGGCATAACCTTAGATTTGGCATTTCTACATGTAATGCACCTGCCACAAATGTGATTGACATCTCTCTTCATTTTCGGCCAAAAGAAATGTTCATGTGAAATATCTAAAGTCTTCTTGACACCAATGTGTCCCATTAATCCTCCACCATGTGCCTCACGCACCAACAACTCAAGCATAGAACAACTTCTCACACAAAGTTTGATTTCCTTAAACAAATAACCATCATGCTTGTAAAACTTACCGAATGCCGCCTTATCACATGCCTTATACACCTCAGAAAAGTCAGTATCATCAGCATACATGTCTTTCACATATTCAAACCCAAGCATTTTAGCACTCATAGAAGTAAGAAGTACATACCTTTGGGATAAAGCATTAGCAACAATGTTCTTCTTACCTTGCTTGTAACGGATGACATATGGAAAGGTCTCAATGTATTCCATCCATCTAGCGTGCCTTTTATTCAACTTACCTTGACCCCTGAGATACTTCAATGATTCATGATCTGTGTGGATCACAAATTCCCTAGACCACAGGTGATGCTGCCAAGTCTCTAATGCACGAACAAGAGCATAAAGCTCTTTGTCATAAGTAGGGTACTTCAGGGACGCCCCACTTAGCTTCTCACTGAAGAATGCTATGGGCCGCCTATCTTGCATCAAAACGGCTCCAATCCCTATTCTTGAGGCATCACATTCAATCTCAAAAGTTTTGTTAAAATTAGGTAATGCTAACACAGGTGCAGAGCACAACCTTTCTTTAATAGTGGCAAAAGCATTCTCTTGATCAACCCCCCAATGAAACCCAACATTCTTTTTAATTACTTCAGTGAGTGGTGCAGCAATGGTGAAGTCTTTAACAAAATGCCGATAAAAGCTAGCTAAGCCATGAAAGCTTCTTAACTCAGTGATGCTTTTTGGCGTTGGCCACTCCTTGATGGCCTTGACTTTCTCTTCATCTACCTCACTACCTTTTGTACTAACAACATAACCAAGAAAAACAACTTTTTTCATGCAAAAGGTACATTTCTTGAAATTAGCATACAACTTTTCACATCTTAACACATCAAACACGTATCTCAAATGCTCATTATACTCATTTAAGTCCTTGTTGTACACTAGGATATCATCAAAGTACACAACCACAAACTTTCCTATGAACGCATGTAAGACATGATTCATTACTCTCATGAAAGTACTGGGCTCATTTGTAAGTCCAAATGGCATAACCAACCATTCATAAAGCCCATACTTAGTCTTAAAAGCAGTTTTCAATTCATCACCCTCTTTCATTCTAATTTGATGGTACCCACTTTTAAGATCAATTTTACTGAAAATACATGAGCCATGTAATTCATCTAGCATATCATCTAATCTAGGAATGAGATGGTGATACTTTACCGTGATATTGTTGACCGCCCTACAATCAACGCACATCCTCCACGTCCCATCCTTCTTTGGCACTAGTAGCACTGGTACTGCACATGGGCTCATGCTCTCCCTCACGTACCACTTGTTCATCAAATCCTCAACTTGCCTCTGAAGTTCCTTTGTCTCCTCTGGATTACTCCTATATACTGGTCGGTTTGGAATAGCAGCTCCGAGTACAAAATCAATCTGGTGCTCAATGCCTCTAATGGGTGGCAACTCATTAAGTGATGGGAACCAAGGTGGGCCTAGATTTAAATATCCTTTGCAAGTTCCAGATAGACCATATTAGGAGATCAAGAGCTAAGAAGATCCAGTTTTGAGTCATTTGGACACCTGAAAGCTTTCAACTTGTTCAATTCATTTAAAGGACTTATTTTATTAGTTTAGAATAATTGGGCTTGAGGATGTTTGGCCCACATGTCTTTTTATTATGAACTAGGGCTTTTTGGAAGGTTTTGTATTTTGGCCAAGGGCGTATTTGGAAATTTATTTTTAGGAACTAGGGTTTAAAAGTGCTGTAGCTGAGTTTCTGTAGCACGGTACTGTTCACACAGTGACACTGTTCACGCAGGGGCATTTTTGGAAGATGGGGATTTATTTATCTAGGGTTAGTTAGGTTTTCCTTTAAATACTCTTTGTAGCCTCAGTTTATGAAGTTTATGAAATTTGATGATTTATTCATTTTGAGTTGAGTTTTACTCCTCTTGTTCTTGATTGAACTTTTGAACTTATCAAAGGTAAATCACAACCTTTGTGGCGTTCCTCCTTGTAATCTGAGTTTTTGAGATGGGTTCTCCAACGGGTCTAGATTTGAATATAATCTAGGTTCTTGAAACGAGTTCTCATCGGGTCTAGATTCTCCATCCATTCACTTGAGTTTGACTTTCTTGGGTGCATTTTCAAATTGATTGTGGGTTCAAGTGATTCCTTTCCCGCGGGTTCATATCATTTGGTATTCAGAGCTCGGTTTCAAATCAGGTCTGATTCTATCTTTTATTTCTTGCATATTGAATTCTAGGACTTCATTGTTCTAGGGTTTAGAAAAAAAAATTCAAAAACATATTCGAAAAAAAAAAGTTGATGAATTACATCAGCTTGGGCTGGCAAAATTGTCTTGTTCATTTGGGTTTTGTGTTGTTGATCCTAGGGTTTTGAAATTCTAGGGTTTCTCACATCTCTAAATTTGTCAATTGATTGGAGTGTTATTTCATTGATTCTCTTGTAATTTCTTTGTCAATCCTTGTGTGTTTGAATTCAATTGCTTGATTTTCAATTGAATATTGCTGTTTGTGATTGAATTAGATAAAAGAAAAGAAAAGAAAAGAAAGGAAAAGAAAAGAAAAGAAAACAAAGGAAAGGAAATGAAAAAAAAAATCAAAAAAAGAAAAGAAAAAAAGGTAGCATACTAATAGGTTGCTACATAGTTACAACAAAGAGAAAGAAAGACATTTGTTGATTGAGCTTTATCATCAAAGGGGCTGAAAACATCTTTCTAGTGGGTATCTTGTTTTATCACTCTTTCCCTCGTATAAATTCCTTGTGTCTTGTGTCATTTGTATTCATTCATTGTTTTTTGGATCTATATTACTGGTTGGAATAATACAAAATTGTATTGTCTTGATTTAGTTCAACTAGTTCTTAAAGAACTTGAGCGGGAAAACTTTTGAGGTAAAAGGCAAGAGAGTGTGAGACTATTATTGGAAAAAAGTCAATGAAGAGTGAAACACGAGTGGAGTGCCAATATTTGAGCGTAAACACGTAAGGGAGTGTGTGAGGTTTTTCACTAACATTCTTTTTGGTGCAGCATAATATGATGTCTCATGACAGATAACTCGTCTTTTGTGTTGCAAGCCATACAACAACAGTTTGAGCAGTTGAACTTGGTGTTGGATGAAGTGAGGGATAGGATGGATCAACAAGAAGTCCTGATTAGAAATCTGTATGGTGGGAGAGATAGGAAGCGACGTGAGCCTAGTATTGAAAATTAGTATGAGAATGAAGAGTATGATGAGAATGAGAAAGACCTAACATCTGAAGTTGGATTGGGTAGACATAGAGGAGTTAGGCGTGAAAGAGGATTTAGGGGAAACCCAAGGGGTCGAGATGAAGTAGATAAGAACCTTGGGAGCATTAAAATGAAAATACCATCCTTTCAAGGTAGAACTGACCCAGAGGTTTATCTAGAGTGGGAGAGAAAAATAGAGTTTGTGTTTGATTGTCATAATTACTCTGAGGAGAAGAAAGTGAAGTTGGCAGTAATTGGGTTAACTGATTATGCTATTATTTGGTGGGATCAATTAGTGATCAATAGGAGGAGGAATCTTGAGAGGCCTATAGAAACATGGAGAGAGTTGAAAGCTATCTTGAGGCAGAGATTTGTACCTAGCCACTACTATAGAGATCTCTACAAAAAATTACAAAATCTTACACAGGGGTCTAGGAGTGTAGAGAATTACCATAAGGAGATGGAAGTGGCTATGACTCGAGCTAATGTAGTGGAGGATCAGGAGGCCACGATGGCTAGATTTTTGAGTGGGTTGAATAGGGAGATAGCCAATGTAGTTGAGTTGCAACATCTATTTGGGAGATAGAGCGCTATATTGATTTTGTGCTAGGTGCGACAAGTCCTACTCGACCTCTCTTTGAAGAGCATGAGTCCTTAACGCACATGAAGGGACAAGGTAAGTTGAATAGAATGCATGCCAAGTGGTTGTAATTCATTAAGACATTTCCTCATGTAATCAAGTATACACAAGGTAAGGAATGTTTTGTAGTTGATGCTTTAGCAAGAAGGTATGTCCTTGTCATCATTTTAGATGCAAAGTTATTGAGACTTGAATATGATAAGCAATTGTATGCTAATGATGATGACTTTGCTATTGTGTATGGAGCGTATGAGAAGACATCATTTGGTAAGTGCTATAGACTAGATTGGTATTTGTTTAGAGAAAATAAACTTTGTGAGCCTACTAGTCTTATCTGTGAGATGCTAGTGCATGGATGTGGTTTATTGGGTCATTTTGGTATGAAAAGGATTTTAAACGTGTGGAGTGACCATGGGTGGAAGTATTTCTTGCCATTCATTGAGTTTGCATATCATTGGAGTGGCCATTTCGGTGCAAAGAAAACTTTAGACGTGTTGCATGAATGTTTGTGGAAGTATCATTTGCCATTCATTGACATGTTGCATGAACGTTTGTGGGAGTATCATTTGCCATTCATTAATGTATTGCATAAAATTTTGTGGGAGTATTGCTTGATATTCATTGAGTTCATAGATAATTGGGGTGATCATTTTGAAGGAAGGAAGACTTTAGATGTGTTTCATGAACATTTGAGGAGTTTTGTTTGCTATTTATTGAGTTTACGCATAATTTGAGAGTTCATAATAAAGCCCAATTCATAATAAATAAGACATATGTGGGCCAACATCTAAAGCCCAATTATTCTAAACTAATAAAATAAGTCCTTTACATAATTTAAAAAATTTAAAAGCCTTCAAGTGCCCAAGGCCTTTAAGTCATGTTATTACCCTCTTCCATAGCTTGTATCAAATGATTCAAAATTGGATCTTCATCCTTCAAGCCCATTTTGAATGAGGGGCTCTTACTTGACTCGTCTCAAGTGGATTGCATCTATCCTTACATTGCTTCCTTGATTTTCGTAGCTCTTGATCTTGTAATATGCCCATATGGAACTTGCAAAGAATCTTTAAAACTAGGTCCATCTTGGTTCCCATCATTCCCCTTCTCCTCAAAAGGATTCGACCTCAAACCTCCACCTGGATCAAAGGGGAAAAGGTTAGTAATATTGAAAATAACATAAACATGATACTTACCTGGAAGATCTACTTTATAAGCATTATCATTAATTTTCTCAAGAATTTGAAAAGGTTCATCCAAGCTACACTTGTCATAAACAAGAAAAAACATCAAAGCTAAAGGAGTAAGTGGATTAAAACCATCAACAATTTCAAAAGGAGAATAAGAAATAGTAGTTTGCAAGGTTTTATTATATGCACACTCTAATAAGGAAACCCTAGAAAACAATGAGAAACTCAGCAGCACTAGGATGAAGGAAATTTCTGCACTCTTTTTTTTTTTTTTTCGAATTTTGTTTTTGAATATTTTTTTTTGAACCCTAGAACAATGAAATCCTAGAATTCAATATGCAATAAATAAAAGATAGAATCAGACCTGATTGGAAACCGAGCTCTGAATACCAAATGATATGAACCCGCGGGAAAGGAATCACTTGAACCCACAATCAATTTGAAAACGCACCCAAGAAAGCCAAATCAAGTCAATGGATGGAGAATCTAGACCCGATGAGAACCCGTTTGAAGAACCTAGATTATATTAAAATCTAGACCCGTTGAAGAACCCATCTCAAGAACCCAGATTATAAGGAGGAACGCCACAAAGGTTGTGATTTACCTTTGATAAGTTCAAAAGTTCAATTAAGAACAAGAGAAGTAAAACTCAACTCACAATGAATAAATCATCAAATTTCATAAAATTTCATAAACTAAGGCTACAAAGAGTATTTAAAGCTAACCCTAATTAAAACCCTAGCCCAAAATAAATCCCCATTGTTCCAAAAATACCTCTGGATGAATAGTGCAGTGCTACAGTGATTTGGCCAGATGAACAATGCTTCACTATAGTATTCGGGACGTGAACAGTGTGCGCTACAGTACTTCTTGAAACCCTAGTTCCTAAAATGTAATTTTCCAAACAAGCCATTGGCCACAATACAAGGCCTTCCCAAAACCCTAGTTCATAAGAAATAAGACATACGTGGGCCAAGCATCCTCAAACTCTCTTATTCTAAACTAATAAAATAAATATTTTAACAAATTGAAAGCCATCAATAACAATAGGCCCAAACGATACTCTAAGTCGTGTCTTCCACATCTTGTATCTGGTGGATTAAAACTGGTTCTCCTTTTTTTCATGCCATCTTGAGTGTTGGGCTCTTGCTAGCTTCATCCCAAATGGATTGCATCAATCCTTGCATTGTTTCCTTGATTTTTGTGGTTATTGATCTTGTAATTGGCCCATCTGGAACTTGCAATGAATCTTTAAGACTAGGCCCACCTTGGTTCCCATTAGAAAGGAAAAGACAGGGAAAGGCTAAATGGACCGCAACACAAGGAAGAAAGGAAAAGGCCGACGAGCTGTAAATACACAAATCTTCCGGAGACAAGGAAACATATATAGCATCTAGGAGTGAAAAGAAAAGGAAAGGGAGAAGCCGACAAGTCACAAGTTAAAGCATTCGGAAACAAAGGGCAGCGAGCTAAGGAAAGGAAAGGATAGGAAAAGGCTAAACGCACCACGATGCAAAGCTAAGGAAAGGAAAACAAGAGCTTAAAGGACCACAATGCAAAGAAGAAAGGAAAAGGACGACAAGCTTCAAATACACAAAGATTCTAGAGACAATGAAATATATAAAGCATCCATGCACAAAGAGGAAATGAGAGGAAAGGAAAACAAAAGCCGAGCAAGTCGCAACACAAGGAATTAAAGGAAATATATAAAGCATCCATACACAAAGTGGAAAGAAAAAGCAAAAACTGAACAAGTTGCAATAGGAGGTGAAAAAATGGAAATATACTTTATTACAACACAAAGCTCTTTGATACAAAAGGCTGCAAATTACAACACAAAGCTCTCAGATACAAAAGGGTGCAAATGTCAACATAAAGCTCTCGGATACAAAAGGCTACAAGTTACAACGTAAAGCTCCCAGAAACAAAGGCTGGCCAGTCATAACGCAAAGCCTCCAGATACAAGGGATGACTAGTTGTAATGCAAAGTCAGCGACTAGCAGGGAAGAAACCTAACCAGATCATATCTCACTAGAAGCTAAAGGCTGGGACCTGCGTCATTCATTCCCCCAGACCCGGGCGCCAGAGACTGCATCTCAGAAAAATCCTTTTCTGAGCAAATCACAATGTGTTGACATTCCCCAAGAGTTTAAAGAAAACAAACTAAATGACAAATACGACAATAGTTAGGACGTCTCAGAGTTTTTGCCTCGGGAACACGCGGTCGAAGGTCCGAAACGTGAAGAAAGAGAATGCATTTCTACACGAACATGCTACTACGGACGAAGGAAGTGAAGAAATATAATGCATTTTTGTGAAACAAGGATAGCCAAATGGAAACCACCTGCCAAACGGGCTCAATAAGCTAGATGCATGAAGAATGAGAATGCATTTCTATACAAGAAATGCAATGGGAGCCAAGCTTCCCAATCCAATGGCCTTTCAGGAACGGCAAAGGAATGAAAGTTCGCAAACGAACAAACGCAAAGGAAGAGGCAATGGAGAAATGAAGGAAAACTCCAAGGTTTACAAAGAAAGGAGAAAAAGGCTGGATGCATCACTAGCCAAGGAAGGGAGGCCTTATTTAGGCAGACACGACGGTTGAAGTCCAGTGGCACTGGTGCTCACGCACCCAATCCGAAACCCCTAGATTCCCATGATTCTAGTAGCCCATATCCAATGACACAATGTGGGAAAAATAACTAACGTGCAAAATTAATGATGGATGGATCGGAGGGATGCCTTTTAATGCGAAGTGAAACTGTTAGACCTTGCCATGATTACGAAAGCCCAGCAGTTGCCCAAAAATGCGCAGCGAAGAGGTGCCACTGACACATGGAGGCAACCCAAAGCATGTTCACATGCCCAAATAGAAAGAAGGAAAGAGACTCGACGGGGTGAACCCCACCTAAAGACCCACGAATGGGACAATCAGAGAAGGAAAAAGGCTCGGTGGGGTACAACCCCACCTAAAGAACAATGAACGGAGTGAAACAGAGAGAAGGACTAAAAGGCTCTGTGAGGTGAGACCCCACCTAAAGATCCACAGATGGGTCACCAAGGCATCACCACCAACAGTTGAACAGAGCGGTGAAGGAAGAACTGGAAGTATCCTCGAGGCCTAACTCTGGGGGGTGTCTCCTAGCATCGGACCGATGAGGTACATCCACGTCAAAGGACCCCCTAAGCTCGACAAGGAGATTCTCAACGTCCCGCATAATGCTGAGAACGTCAGGGTGAAATGGTTGAGTGGAAGGAACAACTCTTGGAGCATTCACTGAGGGCTTCGATGCACTTGACTCCACCTGCACTACTGGGACAACGAGCAACTTCGCTAGCACCTCGACAAGGCAAACAGGGGCCATGATGGGAACCAAGATGGACCTAGTTTTAAAGAAACAATGCAAGGATAGATGCAATCCACTCGGGACGAGTCAAGCAAGAGCCCAACATTCAAACTGGTCTTGAAGGATGAAGATCCAATTATGAATCGTTTGATACAAGCTATGGAAGAGGGCAATAACATGACTTAAAGGCCTTGGATACTTGAAGGCTTTCAAATTGTTTAAATCATTTAAATGACTTATTTTATTAGTTTAGAATAATTGGGTTTTATATGTTTGGCCCACATATGTCTTATTTTTATGAGCTAGGGTTTTTGGGAAGGTCTTGTATTTTGGCCAAGGGCTTATTTGGAAAGTTACAATTTAGGAACTAGGGTTTTGAAGAGAGGTAGTGCCGTACTGTAACTACAGTACTGTTCATGTGGCACTATTCACAAGGGTTATTTTTGGAAGAAAGGGGTTTATTTTGGGCTAGGGTTTCAATTAGGTTTTCATTTAAATACTCTTTGTAGCCTCATTTGAAGATTAGTTTAAGAAATTTGATGAATTATTCATTGTGAGTTGAGTTTTACTCCTCTTGTTCTTAATTGAACTTTTGAACTTATCAAAGGTAAATCACAATCTTTGTGGCGTTCCTCCTTGTAATCTGGATTCTTGAGACGAGTTCTTCAATGGGTCTAGATTTTAATATAATCTAGATTCTTGAAACGAGTTCTCATCAGGTCTAGATTTTCCATCCATTGACTTAAGTTTGGCTTTCTTGGATAAGTTTTCAATTTGATTGTGGGTTCAAGGGATTCCTTTCCCACGGGTTCATATCATTTGGTATTCAGAGTTTGGTTTCCAATCAGGTCTGATTCTATTTTTTATTTATTGCATCTTTAATTCTAGGGCTTCTTTGTTCTAGAGTTAAAAAAAAAAAAAAAAAAAAGGGAAACAAAAAGTACGCTGCCGAAATTCTTAGGGTTTGGGGTTTGGCTGAAATTTGCATCACTAGGGTTTCTTGCATCTCTAAGTTTGTCAATTGCTTGGAGTGTCGTTCCATTGATTATCTTTTATTTCATTGTCAATTCGTGTTTGAATTCAGTTCCTTGATTTTTAATTGAATATTACTGTTTGTGATTGAATTAGAGAAAAGAAAAGAAAAGAAAGGAAAGGAAAAGAAAAGAAAAGAAAAGAAAAAAAAGGAAAAGAAAAGAAAAGAAAATTTGAAAAAAAAGAAAAGGTAGCATACTTATAGGTTTCTACATAGTTACAACAAAGAGAAATAAAGACATTTGTTGATTGAGCTTTATCTTCAAAGGGGCTGAAAACATCTTTCTAGTGGGTATCTTGTTTTATCATCTCTTTCCCTCGTATAAATTCCTTGTGTCTCGTGTCATTTTATTCATTCCTTGTTTCTTGTTCTTGTGTCTTGGATCTATATTACTAGTTCGAATAATACAAGGTTGTATTGTCTTGATTTAGTTCAACTAGTTCTTAATAAACTTGAGCGAGAAAACTATTGAGGTAAAAGGCAAGAGAGCGTGTGACTATTATCGGGAAAAAAGCCAATTAAGTGTGAAACACGAGTGGAGTGTCATCATTCGAGTGTAAACATGTAAGGGAGTGTGTGAGGTTTCCCACTAATATTTTTTTTATGCAGCACATTATGATGTCACATAGGAGTGACTAATCACCGAAGGGGATGGCAGATAACTCATTATTTGTGTTGCAAGCCATGCAACAATAGTTTGAGCGGTTGAATTTGATGTTGAATGAAGTGAGGGATAGGATGGATCAACAAGATGTCCTGATTAGAAATCTTCAAGGCAAGAGTGATAGGAGGTGACGTGAGACTAGTGTTGAAAATAGGTATGAGAATGAAAAGTATGGTGAGTCTCTTGTTTCTAGGCATGCGCTCAATACAAAGCAACAGAGCGAGAATATTTTTCATACTAGATGCCACATCAACAATAAGGTATGTAGTATGATTATTGATGTGAGGAGTTGTATTAATTTGGCTAGAACTACTTTAGTTGAGGAATTGAGTTTACCTACCTTAAAATACCCTAGACCATACAAGTTGCAGTGGTTGAGTGATTGTGGGGAGGTTAGGGTAAATAAGCAAGTGTTAGTTTCTTTTTCAATTGAAAAATACCAGGACATGGTACTTTGTGATGTACTGCCTATGCATGCTAGCCATATTTTGTTAGGGAGGCCGTGGCAGTATGATAGGAAGGCGATCCATGATGAGTTAAGGAACATGTACAGTTTTGAAAAGGATGAAAAAATAATCAAACTTGCTGCTTTAACTCCAACACAGATCCATGGAGACCAACTGAAATAGAAAAGTGAGGTTGCTCAAAAGAAAAAAGAGAGTGAAAAGAAAAAAGAGATTGAAAAGGAAAAAGAGAGTGAAAAGGAAAAAGAGAGTGAGGCTGAAACATTAAGAGAAAGAGAGAGTGAAAAAGAAAATAGAGAGGTGGCTGGGAGTCAAGAAAAAAGAGATGAGCCACGTGAGGAAAAAGAAACAAAAGTGAGTTTTTGTGCTAAGGCAAGCTTTTATACTAACGTATTTAATGACTCTTTGCCTAGTGTTGTTGTTTCTTTGTTGCAGGGATATAAGGTCATGATTCCTAGCGTTATGTTTAGTAGATTGCCACCTATTAGAGAGATAGAGCATTATATTGATTTTGTGCCAAGTGCGACAATCCCTACTCGACCTTTCTTTGAAGAACATGAATCATTGACACACTTGAAGGGACAAGGTAAGTTGTTGACTAGAATGGATGCTAAGTGGAAGGACTGTATTGAGACTTTTCCTCATATAATCAAATACACACAAGGTGAGGAAAATTTTGTGGTTGATGCTTTAGCAAGAAGGTATGTCCTTGTCTTCATTTTAGATGCAAATTTATTGAGATTTGAATATGATAGAGAATTGCATGCTAATGATGATGACTTTACTAATGTGTATGGAGCATATGTGAAGACATTGTTTGGTAAGTGCTATGGACTAGATTGGTATTTGTTTAAAGAGAATAAACTTTGTGAGACTACTAGTCTTATGCGTGAGATGCTAGTGCATGGATGTGGTTTGTTGGGTCATTTTGGTATGAAAAGGATTTTAAACGTGTGGCATGACCATGGGTGGAAATATTGCGTGCCATTAATTGAGTTTGCATACCATTGGAGTGGTCATTTTGGTGCAAAGAAAACTTTAGACGTGTTGCATGAATGTTTGTAGGAGTATCATTTGCCATTCATTGACATGTTGCATGAACGTTTATGGGAGTATCATTCGTCATTCATTATCATATTGCATGAACGTTTGTGGGAGTATTGCTTGCCATTGATTGAGTTTGCATATAATTGGAATGGTCATTTTGGTGTAAGGAAAACTTTAGATCTGTTTCATGAACATTTGTGGGAATATCATTTGCCATTCATTGAATTGTTACATGGACGTTTGCGGAAATATCATTTGCCCTTATTAGAGTGTGCATATAATAAAATCTTTCATACTACTATTTCTTATTCTCCCTATGAAGTTGTTGATGGTTTTAATCCACTTACTCCTTTAGGTTTGATGTTTTTTCTTGTTGATGACAGGTGTAACTTGGATGGACCTTTTCAAATTCTTGAGAAAATTAATGATAAAGCTTATAAAGTGGACCTTCCATATAAGTATCATGTTTCTGTTATTTTCAATATTACTAACCTTTTCCCCTTTGATCCAAGTGGAGATTCGAGGTCGAATCCTTTTGAGGAGAGGGAGAATGATGGAAACCAAGATGGACCTAGTTTTAAAGAAACAATGCAAGGATAGATGCAATCCACTAGGGACAAGTCAAGTAAGAGCCCAACATTCAAAATGGTCTTAAAGGATGAAGATCCAATTTTGAATCGTTTGATACAAGCTATAGAAGAGGGCAATAACATGACTTAAAGGCCCTGGGTACTTGAAGGCTTTCAAATTGTTTAAATCATTTAAATGACTTATTTTATTAGTTTAGAATAATTGGGTTTTAGATGTTTGGCCCACATATGTCTTATTTTTATGAACTAGAATTTTTGGGAAGGCCTTGTATTTTGGCCAAGGGCTTATTTGGAAAGTTACAATTTAGGAACTAAGGTTTTGAAGAGAGGTACTGTAGCAATTACTGTAGCCGCGGTACTGTTCATGTGGCACTATTCATCAAGGGTTATTTTTGGAACAAAGGAGTTTATTTTGGGCTAGGGTTTCAATTAGGTTTTCATTTAAATACTCTTTTTAGCCTCATTTGAATATTAGTTTATGAAAGTTGATGAATTATTCATTGTGAGTTGAGTTTTACTCCTCTTATTCTTAATTAAACTTTTGAACTTATCAAAAGTAAATCACAACTTTTGTGGCGTTCCTCCTTGTAATCTTGGTTCTTGAGACGAGTTCTTTAACGGGTTTAGATTCTCCATCCATTGACTTGAGTTTGGCTTTCTTGGGTAAGTTTTCAATTTGATTGTGGGTTCAAGGGATTCCTTTCCTGCGGGTTCATATCAGGCCACAAAAATAACAGGGCGTTGGGCATCAGGATTCCCCGGCCCCCACTCTGAAGAAGGCACGACCGGGGAAACAGATTCACAACTAGCTTCGGCCCTCCTGACCGAAGTCTTTTCCCTAGCCCCCCCCATTGGGAGACCCCGAAGGGCGCTCCTGAATGAGCCTTGTCGGCGAAATCCGAGGGAGGTCATGAACTGGGTTAGCCGCAGGGTCAGCATGACAGAAAGGGACAAGA
The DNA here is from genome assembly GCA_029856935.1 of Cyclocarya paliurus. Lineage (NCBI taxonomy): Eukaryota > Viridiplantae > Streptophyta > Magnoliopsida > Fagales > Juglandaceae > Cyclocarya > Cyclocarya paliurus. The sequence continues at coordinate 20,007,482 of CM056947.1, read as the reverse complement.
TAAGTCCTAAGGTTCTCCTTCGAAAAGATCTCCTTTGAGTGATCACTCGACCATCTCCTGGTTCTTCAACTTCATTGTCGTCAGGAAGTTCCCTCCTCAAGATCTCATAATCCTTCACAGCATTTGCCCATATTTCCAACTGCAATCCACGGTAACTAAAAAGCACAAACCATACAAATTCTAAAAATTTGAAAGAAAATAAATTGAATGTAAAGTTGAGCCAATTACCTTACTGTTTGAGGCTACCTTCTGAAAAAGTGATTTTAGCTCACGTTCAAGATGAAGTTGGATGATCATTTAAAACAAAATATTAAAAAACTAAATTAAATAGATAATAAACTAATATTGTTGATGTCATGTTTGCATTCCGAGCAACTCCACCTAGCTGGTTCGACTGATTCCTGAAAACACTAAGAACGAGAGGGGCTCGGGGGTAGCTGAGGTACCTTCGATACTTAAGTTAGATGAGTGATTTTGTATGTGTATCGAACGAGAGTAGAAAATGAGCTTAGAGAGAGAGAGAGAGAGTCCTTCCCTGAAGGAGGGGTATTTATATACCAGGTATGGACGATTCTCCGACAAATGGATCATGATGGTGTCATCCATACGTTGACCAATGGATCGTGGTGGTGTCACCCGTACTCTAGCCGTGTTCTCTACCAGCCTCCTGTCAGGTGGCACGATCGTGGCGACCACTGACAATTCTAGCCCATGCCGTGGCATGCCCATCTTCGTCCTTTATTTAATGTGGTGTAGCCTCATTTAGGTGCACCCCCCTGTCCAGGTTTGTGTAGTCGTCAGTACTCGAGTGCCAGGATAGTCCCTAACACCCTGCACGTGAGTTGTCGGCCAGTCGCTGTGTCAGCCCTTCTGGCAAGGTTCCACGCTGGGCACATTCCACTTCTCCACTTCCCCATGGGCTTCTTGGGTTGGCCTTGCCACCATAACCCTAGGCCTAATCTGCATCACCTGGACCACATGGGTTGGGCCTGCTCAATTCGGCCCATGCCTTGAAATTACTCCCCTCACAAATACAAACAAGATTTTAAAGTTTCAAGTAATTCATATATAAATTTATCTTCAAGGTCAATCGACTATACGCATTCTTCCAACTCATAGATGTTGTCTGATTTGGTTTCTTGCCAATTTTGGTCGATGCAAATGAGGGCTAAGACTATGAACTCTTAAAAGGATCTAAGATACGTCCTCCAGTACTAAATGTGGACTCTGATGCAATAGTGAAAATAGGGGTGACTAACATACCACGTGCTACCTCAACAAAGACAGGATAATTGGTGGCATTAACCCTTCACCAATCTAAATGTCAAAACCAGGCGAGTTTTTAACACACCCCTCAGACAAATACCTCTCTAGTTTCAATCTAAACTCCATAAAACTCTGCTTCTGAAGGAATTTGTCTGACATGATATCAAATCTACGCTGAGGCAGTGTTGGTTTATTACCAATGTTTGTAAAAGTAGTGCTTGACCTCCTTTGGTCTCTATACTATCCGCCAACTTGTGTCCTTTGCAATTTTTTAATTGAAACTTCCTTATTATTATTTTTGTATCATGGATCAAACATAGTCTGCATAGAAGCAATTCACACATGATAAAAAATTTAGTGGTGGACACCTTAAGTTATTTTGCATCATACTTCACAAGTTCTTGGGATGACACATTCTTCCCTCTGCACGCCTCTTAACATTAGATATTTGACTTTTTTGAACTCTTTTAATTCTAAGATGAGAAGTTTCACATTCATTACGGAGGTGGTGCATCATGGATGATGTGTCTTCTTGTAGTGGCAATTGAATAGCTTAGCACAATAATTGAGTTGGGCTTTTAGATTATCGCGGTCAATAGGTTTCAATACCATTGACTGATTGCTAGATGGTTTTTTGGATTTCTTGAGTAAAAGTGAGATAGAATGTGTGGGGTTTTGTATATGTGTGGATAAAGGGGTTGGAAAACTTCCAAACTCCTCCATTTCCATTGGAAGAGAAGAAGAGTCATCACCAACCTCTTGAATTGTACCGACATTACAACTCAAAGTATATTTTTTCATTTGTTATTGAATAAAAGGACCACTAAATACACTATAATAAAAATATAAAATATTTAAAATGATGATTCTGGTGACTTGTGAGGTTCCAATTCCATATTAAGATTTTTTATGTTTCATTATTGACATAATATATAAAATAATGGAACAGAGGTGGAAAATGGAGGCCACAAAGACATTTGAAGTGATGGTGTACAAAAATTTCCACACAAGTTCTGGCCATGTGGACCTAAAAAAAGTTCTTCATCTATGCCCACGAGAGGAGGGGCTGCTACCAAAGTTTTGAATTTAGTACTGTACCGACCAGTACGGTCGATATTTACCGTATCAATCACTGCATAGGTATGGAGGAAATAGCTATTTTGTACCGGGCCAAATACCGGCCGTTTTGGTCAATATTGGCCGAAACTTATATTTTTGTATTTTTATTGTATTTTCATAATTTTTACTCTAATTTTCACATTTCAAGATTGTTTTCTTAATTTTTATTAATCCCCTTTTGTCGAGTATTGAAAATCAAATCCCTTCTCCCTTATTTGTAATAAAGATGAGTGATTTTTTTTTTTTTAATATTTGGATTGAGAACTTAGAAGTATTATTGAGTTTTATAAGTATATGTTTTAACTTTTTAAAATTTGCATTGATATTATTTTGAAATATAGTTTATATATATAATTAATTTATCTTTATATAAACTATCCCAAAACGGTACCAGAAACGGTAACGATACCAAAATATTTCATTCCAATGTTTTAACCAAAACGGTATTCAAAACTTTGGCTGGTGCACATTATGGTAGGTTTGTATGCATCTTTTATTATTTTTATTTTTATTTTTATTGTTATTATTATTATTATTATTATTGTTGTTATTGTTGTTGTTGTTGTTGTTGTTGTTGTTGTTCTTATAATTATTATTATTATTATTGTTATTATTATTATTATTGTTGTTGTTGTTGTTCTTATAATTATTATTATTATTATTGTTGTTATTCTTATTATAGTTGTTATTATTATTTTTATTGCGGTTATTATTATTGTTATTGTTATTATTAATGTTGTTTTTGTTGTTATTCTTATAATAATAATTATTATTATTATTATTATTATTATTATTATTATTATTATTATTATTATTATTATTATTATTATTGTTATTATTATTATCATCATTATTTTTATTGTTATTACTATTATTATTTTTATTTTTATTATTTTTATTGTTATTGTTATTATTATTATTATTATTATTATTATTATTATATATATTGTTATTGTTATTGTTATTATTATTGTTAATGTTGCCAGCTAATAATCAAATGTCCTTAAGGCAATGCTGGCTTTTTTTTTTTGAACATAAACTGCTTGTTTCTCATTATCACAGCAAATGATGGATACAAGGAGGGACTCCCTCCAAACAAATGCTCTCCTCAGAGAGTTTTAGTGCGTCCCTTACTAAATAATGGGCCATTTCATTAGACATTCTAGGTACATGATTAACCGACCAGTTTGTTAAATTATGAAGCTCAACTTTGATATCCTGGATGATCAAACCTGTTGTACTCCAGTCCCTAGTCTCTCTGCTAATATCTTGAACAACACTGAGTGCGTCTCCTTCCAGGATAACACTGACCAGTCTAAGATGTTTGCAAAGGATTACAGCTTTGAGAGCTGCCATTGCCTCTGCCAATTTGGGATCAGGATATAAAAACCTTTGAGATCTCATTGTAGCCACCACTTTTCCTTCCCAATCCCTCACTACTACCCCTATTCCAACTCTGCAACTGACTTTGTCGACAGCTGCATCCTAGTTGACCTTGAAGCTATTGATTGGTGGAGGAGTCCAGCTGACAACATGGAAGGCATCAGTATCCCGCCTGATAGTATGACATTCATTGGCTATCTTGTAGTCTCGGAGCATCTGATATCCATTCTGAACCAGCTTGGTAGGATCCTCAAAAAGTTTTTCAAAAACAAATATGTTCCTTCTCTTCCACATTAGGTAAATTGTGATGGCAAAAAATTCGAAGTCCTCTTTGTTTAATGTAGAGAGAAGGAGCTTCACTAGCTCTGTGAATGTCTCAAATCTGGTCTTTATCTTCTGTAGGCTCCTAGAGCAGATTCCCCATACATCTTGTGCTGAACCACATGACCATAAAGCATGAATTGCATCTTCACTTTCAAGTTTACACACCGGGCAAAGAGAAGAGTCTCTTATTTTCCTCTTACTAAGGTTGAAGTTAGTTGGCAAAGAATCATAGCAGGCTCTCCAGAGGAACATAATGACAGCTTTTGGAACCTGGATTTTCCAAATAGAAGGCCAGAACTCCCTCTGTGTGACCTGAGATGATGTTTGTCCCAAAGAGACTTGCTTCATTTCTCCTAGAAGGTGGTAGGCACTCTTTACACTGAACAGACCATCTTTGGTACATTTCCACACGAGCTTATCTGTTGCATTACTCCAGCTGATAGGAATTCTGTTAATGATGCTTATATCTTCTTCGATAAAATTGCCCCTCAGGATATTTGTGTCCCATGCTTTGGTCTGCTCATCAATCAGGTTGCACACTAGCCAGTGAACTAGTCTCTCATCCAGGGGGGTCTGCAGCTTGTATGTGGTAGGTCGGGGGACCCATTTATCCTTCCAAATGTTGACTTCCTTGCCATTCCCTATACGCCAAAACATACCCTCTTCCAATACAGGTCTGGCCTCCAACAGGCTCTTCCAGAGATATGAGATATTACTACCTGTTTTAGCTTGCATGAAGTTAGTTCTGTGGAAGTACTTGGCTTTTAAAACTTTAGCTACAAGAGAGTCTGGTTGTTGAATCACTCTCCATCCTTGTTTAGCTAGGAGAGCTATGTTAAAGTGCTCAAAGTCCCTATAGCCTAGTCCACCCTCAGATTTGCTTTTACCAAGCAGGGTCCAAGGCAGCCATTGAGTTTTCGACCTCTCCCCTCTGCTACCCCACCAGAATTTCTGCACTAGCTTGTTTATAGACTTAATAATGGTTTTAGGGAGCTTGAAAATGCTCATGCAATAAGTCAGGACAACTTGCACTATAGACTTCAGGAGCACCTCTTTTCCAGCATTTGAAATGAATTTCACCTTCCAGTTTTGCATTCGGTTCCTGATAGAGTCCAGGATTGGCCTAAACGAGGCAAGCTTGTTCTTTCCCACATAGGAAGGAAGGCCAAGATATTTTTCAAAGTGTTTTGCTTCTTTCATCCTTGCTGTCAGGAGAATGACCTGTTTTGCTTCTGCAGGGGTGTTTTTGCTGAAGAAAATAGCTGACTTCTCCAAGTTTAGTCTCTGGCCCGATGCCACCTCATAAGAGTTTAAGAGATAAAACAGTCTACTCCACTCCAGAGCATTTGCTTTACAGAATAATAAACTGTCGTCTGCAAAAAATAGATGGTTAACCAAAAGGGAGCCTCTAGCAAAAGGGAAACCCGAGATGAAACCCTTCCTTTCAGCTGAATCCAAGAGGTTCCCGAGTGCCTCAGTGCAAAGGATAAAAAGATAGGGGGAAATAGGATCCCCTTGTCTTAATCCTCTAGCAGGTTGGAAAGGTTCCTGTTTAATACCATTAATAATCAAGGAGTATTTTACAGATGACACAAAATGTAAGATCAAGTCAATCCACTCCTTCTCAAACCCCATCTTGATTAAGACAGCTTCCAAAAAAACCCACTCAATGCGATCGTATGCCTTGCTCATGTCTAGTTTCATAGCCATATAACTCTCTCTTTAGCCCTTCATTCTATTCCTCATGGAGTGCATGGCTTCATAGGCAACTATGATATTGTCCGAGATCAAACGCCCTGGGACAAAGGCACTTTGAGATGGAGAAATCAGTCTTGGCAGGAAGGGCTTCAACCTGTTAGCCAGTACTTTGGATACCACTTTGTAGGCCACATTACAAAGGCTAATCGGCTGGTACTCAGAAACCAAAGTCGGGTTCTTTTTCTTGGGGATAAGGAAAATAAAGGTCTCATTAAGCTTCTGCAGCCCACTCCTCAAATTGATCACTTCTTTGACAGCAGAGATTAAGCCTTCACCAACTGTATCCCAGTGGTCTTGAAAGAAGCCTGCTGAAAAGCCATCGGGTCCTGGTGAGCTTAAGGGATCCATCTCGAACAAGGCAGCCTTAATCTCTTCATTGGAGCACAGATTAGTAAGCTGGTTATTCATCTCAGGAGTAACCACTGGTTGTAAGTCCCTCAAGACCTCAGAAATGTCTCTCGGGTTGGAAGTCATGAATAGATTCTTGTAATACTGTTGGAATATGGAGCAAATGTCAGTGGGATCAGTAACACAAGCCCCTCCTTCACTGATAAGCTTTGAAATCATGTTAGTCTTCCTTCTTTCAGAGGCACACTTGTGGAAGAAGCTGGTATTCTTATCCCCTTCCTTCAGCCACAGTTGTTTTGATCTTTGCCTCCATTTCAGCTCATCTTCTGCTAGCAGCAGGTTCACTTCCTCTTGTAAACCATTAATGGCTTCATTTAGTTCACCTAGATTATTCTTTTGCATCTCCTGTATCCACTCACTTTTTTGTCTAATCTGATTTCTGTGGTTGCCAGCAGATAGCTTGGACCATTCCATCAGATTCCTTCTGCACTGATCCAGACCAATCTTGAGTTGATCCACTGATTCCACTGGAAGCTGCCAGGTCCTCTCAATTATCTCTTTGCACCCTTGTTTCGAGGACCAACAGGCCTCATACCTGAATAACCTTTCTTTGTACCTTGCAGAAACTTCCTCTCTACCACAGGTAACTAGCAGAGGGAGATGGTCTGAGTTCAAGACTGGTAGAGTTAGTACTTCACTATTGCCGAATTGCAAAGGCCACTGATCATTGCCAAAAACTCTATCCAACCTCTCTTTCACGAATCCTCCCCCATCTCTATTATTGGTCCAAGTAAACCTTGATCCAATGAACCCCAGGTCAGTTAAATTTGAATCATCTAGAGCCAGCCTAAAGGACTCCATCTGGGAAAAAGGTCTAGTGGCTACACCCGATTTCTCCTCATTGTATAGTATTTCATTGAAGTCCCCCATACATAACCATGCCATCGGGGGCTCGGGTTTCAGCATTCTCAAGAGTTTCCAACTCTCTTTCCTCTTTTCTATAGCAGGATTTCCATAGAATCTAGTAACCATGCATGGCTGATCTCCCCCCTCAGGGGTAACTAACACAGAGATATGGCTATTTGAATAAGAGTGCAGTTGAGCCCTCACATCTTCTTTCCAGAGGATAGCCAGTCCCCCACTTCGGCCAATCTTATCAACAATAAAGCTGTTTGTAAAGCCTATTTTGTTTCTCACTTTCTCCATCTTCATTCTGTTACATAAAGTCTCAGCTAAGAAAACTACTGATGGGCCTCTTTCCTTCACTATAAAGTGAAGCTCGTTAACTGTCCGAGGGTTCCCAAGCCCTCGGCAGTTCCAACATAAGAGCTTCATGGTGATTGGCAGTGCTGCATAGCAACAACTGCCTTGCCTCCTCCCCTTCCTCATTGAGAGATTTTTTGAGTTTCTTACCCGCCACTTCCCCTGAGATTCTCTGAGATTTCCTTTTTTGGCCTGCATTTTCTTGATCCACTTCCATTTCCCACGTGACAGACTTACTCAATTGGGCTACCCCATCACGTGCCTTCCTCTTCCACTTGGTACCAGTAGAAGATCCTCGTTTGCCAGCCTGTCTCCTGGCAGTTGGGGGGGCAAGATTGGTAGTTACCTGCTAAAGAGATTTGCACGTGGTCTTCCCTGGTTCCAGCAGTAGCCTCTTGGCAGGTTGTTGGGATATGATCTTCTTTGCCTAGGAAAGGTACCTCCCCTTCTACTAGAACCCCAGCACCTTTTCCTTCCACAAAAGAGTAGTTCACTTGCCTCTTTGAGCTGACAGTATCTTCTTTTCCATACCGAGATCCCGAATTACTACCCACATTAATAACACCCTGGCTGACTTCCTCGAATTCAGCTTCACTCCTCTCCATTCCTTGTACAGTTGTTTATTTTTGAGTTCCATCAGCCTCCCCCCTGCTAGTACTCTCCGGCCACCCACCATGGCCAGGTTCTTCCCTGTCTTGACTTTCTCTAGTATGGGTGGGCTTTGAGCTAGCCCTCAACCAAGCCCCGTATTGTTGGTTGAACCCCTCCAAGCTGGCCTTCCCTCTCTCCAGACTTTCGCACTTACCCTTAGCATGTTTGATCTTTCCACAATGGTAACAAAAGTTTGGCAACCTCTCATATTTGAAGGGGATCCAGTACTTTGAATTATTCAGGCTCAGCATTCTTCCTCTAACTAATGGCTTAGTTATATCCATGAGGACCTTAACTCTTAAGAAACTCCCCCAGCAGACACCACTGCTGTTAGTGTCCACCATTAAAACTTCTCCCACGGCTTTCCTAAGGCTTACTCCTGTATTATTATTCATGCCAGCAAATGGGAAGTTCATGGCACTGTATCCAGAAAGGTTCAGTGTGGAAAGACATATCCATCCAAGACTTGGAGCCTTCACAGTCCTGTAGGCAGATTAGATTCTTGTCGAAAGACTAGGGGCGGCCCTTCATGATCCTCTTCTTGTCCTCCACCTCCTTAAACTCCACCAAAAACTTGTTCCTGCCAACCTCTTTGAACACCACTTTTCTTTCCACCTGCCATACTCGTGACAGAGTGTTTCTGAGGGCTCCTCTATTGACTTCCTTGTCAGCCACCACTAATATCACAATGCAATGTTGGCTCTTCGATTCTGAAGCCAGGACATCTTCGCTACTTATTTTCACCTCCTCTTGCTCTTCTTCCGTGAGTCTCAAGCCTTCACACAGTTTAGCTAAGTCCCCCTCCATCACCAGACCTTCACAGACAAAAATCCAGAAGGGAAGCAACTCCAAGTTTACCAAGAAACTTAGAGAGAAAAAGCCTTACCTTCACTCAGTGAAAGAAGGACCCACTTTCTGCAATGCTGGCTTTTACTGCTTTAGTTTATGAGACTTGAATCATCGTATGTTGTTAATAATTTGTCACTTAGAGCTGCAATTTCAGCTAGTACAATGTCACTAGTTTATGGCTTAAATTGTTTCTGGCAAACAGAAAAAAAGAAGAAGATTTCAATAAGATCATGTTTGTCTGTCAAAGTCACATAGGGCCAGGTGGCTTTGCACACTATTCTAGAACCCCGGCCCTAACATGTCTCACCAAAAGTTTGTATATACAATTTGTTTTGATTTTTTCTTTGCCTAATAGCTAGCATGGATAGAGTCTCATTACTACTTATTATTATTCATAAATTTTAACTCATAAATTTTACTAGTATTCACAAATTATCTCAACTCATTTCATCTCATCTTTAAATCCAAACGGAACCTTAATTCAAGGTATGGTGCCTATTATGTATTGTGTTATTATAGGGGTAAGAGCACTAGTATTAAATTATGCATTTGTATATGTATCTATCTACATATTTGCATAATATGACCTTAATTTGGATTGCATTGGATTATGCATATTCAAAAGTTTGTATAACTATGAATAGTATTTTTACAAATTTGAAGATGCACTATTCACATTTCAAATCTTATTTTACTATTTTTTTATCTCTCCTCCCACAACTATTATTTTACTATTCACTCTACAAATGTTACTTTACAAATGTAGTGGATGCTAATTAGAAAATATATAGAAATAATAATTTTAAGAAAAAATTAATAATTCAATGAGAGAGTTCTTCTTAAATGACAAAATCAATTTTCAAAAGATATAATTTTACATATGCATGTAAATAAACCAATACTAGTGCTACAAGAGGTAGTAGAAGTTGAAAACTTAAAGAGTTTTATTCCAAATATAAAAATATTAATAATGTAAATATTTAAATTAGTTTTAAAAAAAATGTAAAAAAAATTCATAGATCATCCACACATCCACCTCTTGTGGTTGCCGAGGGCCACCTTTAAATTGACTCCTCAATCTTGAGACACTGTGATGGCGGCTTGCGAGCCACTGCCACACTGACTTGGTGGCTAGAAGCCAGCCTTAGTTTTTGTTTTAATTATTTCTTAAACCCCATAAAAATATACCTCAAATATTCTTCCATTCAAACATTATCAACGAAACTGATCCAATCAACGGATAGAAAACAAAATAGACCCAAATCAAGAGAGAGAGATAGCGAGTGAAACAGATTTGGTTTCTTGACGTGAACGATGGAGATGCTGCTCGTATGATTGACGAAGGGACATAGAGTGATGAAGTTTTAATCAATCGTGGAAGAGTGATCTAGCACTAGGGAGAGAGAGAGAGAAAGAGAGCCGGTTGTGTTTTTAATCCTGACTTCGTTTTATACTAAGGGCAGGTTTGGAATGAGATGAGAATTTTTGGTCTTAGATGAAAGTTTAAAATATTATTTTTTAATATCATTATTATTTTGAGATTTGTAAAAGTTGAATTGAGATTTGAAAAAGTTGAATTGTTTATTATATTTTGTATAAGGATTTGAAAAAGGTGTAATGATGAGATGAGAATTTTGTCTTTTGTCTCATCCTCCAAACCTGCCCTAAATTAACTTTTTTAAACTGAAATCGGGTATAACTAGATTTTAAACCCAGACCTCAGGTTCTATAACCATACCCCGCCTTGGTAGGGTTGGATTGGGTGTTCTAGTTTTCGGCTCCGCACAAACCCGTTTCGGAGGTTTGGAATCGGGTTGTGAAAAAATCTGATATGAATGAACACTCTTACTTATAAATACAAAAGATATTCATGTTAAAGAGTGTCTTGTAATCACCACCTCCGAAACCACACCGAATATCTGAAAAAGAATAGAAGGAATGGTTGGATGTATCCGTTATTAATACAAGGCGTCAGGAGGGGGGAAAATGCATGAGACACCGCAGCAACATCCATTATTAAGGGCAGTGATAGGGTTACTATTCTGTTACTATCCATTTACTACCTATAATGTATTTAAAGTTTTTTTTTATCATTTTTTTAAAGTATTTTTTTAACATCCTTAATCATTAAAGAAAAATTAAAAAAATATATAATTTTACTAATAGTCACTTTTTTAATTATTAAATAAAATAAATAAATAATTAAATAAATAATAATAAGATAATAACTCTATCATTATTCTATTATTAATACAAGACGGCAACGACTTCATTATATTTTCTTGAGAAAGGATTGCAAGTTGCGAAGAAATTACCGACAAGTTTCTCACCTCTTTCAAGGAGTTGCTGAGAAACCTCTATTTTTTTAAGGGTTTTTGTCAGCTGTACCAACAAATGCGTGTGACACTGTGACCAACCTTTATTCTTTTCCCTTCCATGATGAATCGGCAGCCACTTCTCCAGTTGAATAGGTTTTGATTACATCCATGAATATTCTTTTTTATTTATTAATTGGACATTCTAACTTAATATAGTATATCTATTAGAATTAACTTCAAAATATATATTAAACAATTAAAAATATTTTATATGTTGGCCTAAATGAGGGATGTGTTAAAGTACTAAGTACACCATAATTAAATTCATCATTTTTCATTAGGGGTACATTTTGAATTAAATATTTTATATGTTGGCCTAAATGAGGGGAGTGTTAACACACCTAGCATACCATGAATATAAAAGAATTATTGTTTTAAATTAAATTATTTTAATAATTGAAAAAAAATGCCACGGCAGGTAATTCTTTGGCTGTAATATAGAATCAAGAGTCAAGACATTAAGGATAAAGAAACGCCAAAGTAAGACCCTACCCAAGAATTTCTTCTCGTACGTATCATTTTCTAGCGTCACGTGACACTGTGGGCATCCATGGATGCAATAATTATATATCGTCTTGAAGAATTCAATCCTGACCCCAATTAGGCTGATAAATGAACCCGGACATTGGATAGCCTGCTCGGTACTCGTCCGATTAAACTTGAATTGAATTTGATTCATGACCAAAAAAAAAAAAACTCAGTCATGAAAACAGATACCCACTCGATTAGTAAATGACAAATACCATACAAAACTTAACTCGACTCGGTTAAGGTTCGTTTATGCTTAAGTCGACTCGTTAGCTTGATTTGATTAAAACTTATTTATATATTGATAAATATATACATACATGCACCTATGTATATACATATATATATATATATATATGTGTATGTATTAGCTAATAATATAAGCATAACACTTTTATAATTAAATATATAATATGCAACCTAATTATTTATGCTTATATATTGAATATACTTTAGAGCTATATTTTATAATTTTGTACAATAATTAGTCGATAAAATTTAATAATTTTATCTACTAGTATTTGGTAACCATATATGAAATAAATATATGCTATCATATTATGTGTATGTATTAATAATTTATGTAAGCATATAACATATTGTTATTATAGATAAATATCAACTAGTTAGATATTAATTATTTATAAATTTTTAAAATCTTATAATTCAATAGAGGTTCTACTTGCTAGTTGTACAAATTCAATATTAGATTTTTTATTTATTTAATTTAGTAATTATTAAATTTTATTAAAAAAAATAAACAATTTGAGCTCGAGCTCTAGTCAAAAGTTTAGCTTATTGAGTCAAGCTCAAACAAAGATTAAATAAAAATCTTGAGATCGGCTTGGCTCGTCTTGATTACAACCCTGACCCCAATTATGGTGTACAACTTGGAGGGTGTGCTGAAATTAAAAAAAGAAATAGTTTAAAAGTTGGATTGCAAGTTTTTTTTTTTTATATATAGAAATGATAAAATAACAGCTTTGTTTGGATACAGAAATCATCTAATGTCATGCCATCTCATCTTATCTCATCTCATTTCATCATTACAATTTTTTTCAAATTTTCATACAAAATATAATAAACAATTTAATATTTTAAAATTTTAAAATAATAATAATATTCAAAATTAATATCCTAATAATATTTCAAATTTTTCTTTACTTTTAAAGAGTCAGAACTTAAAAAATAATATTATTTTACTATGTAGAGTATTAATGCAGTTGTCAGTGTACCACTGTTAATTTGTTTTGTTTTGTTTTTCATTTTTTTATTTTCCGGAGCTCATGAGAACATTGTGTGAAAATGGCATCAAAAGTTTGAAGAAGTTAGAAGGAAATTGCCAAGAAGTTACTGAACATTCAATAATTTAATGCAGCATTGACTCGGGTTTGGATGGTGAGATGATGTAAGATGAGATGGTCTTAAATAAAAGTTGAATAAAATATTATTAGAATATTTTTTAATACTATTATTATTTTAGGATTTGAAAAAGTTGAATTGTTTATTGTATTTTATGTAGAAATTTATGAAAATTGTAATGATGAGATAAGATGAGATAGGTTGAGATGATTTTGGTGTCCAAACTAAGCCTCAATGACTTCACTAACGTGTTATTTAGATAGTGAATTGAGATGAGTTAAGTTGAATAAAAGTTAAATATAAATAAAATAATATTAGAATATTTTGTTAATATTATTATTATTTAAAAAATTTAAAAAATTGAATTATTTATTATATTTTATATAAAATTTTAAAAAATTATGATAATGAAATAAGTAAATACATTTTTTTAATAAATAAGATGAGAAAAGACATTAAGAATAAGAAACGGCAAGTAAAATTCTACGGTCTACCCAACAATTTCTTCTACGTACAATACCACCCTTTACTTCATGGTTTAAAAAGCATATCAATTATCATGTGATGGTGTGGGACATCGATGCATGCAATAATTATGGTCTTGACGAATTATATAGTCCTGACCCCAATCATGAAGCTTGGAGGGTACGATATATATAGGATCATTCTACACCCACCGCTGGGACTCTCACTAGTGAGTCCCGCTAGGCGCTTTCAGTTTTTCTTTCATGTCATTTTTAATACTATTAAAAATTGTTTAAAAAAGAAAAAAATTCATTATATTATTAAATAAAATTTTTTTAATCACTAAGTAAAAAAAAAAAAGCATTGGCTTTTAGCGGGACTCACCAGTGGGGGATCTAGCTTTTTCCATAAATATATATATATATATATATATATATATATATATATATATTTATGCTGAAATTAAAATTAAAGAAACAATTAAAAGGCTGGATTGCAATATGGCATTGTGAGAACAATATGGCATCTTTAAAGAGAAGTTGCAAGGAAATTGCCAAGAAGTTACTAACCATCTTTCTTTTAATAATTTAACGCGACATTGACTCAATGACTTCAAGTCCTTAAGGAAGTTGCCATGAAGATACCATTAACTAATAGGTATGGCGTGAGAAAGCGGCATGGTATGGAGTTGTCCTTTTTAAGGAGAGTCGATGATGTCCAACGCTCAAGCTACATGCAGTAGATCAGGCAATACATACACACGTGCACAGACTCATTTCTTCCATGGCCTCCTCCTCTTCATCCTCTTCTTCAGTCACCTTGCCATGGCCAGACGATGTGATTGTGAGCTTTTAGAGGAGAAGATACCCGTGATACTTTTACTGCCCATCTCTACCGTGCTTTGACTCCTCACCTACTTAGATGAGGATGAGCTTAGACGAGGTGATGAAATTTCACCTGCACTTTACCAAGCTATAGAAGGTTCAAGAATTTTCATCATTGTACTTTCAAAAAATTATGCATCGTCAACATGGTGTTTGGATGAGTTATTGAAGATGCTTGATCAATGTAAAAAATCAAAGCAACAAAGGGTTCTACCTGTGTTTTACCATGTAAATCCATCTGATGTACGCCATCAAAAAGAGAGTTTTGGGGAAGCATTGGCTAAACATGCTAAGAAATTGAATGTAGATCACATGAAGTTGCAGCTATGGAAGGCAGCCCTTCAAGAAGTTACCAATTTGTCGGGATACCATCTGATGAGAAATGACCGGTATTTCTAACTGCTTAATTAATTTGTGTCGTTCATTAATTCAAGATTTCCCCCCATTCTATCATACGTATAAATATTCACTAGCTAGTCTGCATCTTGCATATATATGGGTTTTGATATATATGGAACTAAAACATTAATTTCTTTATAAGTTTATTGGAAATTAAAGCAGAATAAATTGAACTAATCACAACCTGAATGAAACTACATAAAAATCTAAGTTTTTGTTTGGCCTTTTTATGATCGCCAACTAAAGTACATGCAGAGATCGATCAACTCGTACGCTCTGCTTATGTTCCTTGTCTTTCTTATTTTAGTTTATTTTCAGATTGTGGGAAAAAAATTATTTAGATTATGTTCCTAATTGTTTTTCATGCGAAGAGCTGTATTCATTAATTAATCCTTTTTCTTTATATTATGTTTCTTGTATTGCATGTGTGGAGTACAAGTCATTAATTGTTTTTTTTTATCTCTTATATATGTGTCCACACAAACACAGGAATGAATCAAAATTCATTGAAAAAATCATTCAAGACGTCTCAAGAACGGCAAATGATCATTTATATTTACATGTTGCTGATCATCCCGTTGGATTAAAACCTCATGTAGAAGATGTCAATTTGCTTTTAAGCGTTGGAACGAAAGACATACGAATGATAGGAATTTTTGGAGTTGGCGGAATTGGTAAGACAACTCTAGCCAAAGCAATTTATAACTCGATTGCTTTCCGATTTGAAGCTAGTTATTTTCTTCCAATTGATAGCAACACTGGGAATCAAGTGAATCGTTTGGTCCAACTGCAAGAGAAACTTCTTTTTAAGATTTTAGGAGACTGTAGAAGTTTGAAGGTTGATAATATTGATACAGGAATCAATATGATAAAGGCTTGTTGACATTGCATGTTTTTTCAATGGACAACGGCTTGTTAATGTCATTAAGATGCTAGATAGTTTTGGTTTTAAGCCATACTTTTCGATCCCAAGACTTAGGGAGAAGTGTCTTATTTCGGTGGAGTTCAATAGAAGATTGCAAATGCATGACTTGTTACGAGACATGGGTAGAGAAGTTGTTCGACAAGAATCGCCAAATCCAAGAGAACGTAGCAGATTATTCTTTCATAAAGATGTTCGCGATGTATTGGAGGAAGATATGGTAAGTCAGGTCAAAATCTCTTTCCATTAAACATTGTTCCTAATTTGGCACTTGTGACATATTATACGTGTGTGTATATAAATATATGAATAATTTATTTTTTGATTTGTTGGCACGCTTAAACATGCATTGTCTTCCTCTATAGGGAACATATAGAGTTGAAGCAATTGTTCTAGATTTTCCTGAAGGTGATGATATTATCCACTTGGGTCCCAAGGCCTTCAAGAATTTGAAAAGACTCTGATTATTTATATGCCGCAATGCACAGTTTTCTGGAGAACTTAATTCTCTACCTGATGGAATAACAGTGCTTGATTGGTCTAACTGTCCTTTACAATCTATGCCATCTAAATTTCGTGGGGACAAACTCTCTATTCTACGCATGCCCAGTAGTCACATCTAGGAGATACCCTTGCAATATTTTAAGGTACAACTATTATTATTTTCAATATTTCTTTCTTTAAACTTAGTTTGATCTTCTTTTCTTTTTAATAGAATCTCACGGTTATGCAATTCAGTTGGTGTGATTTCTTAACGAAACTCTCGGATATTTCAAGCTGCCCAAATTTGAAGGAAATAGATCTTCATCATTGTAAAAATCTAGTTGAAGTTCATGATTATGTTGGATTCCTTTATAAGCTTGTTAACTTGAGACTTGGTAGTTGTTTCAATCTAAAGAGCTTTCCAAGGAAACTCCAATTGAGATCTCTGGAACTCCTTGATCTTGGTGATTGCTCAAGCCTTCAAAACTTTCCTGAAATCGAATGTGAAATGAAACGTTTACGCACTATCAAATTAGGGGGCACCGCAATAGAAGAATTGCCTTCATCCATTGGGTACCTCACTGGGCTTGAAAGTTTAAAGCTACGTAGCTGCTTAAACCTTAAGTGTCTACCAAGTAGTATTCATCAGTTGAGATCTCTAGAGTGGATGTATCTAAGGGATTGTCCAAATATTATAAGTTTTGGGATGGAGGAGGAGGAGGTGCATAATGGACAACCCACGCCCTATGTAGTGTCTACAAGCAGGGAAAATGAAGCGTCAAAATTATTCCTACTGCCGCCTCCAACAAATTCAACCACTCGTAATTGTCATTTCTTTCTTACAAACTCTGGCCTATCAAAATCGAGTTTCTTTGGGCCATTTCATTTCTTTCCCAATCTGGGCTCTTTATCAGGCAGTGATATCGTAAGCATTCCTTCAAGGATCAAAAAATTTGTTAGATTGAGGAATCTTAGATTAAATGATTGCAAGCAACTTCAAGAAATTAAAGAGCTTCCACCGAATCAATCAAAATTACGTGCTAGTGGATGCATATCATTGGAAAGTTTACCAGAAATATTAAAAGAATTCAATTTCCCACAGCTAAAAAGGATTGGCTTGGCCAGATGCTATAAAGTGAATATGGGAAATTGGATGTCAAATCCTGCATGGAATCGAGTAAGTCCCTATATATAGATATATATATATATTTCTCTTTTCCTTTTATACTCGTTTTGTGTGCCTAATTGGTTTATATATATGAATATAGTTGAAATAAATTTTATGATGTATTCATTCAACAGGCTGAGATGATATTTCCGAAAAAGAAGATTCCAGATTGGTTCAACCATTGCAAGGAGATCACTTCAAATAAGTATCGGTGTGAATTTGATATTAAAGTGGCCCCACCATATAATTTGGATGACATCATAGGAATTACTTTGTTATTGAACCCGTTGCACCTATGAAGTTGGACGTTGAGATCAAGAGAGGAGATACCTATGCCAGTCGTTATTGGGATGCGTGTGCAGAATTTGAAAAAATTGATTCAGATCATCATGTATGGTTAAGGTACTTAACTACAGAAGATATTACGCACCTACGAGCTATGAGTGTAGATCAGGCAGATGATCTGCGGATTATATTTGAAAGCACTCCAAATTTAGTAGACAATCTGAGGATTAAATTTGAAAGCAGTGATCCAAATTCATTGATCGTAAAACGTTGCAGAGTTCATCTGTTATACAAACAGCATGAACAGAATGCCAAAGATCATGCAGGTGTCCATTTGAATGCACCCATTGATGATATTGGAAATTTAGCAAATCCAATGGGTGGAAGTTAGCTTTCTAAGAGGCGTCGTGTTGATTATGATGACTATGAAGATGATCACAACATTGAATCCAACTTGTATGCACAACAAAGGAAGCCTGCTAACTGGTAGTGTTTTTTTGAGCTTGGCATCAAAATCTAATCTTGACCCATAATGATGGCGAAATATGAGTTGTTTTCCTTCTAGATGACGGACGGACGAAGGGGAACGGAGGCGATGGTGATGGTGTCATGATGAAGAGAAGTGGGGGCGCTAGCTGGCAGGGTTTTCTTAACGTTGACATCAATTGTGGTTGACTTCAAATTTGTTTAGAGTGTGTATGGAGGAGCAGTTATGTAAAGTAGTTATTTTTATTTTGTATTTAACTTAAGCTTCATAAACTACTTGCCCATAAACGATTATGAATATTTGTGCGTGTTCTATATACATATATACGTGACTTACTTGCCCAAGAATACGCAGTTTACCTTCCTATCTCCTTTGAGTCGATGGATTTCAACATTAACCACCATTTACAATCACCATCGCACCTTCCACATATAATATAAAGAAATTTTAGTTTTGATTGTTAGTTTTAGTAAGCCTCTGCATTAAAATCTTCAATACTTACAAAAATTGATTCAGGATTAACATCTTTTACAGTATCATGTCAGTTGCTCTCAAGAAAGTATCCTTGGTGCTTTTAGTACCAAAGGGCTTCTTTTGTTGCATGCTCTGTGAGTAAAATGGTAGTGCACACAGAGTATTCAATAAAATCCATCAACTAGAATTCATCAAAATGAGAGTGTACACAGGTAATGTATTTTAGACCTTACAACCATTTTCCATACAATAGCGCTGAGTACTATTCAGTATTTATAGAACATCAAAACATTCTCTAGAATATGCTGAAGTAATCCTATTGGTCAGAAATGATGCTTGCATTCCGTTGGGAATTTATTCGGGAAGATTTTGATGAGGTGCTATCCTCTGAGGCAGGTGCACAGGCTCTAATATTTCCGTGCGATTCAAGCGGCACAGGGAGAATAGTGAGGCTTGAACGTAAGAGAGAAAAACGTGCTGAAGGGAGTGGCTTAGTGAGAATATTTGCAATCTGTTCTTTACTTGGAACAAAAGAGACAGTGAGAGTTTTGTTAGCTACACGGTCCCGTACAAAATGATAACCAAGATCCACATGCTTAGTTCTTAAGTGTAAGACGGGATTAACCAAAAGATGAGTCGCACCAATATTATCACATAACAAGTTTGGGGCATCAGAAATAAAAATCCCTAATTCTTTTAATAAAGATTGTATCCACAAAAGTTCATAAGTAGTGTTGGCAACAGATTTATATTCAGCTTCAGTGGAGGATCGGGCTATAGTTGGTTGTTTCTTGGAACCCCATGACACTAAATGAGACCCAAAATAAACATAAAAACTATCAGTCAACTTTCGATCATCTGGACAACCTGCCCAATCAGCATCTGAGAATGCAATGAGTTTAAAAGTAGAAGTAGATGAGAAAAAGAGGCCAAAGGAGGTGGTGAGACGAAGATAACGTAGAATGCATTTGACAGCTTGCCAATGAGAATTTTAGGATGAGTACATGTATTGACAGACTTTATTAACAACAAATGAAATGTCAGGATGGGTGAAGGACATGTATTGTAAACTACCAACAATACTTCTGTAAAGTTGAGGATCTTCAAAAGAGGATCCGTCAAGTGCAGAAAGTTTAGACGAGGATGACATTGGTGTGGACACTAGTTTTGACTCATGCATATTAGTCCGAGTGAGGAGATTAGAAATATACCGAGATTGTGAGAGGAAAAGACCCGTAGCTATTCTACTGACATGAATACCCAAAAAAAATGAAGAAAGCCAAGATCCTTTATTGGGAAAAATATGGACAGTGAGGAAATAAAGTCAGAAATAAGAGACGAATCTGAGGCAATAACAATAATATCATCTACGTAAATTAACACATAAATGGAAGTAGTAGTAGATGTAAATATGAATAGTGAAGAATCAGAAAGTGAAGGATGAAAGCCAAGATCTGTGAGTTTCGAACTAAGTTTTGAAAACCAAGTCCTAGGGGCTTGTTTCAAACCATAAATAGATTTTTTCAATTTGCAAATGTAATGAGGGAAATCAGAATTAACAAACCCAGTTGGTTGTTGCATGTAGACATCCTCCTCCAAGTCCCCGTGCAAGAAGGCATTCTGTATGTCTAGCTGATGAAGAGGCCACCGTCTAGTCACTACAATCAAGATCAACAGGCGCACGATAATTGGCTTGACTACAGGGCTGAATGTCTCCAAATAGTCAAGCCCAGCTTGTTGATGAAACCCTTTTGCGACAAGGCGAGCCTTGCGTCGCTCAATGGTTCCATCGGCAAGCCATTTGGTCTTAAGGACCCACTTAGAACCTAGGAGATTTTGATTCGGATGAGAGGGGTGAGGGTCCAAGTTCGATTTCTAAGGAGAGCTTCAAATTCACTAGCCATGGCAGCATGCCAGACAATGTATTTGGAAGCCTCCATGTACGAGCTTGGTTCATCAGGGATGGGAGAGGCTTCGGTTAGAGTTGCAGAGTGTTTCAATGGTGGCCAAGGAATGGTCCCATCATGGCGCTGTAGGGGTTAAGGAGGAGTTACAGGAGACGATGTTGACGGCGCAGAAGGAAAGCTAGAAAGGGAACTTTCGGGAGAGATAGGGTTAGAAGGAAGAGAATCATGGGCTTGAGTTTGTGAGGGAGTGGATTCTTCTGTGGTGGACGGTGAGGGATTAGTGTGTGGGCTGGACTGGGCCGTGGAGTGAGGTGAGGAATTAGGAGTGGCCCGTAATGAAAGAGAAGGAGATAAAGCCAGTTTATGATGAGGGATCGAAGGAGAGGGGGCCTGATGAGAATAGTCGGTAGAAGAGGCAAAGGGAAAAACATTTTCATCAAAGCATACATCACGCAAAATATAAATTTTGCCAGAGGGAATATGCAAACAATTATATCCTTTGTGATTAGAGGTGTATCCTAAAAATACAAAAAACTAAGATCTTATATCTAAGCTGTGACGATTAAAAGGACGAAAATTGGGCAAAAAATCTGAACCAAAAACACGTAAAAAATTATAATCAGGGAGAGAATTAAAAAGAGCTTGAAATGGAGAAATGTGATTAAGAGTAGGAGTTGGCATTCGATTAATAAGAAAAATTGCAATTTGGAAGGCATCAACCCAATATTTGGTGGGCATTGAAGATTGAGTTAGAAGAGAAACCTGTGGCACCCCCAACTTCCATGTATGAACAAGTATGGAAATCGAGACGCCGGGATGATGATAACATGGGTCACGAATCCCAACGACAAGTGCCAAGTGTGTGCTACAAGCAAACAGTGCACAAATGAATACGAAGCAGATAATATAAATAAGTCACTAGTACCAGAATTTTAGTTTAATACAAATATCCAAAAACAAAAACGTTTAAAAACAATACCAATGTCCCATAAATAATACAAGAGTTGAAAAGACATAAACCCGAGTGATCCCAGATCACTCCTCCGGCGGAGCCAACTCCTCAGGCTCAGCCTCCTCAAAACCTGCATCACCAATATCAAAATCTACGGTACCAGAAAATGGTATTGCAGGTAAGTAAAACCCAAAATACTCCAAGACATAAATATATTAGCATAACAGCCACTATGCATGCACATGATAACCAACGCAAAACCCGAGAAAAATACCATTTCTCGTAAAATCATAAGTTTTCTACGCACGCCAAAAATCACCATTTGGCACATGAGTAACATCCAGGAATAGTTCCATTAATTCCATTTTTTATCTGTATGCACCATGGCCTCCCCTATGGACCATCCACATACTCTGGCTCCCTTCATCACACCACAAGTAGCGACCGTGCGAGTGATACAACATGAGTGATGCCCAATTCCGCGCCCACAGTGTACATAGCCAAGCATCCTCCTATCCCAGCCAGCTCGAGGGATCACGGAGTCGAATCGAGAGCGCTACCATCTCGTCCAGGTCCCGGGCAACAACCCCAGGGGACGACACTCAGTATATTCCGCTCCCGAGTGCCCAGAGGAGCTCCACCGAGATAATAACCCATCTCAGCTTGGGGGTGATACACACGCACCCGGAAAGCCTTTTTCATAGTACACAGTTTCCAAAATACACACTCACGCATGCATGCACGATGCCATGAAATCAACCAATTACCAAAAAGAGCACAATATAAACAATTCACAAAATACTCTATCTCAAACCATCCACCCCCGAACTCCTCGGACTCAGTCCGGAACCAACCAGAATACAGTATATATATAACAGGTTATTGCAAAATATATTTAAATATAAAAAAGTCCTTTGGAGAAATACTTACAGTGCTTTATCAAAATAATAGGAGGATCACGGAGGTGCAAAAGGCGGCTGGAAGGCAACACAACAGTGAAAAACATTGTGGCCGAATACACTGTATACCCAAATTTCAACGGGGTCAAACGAAGACTTGAAATTGATAGGGTAGGGCCTATGAGAGGTGGTGAAACTAGTGGTATCGAAGGTTGGCCGTGCGTGGCTGCCGAATGGGTGGTTTAAGGCCGAAAAACTCAAATCGGGTTTGGTGTTCGATGGGGCGGCTCCGGTGACGGATCGAGGTCGGGTTTGGTTCCAAATGGTTGCTAGAGGGCCGGTGATGAAGTGGTGGCCGGACGGCGGCACAACGACCAGAAGACTGCCGTGGGTTCGAACGAGCCGTGGAGGCTAACGGCGGCACAGGGCGGTCTGAAAATGATGGGGCAGGGTCGCCGGTCAATGGGGAGTCTGGTGGTGCTGGCGGTGTCGACCACAGCGGCCAGCAACGGCGACGGGGAGGAGATATCCGAATTGAACGAGGGAGAGGAGAGAGAGAGGGAGTCGGGCTGCGTGCGGGAAAGGGAGGAAGAAAGAAGAAAAAGAAGAGAAAAGAAGAGAAAAAGGAAAGAGAAAAATAAAAGAGAAGGAAAAAAAGAGAGATCCAGACTTTACATCATGGGGTCTCGAAATAATCCAACGAAGAGGATTTTAAAACTGACAATTAAGTAAATTAAATCAAACGCAGTGAAATGCTTTAAATAAAACAATAAAATTTTGAAACCCAAAAACAAACCAATTTAAATTAAAGATCAATTTAAATCCAAAACAATAATAATTAAAAAAATAGGAAAGTCCAATAAAATAATTTTCACAATTTAAAATATTATAAAATAATAAAATAAAACCTCTAAAATACTAAAACAAGAGAATCACTCAATAAATTAATTAAAATAATCCTTCCTTAAAAATACACTAAAATACGGGGTGTTACAAAACCCAGTTTCAACAATATGGCAATGACGTCTTTCAATAGTGCCATTTTGTGCATGAGAATATGGACATGTAATTCTATAAGAAATTTCAAGATTTTGCAAGATGGCATGAAAAGGGCAGAACTCGCCACCCCAATCTGATTGTATGCTAATTATATTTTTAGTAAAGGTATTGCTCACATATTTAACAAAAGATAAAAAAAATTGTATAGACATCTGATTTTGCATGTAATAGAAAACGCCAAATGTATTTGGTAAAATCATCAACAATAGAAAGATAAAAGCGAAAACCACTAGAGGACAACACCGACGCAAGTCCCCAAACATCTAAAAATAATAACTAAAAAGGAAATGTAGAACGAGAGGATGAGGGTGGATGAGGTAGAGCATGTGATTTAGCTTGGAGACATGCCGAGCAAGAAGACTATATAGAGGTGGAGGTGATAGGAAGACTGTAATGTCGTATAGTGAAAGAGGTGATACGTCAAAAGGGATGACCAAGTCGAGAATGCCAGATATGTGGTGACGTTCGTTCGCCAATGAAAGCATGCTGAGAAGGAAGAGAGACGGTGTGATCATCTGGAAGAACATACAGGCCATTCTTAATAGGGCCCTAAAGAAGTATCTCCTGGGAATGTAAATCCTTCACAAAGAAACCAGATGAGTTAAATTCAAAGAAAACATAATTGTCTAAACAAAACTGAAGAACTGATAATAAATTTCTAGAAATTAATGGAACATGAAGTAATTGACGAAGGGGAAAATTGCTAGATAGTGTTGGGAGTAAGCCAGATCCTAAGTTCTGGATAGCCAGAGAGGAGCCATCACCGATGGTTACTTGATTAGGTCCCTGATAGGGAATGGAATCCAGGTTGAGCTTAGAAAAATCAGACGTGTGAGTGGAGGCAGCTGTATCTGGAAACCAATTATTAGGAAAAGTTGAGGGATTCGAAAAATTTGTAAAATTAGCAGTGGAAGATGAGGGAGGGGGGACTGATATGCATGATCAAAACAATGATAACAAGAGACGACAGTGTGACCAACGCGGTGACAAAGCTGCCATGTAGGACGATTTGTTTGTTGAGAAGGAAAGAAATTAGGAAAGCGACCACCCCGACCTCGCCAAAAGTCACGACCACGACCTTGGTTAGGTGGGGACGAAGGGATCTGGTTTGTTGAACGTGTAGTGGTGGAATTAGCAGAGAAAGAAGCAGCGGAGAGAAGAGACTGTGTTTGGTGATTAAGGTGCAACTCATGATTTAAAAGGAAACTATAAACCTACGACGTGGAGAGGGGTTCTGGTCGAGTGGTAATAGTGGATACCACTGACTCAAAATCTATCCCTAAGTCAAAAGATAGATGAGGAATTCGGATTCGGGAAGGGGATGCCTTGCGGCATTGAGAGAAGCCGACAGAGCCTTAGCCTTGTGAAAATACACAGAAATAGAGTCGGATCCATTTTTTAGTGTTGCCAGCTGAAATTTTGTGTGCATAAGGTGAGCTATGGACTGTGTGCAGAATAAAGGCCATGGAGAGTTTGCCATATTTGACAGGAAGTAGAACAATCCAAGACATGGGAGAGAACTATATCGGTAAGAGAGGAGAAGACAGCTGACATGATTAATTGATCTTGAAGGTTCCAGGAAGTATATTTGTAACAACCCGACCCTAATATTAGGCTATAGATACATTTTATGTATTTTCTTATAGATATAATAATAATAATAATATTATTATTATTATTATTATCATCAGATTTTACATTTGTTCTTTTAATAAGATTATTATCATTTTATTTTTATTATTTTATTATGACCCGATTTTTACAATAGCCTAGAGTTTTATTTGAATTTAAACATTATTTCTCCCTATCTCCACCCATAAGCCTCATCCTTATCCTCTAATTAATAACTTCAAATCCAATTAGGAAACCAAACTCTCAACTCCAAATCCTAGTAGGAAACCAAGCTCTCAACTCCAAATCCTATTAGGAAACCAAGCTCTCAACTCCAAATCCTATTAGGAAACCAAACTCTCAACTCCAAATCCTAGTAGGAAACCAAACTCTCAACTCCAAATCCTATCCCATCTCCTTATGGTCACAATACCCTTTTCCTTACCTATAAAACCCACCCCTGGCCAAGACCTCCAGAAGAAAACATAAGAAACCACAACCACCGAAGCAAGCCGTAACAGACCGAGAACCCACCTCTCTCATTCATCTCGGCTTCTCTTAAGCTTTCGGGCTTGCCCCAGCCACCCAGAGCCACCGTCGTCTCGTCCAGCCAACCCCCCATCGCTTACTCTTCTCGGTGACGAGTTACAACTTGAGATTCAAGAAGAAGCGCAGCAAGGTAAGTAATTTGATCACAAATTAGGATCATCATAGATCAGCTTGTATATATGTATCATTCAATCCAGTCCATTAATAGCCAATTTTTATGTACCACTCATGTCATACGCAAACATGTCATCCAACATAGCACATGATCATGTCATTCCGCATCATATTCAGATTCAGAAATTATAATTATGTATGTATTATGTCATGCATCTCATGGTCATAAGACACATAAGCGATCTTAAGTTCAAGTGTAAGATAAGATCATATCAGTTAATCAGATGGCCATTCAGATGCATGGTACCAATGCAGTTCAGATCAGGGTGGATGTGCAAGCCATGGACTCAAGCGTGGTCCACCATAGTATGCCAGAATACTATCAGCGGCCCCCCTCATGGCCACGGGACGTGGGGCTGGTGCACAACCTCGCACACAGGGTTAAGTGTATTGGCCAGTCAGTTCAGTCAGTTAAATCAGAGCAGTCAGTTAATTCAGATAAATCAGTCATGCATAGCATAGACATCAGTATGAACAGTCATGAATTTTAAGCTCTCAGCATGAAAAACTTTTATGAAAACCTTATGTTTAGTATGTTAACGTTGTGATAGATTTCTTACTGAGTATTCGACGCATTTTAGTTTATTTTCATATTTTTTAACCACCCAGGTGAGGATGATGATTACGAGCAGACAGGCCAGGATTAGAAGGAGCAGTTATTTTAATTTTCAGACCTTTTAGAAATAAATTTATTTTATTGCTTTTATGACATGACTTTTATTCAGTTTATTCATTCAAGTTTTCTAAAGATATTTTTATAAGACAAAGTTTTATGAAATAAATCCTAAATTATTTTATTAAATATGAGATCTCTTGCCGGGTTTATTTTATGAAAAACACGTGACACTCCTACCCTACGGGAAGGGGGTGTTACAATTTGGTATCAGAGCCAAGTTGAGAGATTCTGTAGACTTTTTGAAAAAAAAAAAAGGAAAAGTAAAGAAAAGTATTTTTTTTTTTTTAAATTTTAGGATAAGGTCACCTAGGATGCTCCTGGCCTGCTCGATAGTTATTGAGGTATTTTTATTATGTTAGGATATTTTATAGCTCTTACTAGTTAGCACTATTGTAGTAATGGTAGACATTATTATTATTCATGTCAATATCAAAATATTAGTTACTAGTTACTTTAGATTATGGCACCTGACTCTAGGAATTTCATGTAGCATTGATATCTAGAATTTTATGAGAATTATGTGTACTAGAGTTACGTGTCAATTTGGTTATGATAGTGTAATTGATTGAAGGAATATGAAGTTGGGAAACTATTACTTTCAGGACTGATAGTGTATCTAGTGCATGAGAATTAATGGAGATTGAATTATATTGATGTAGTCTTATTTAAGGAAATTAGGGAATGTTGTTAGTAGATTTGGAGTTATGACATAGACTTACATATGGCGTTTGGTATTTCGCAATGTCCAATAGAAGGTATATTATAGGTAATGATTCTCTCGCCTAGCATAAATAGTGGACAAAAGGTTTTAGTAAAAATCTCATATGTCGCGAAAGTTAGGTAACAATAGAGCTATGAGAAGAAATTGTGGAGTTAATATATTTTGGAGGTACAAGAATTTAAGGTTTACGAGTAGAAGATGATTAGGTACATTAGACATGCACTTTGAAGTTTTAACATTTAGGTTGCAATAATTGAGGTACTTATAATTGGAGATGTAGGCCATAACCATAGGCACATGATCATTGTGGAATTTCATTTTTTAGAATTTTAGAATTTAGATATTTTATAGACTTTGAACTTTGGAGAATTTTAAATTGATGTTTATCTGAGATTAGGAAAATATGAGAGATTGGGAATGAATAATTGAGGTTTAAAATTTTGAAATGTTAGGCTCGACTAAATGATTGAAGATCTAAAATAGAAACATGAAAGAAATGCGATGAACAAGTGTGTAGGTTGCTTGAGGTACTAGCAAATTCCGAGGACGGAATTTTTATAAGGAGGGGAGTTTGTAACAACCCGACCCTAATATTAGGCTATAGATACATTTTATGTATTTTCTTATAGATATAATATTATTATTATTATTATTATTATCATCAGATTTTACATTTGTTCTTTTAATAAGATTATTATCATTTTATTTTTATTATTTTATTATGACCCGATTTTTACAATAGCCTAGAGTTTTATTTGAATTTAAACATTATTTCTCCCTATCTCCACCCATAAGCCTCATCCTTATCCTCTAATTAATAACTCCAAATCCTAGTAGGAAACCAAGCTCTCAACTCCAAATCCTAGTAGGAAACCAATCTCTCAACTCCAAATCATATTAGGAAACCAAACTCTCAACTCCAAATCCTATTAGGAAACCAAGCTCTCAACTCCAAATCCTATTAGCAAACCAAGCTCTCAACTCCAAATCCTATTAGGAAACCAAACTCTCAACTCCAAATCCTAGTAGGAAACCAAACTCTCAACTCCAAATCCTATCCCATCTCTTTATGGTCACAATACCCTTTTCCTTGCCTATAAAATCCACCCCTGGCCGAGACCTCCAGAAGAAAATATAAGAAATCACAACCATCGAAGCAAGCCGTAGCAGACCGAGAACCCACCTCTCTCGTTCATCTCGGCTTCTCTTAAGCTTTCGGGCTTGCCCCAGCCACCCAGAGCCACCGTCGTCTCGTCCAGCCAATCCCCCATCACGTACTCTTCTCGGTGACGAGTTACAACTTGAGATTCGAGAAGAAGCGCAGCAAGGTAAGTAATTTGATCACAAATTAGGATCATCACATATCAGCTTGTATATATGTATCATTCAAGCCAGTCCATTGATAGCCAATTTTTATGTACCACTCATGTCATACGCAAACATGTCATCCAACATAGCACATGTTCATGTCATTCCGCATCATGTTCAGATTCAGAAATTATAATTATGTATGTATTATTTCATGCATCTCATGGTCATAAGACACATAAGCGATCTTAATTTCAAGTGTAAGATAAGATCATATCAGTTAATCAGATGGCCATTCAGATGCATGGTACCAATGCAGTTCAGATCAGGGTGGATGTGCAAGCCACAGACTCAAGTGTGGTCCACCATAGTATGCCAGAATACTATCAGCGGCTCCCCTCATGGCCACGGGACGTGGGGCTGGTGCACAACCTCGCACACAGGGTTAAGTGTGTTGGCCAGTCAGTTCAATCAGTTAAATCAGAACAGTCAGTTAATTCAGATAAATCAGTCATGCATAGCATAGACATCAGTATGAACAGTCATGAATTTTAAGCTCTTAGCATGAAAAACTTTTATGAAAACTTTATGTTTAGTATGTTAACGTTGTGATAGATTTCTTACTGAATATTCGACTCATTTTAGTTTGTTTTCATGTTTTTTAACCACCCAGGTGAGGATGATGATTATGAGCAGACAGGCCAGGATTAGAAGGAGCAGTTATTTTAATTTTCAGACCTTTTAGAAATAAATTTATTTTATTGCTTTTATGACATAACTTTTATTCAGTTTATTCATTCAAGTTTTCTGAAGATATTTTTATCAGACAAAGTTTTATGAAATAAATTCTAAATTATTTTATTAAATATGAGATCTCTTGTCGGGTTTATTTTATGAAAAACACGTGACACTCCTAGCCTATGGGAAAAGGGTGTTACAATATTCTAGGTTGGGGGCGTGATTGACAGTGGAGCGAAGCACGGGTACGGTTCCATCGACATACCCAAAAAGCTGATTTCCTTTAAGGAAAGTAGTAATTTGAGCATGCCAAAGAAAATAGTTGTCGGTGGAGAGTTTAATGGTGATGAGTTGAGCTACAAAATTAGTGATAGAAAGATTGGGAGAAGTGTGTTTGGGTGGTGCCATGATGAATCGGAGAAGAAAAGGTGGACGGAAGTCCTATTGGGCTGCTAATACCATGTTAAAGTAATCTAAAATAGAGAGTAAAATGGTAGTGCACACAGAGTATTTGATAAAATTCATCAAAATGAGAGTGTACACGGGTAACGTATTTCAGACCTTACAACCATTTTCCATACATTAGCTCTGAGTACTATTCAGTATTTATAGAACATCAAAACATTCTCTAGAATATGCTGAAGTAATCCTTTTGGTCAGAAATGATGCTTGCATTCCGTTGGAAATTTATTCTGGAAGATTTTGATGAGGTGCTAACCTCTGAGGCAGTGCACAGGCTCTAATACTCTGCTGTGTCTTTCTTTTTTGACTGCGGTGTTTCCAATCACTCCAAAATAACATCTAGGGCTTCTGTTTCCACAATCACCTTGAAAGTGAGTATGCAAGATATGCGAATTACACGGGCATTCCTATTACCTAAATTTCAAGAAAATTGGACTTATGATGAACTTTAATTTCTAGTATTTGATGAGATCATAAGTCTAGAATAAATTTATCTCCGAAAACAAAGGGTCTAAATTCTCATGAACTCAGTCCATGACAATAGACTACTTGCCCATAAACAATTATGAATATGTGTGCGTGCTCTGTATACATATATATATACGTGACTTACAACATTCAAATAGAGGCGGTTTCCAATAGTTAGCAACACAGATTTCATGCAATCGTGATCTTGCCGTTGCTTTGTTTGACCCACTTGGAAGATTATTTTAGTTTTAGAGAGAGAATGAAATACTTGTTCCACACTTTATATTCTTAGGCTATAGGTCAGGATCACAGCTTGGGTTCTTATGGTGCCAGGTACGTGTTTAATAACGTCAGGTGTTATGCATGGGGGATTACTATCGGATACTTTAGTGAGGCTAGAATTTTTGGTCTAGAATATTCCTTCATAACAGAAGGCTGTGATGTTTATCTGTGATTGGTGAATCTTGTAAAATCTGATGTACTATTTTCTCTCTCTCTCAAGCCTCACGTGTATATATATATTATATATGATTGTAAACAGGGGCTAGACAATGTAATGGAAAATATATATCAAAGAAGAATACTCTGAAATGTTTAGCACTGAAAGGCATTTCGTCAAACATCAACTCTGCATGCTTACTTTTATATTCTGTTAGTTTGAATATGGTATCTCAGATATATACCCAGACCGAGTGTCTAAATAATTGCTATATAGCACTTATTTTGATTTCAAATTTGTTTCAAGTGTATGGAGGAGCAGTTATGTAAAGTAGTTATTTTTATTTTGTATTTAAATAGCTTCATATGAATGAAAATATGATTATTTAGTCTGAAGTGTTCCAGCATATGAAGGGTCAAGGTCTTTGCTAATCATTATGTAAAGTGTCCTTGGTTCTTAAAAGCATTCTCATTGGATTATGCAAATATAAAGTCATAATTTACATAATATCAGATGATTTTACATTTGACTATTCCACTTAAAACTTGATATAAACTCGTGGGAATGGAATCCCTTGAACCCACAATCAAATTGAAAACTCACCCAAAAAAGCCAACTCAAGTCAATAGATGGAGAATCTAGACCCAATGAGAACTCGTCTCAAGAACCTAGATTATATTAAAATCTAGACCCGTTGAAGAACTCATCTCAAGAACCCAGATTATAAGGAGGAACGCCACAAAAGTTGTGATTTACCTTTGATAAGTTCAAAAGTTCAATTAAGAACAAGAGGAGTAAAATTCAACTCACAATGAATAAATCATCAAATTTCATAAATTTCATAAAATGAGGCCACAAAGTGTTTTTAAAACAAAACCTAATTGAAACCCTAGCCCAAAATAAACCCTTGCTTTCAAAAATACATCGGATGAACAGTGTCGGCGCTACAGTACCTCTTGTAAACCCTAGTTCCAAAAAATGTAACTTTCCAAATAAGCCCTTGACCAAAATACAAGGCCTTCCCAAAAATCCTAATTCATAATAAATAAAACATATGTGGGCCAACATCTAAAGCCCAATTATTCAAAACTAATAAAATAAGTCCTTTAAATTATTTAAACAATTTAAAAGCCTTCAAGTGCCCAAGGCCTTTAAGTCATGTTATTACCCTCTTCCATAGCTTGTATCAAATGATTCAAAATTGGATCTTCATCCTTCAAACCCATTTTGAATATTGGGCTCTTACTTGACTCGTCTTAAGTAGATTGCATCTATCCTTGCATTGCTTCCTTGATCTTCGTAACTCTTGATCTTATAATATGTTCATATGGAACTTGCAAAAAATCTTTAAAACTAGGTCTATCTTGATTCCTATCAAAACTTATTCTCATATTGGATTATCCATCTATTAACTAAATAATAATAATTTTTTTTCTAATTTTTTTTCATGTTTTACAATTCTACCCATCATATATTAATTAAAAATCAAATTATAATTAACATACGACTGGTAGTGACAGACCATAAAAATCCTGACAAAACAACTGATCTTCTACACTAGAGACAATATAGTAGATAATATAATTGCACAAATAAGTAAATTCATGGAAGAGGGACTGTTTATGAGGGAAGAAAGAATTTGGGTTTTATTGTTTTTGGTCTAACTAAAGTAAACATCAAATATGATTAAGGAGTTGGTTAATTTACTGTAACAAAAAGTCAATTTTTTTTTAACATTTGCATAATTCAATACAGTACATTTTTACGCTTTATTAGTCAAATTTCTTATTTTATTTACGTTTGCATAATTCAATGAGTGTGCTCTTACCAAAGGACTCATTCTGCGACATGCTCTTTTTTTACTGCGGTGTTCCCAAGGACTCCAAAATAACATCTGGGGCTATTTCCACAACCATGCACATTGAAAGTGAATCTGCAAGATATTCGAGTTACACGAGCATTCCTATGATCAACTTTCATTTCTGTTATTTGATGAGATAGTAAGTCCTGAATAAATTTCTCTCCCAAAACAACGGGTCTATATTATCAAAGACTCACAACTGAAGTCCATAACAATAGACTTTGTGTGACCCACCTGGAAGATTATTTTCGTTTTAGAGAGAGAATGAATTACTTGTTCCACACTTGATTTATATCCTGCAACTAAAATAAGAGAAATATTTTAGACACAAATGGATTACTCACAAAGTGACATGACTTAATATAATACGTTAGATTGTAAAGTTAATTTTATTGTAAAATAGATCTAATGGATCACATGAAACCATATTATTTTATTGATTTATTTTTGTATAATTCTCTTGTGTACATAGCACTTCTCAAATAATTGTATATGTGGGCTTGGCGGGAAAGGTTAGATCATGGATGACTTGGGACTGGTCACGTGTGAGAGCACGTGAGTTGTGTGTAAGCTTTGTCCCATTTGGATACAGAAACAATTTCATCTCATCTTATCTCATTATTAAATCTTTTCTCAATTTTCATACAAAATATAATAATCAATTGAATTTTTTTCAAATCCTAAAATAAGAATAATATTAAAAAATAATATTCTAACAATATTTTATTCAACTTTCAACTTTCATCAAAAATCATCTCATCTCACTATCTAAATCAAACTCAATATTAGGTGCGGGAGCAGCTTCAGTAGCTAGAGTTTTACACCCTCCAATTGCACACCGCTATATATATGATCATCATGATTCTACCTATATATATTTTGTATTAAATTAAGCCAAACTGAATTAAATTTTAAAAAATAAATTCTAGAATGCTAAGATATATATGGGCATAAAATTTTAAAAATGCTAATACTAATCATTTTTAAAATAACTTTTAAAATTCAGGTTGTCACTCGGACTGCGGCATCACCCAAGGTGGCTGCTGCCACTCTTAGAGACAACTGAAATAGTCACCATTAATCTGACTTTAACGACTAGAGGTATATATACACAATTCACTGAAAACCAATAGCTGGCCACAAGATTCTCCGGTGGTCGTCGGCAGCCACATCAATAAAAAAATATAATTATAAGTTTGTTGTGTATGAGCGAGCCTATTTTACTAATTACGATGAAAATACTGTAGCGGTTTTTTGTTGGAGGGTACGTATAAATTAAGTACTTCAAAGTTCTGATTAAAGTTTTTAAATGTACGTTTCCTATTATATATAATGTCCAGGTCTTTAATTTCCATTATATACCCATGTTTTTATCTATATATATTAAATGAGTTGAATCTTTATTTCATTTCATTAACTTTGTCTACTCCATTAATTGACTGAAAAATATGTTGGATTGCTTACCCCACCTATTAGAATTTTGGTCTAATTGATACATGATAGTGATTATGTAAAGTAGTCGTTTTTTTTTTTCTCAGTTAGAGAAATGTTATATAAAGTAGTCTTTTTCAGTTAGGCAGTAATACTTGGGTACCTAAGTACCTTACAGGCCTTGGATATATATCTAAAAGGCTACGTAAACCTTGAGCATCTCCCAAATGGACAATTAATCCAAGCCATCTTCAACGAATTCAAATACCATTTCTATCGATCTGTTATGATTCTCCTTGTAGAGTATTGAAATGTCGCAGTGTAATGTAAATCAGAGAGAATCAATGGAAATGAAAAGGTACTATCATAAATTCATCAACTGTAAATACAAGGGATATTTCGAGAAACCCCAGACCTCCAGAAAAGAGAAACAAATTCCTTCAAGATTCCAAAATAATCCCTCCTCTCCTCCTGCTCTATTTATATGAACATATAAATCAGTAACCACTCTTCTAACAGCAAAACACAAAGCTTTAATAAAAATAAAATGACATAGTATAGCATCGAACGTCATCATATGGATGAGAGACATCCCAATTCAAAAAGGTAATGCAATACATCAGGTTCATAACAATCTCTTTCCGTTAAAGAACCTTGTCCTCAAGGTTTAGAGCACTAATAGGCTCTTGAATAAGCTGGCATGAGGAGCTTTCCAAGGCCTTAAGAAACATGTCATCACCCAACCACTACCTCTAGTAGCCAACATAAAGCTATTCCTATATTGAGATCCATGTAAATATTTGCAGGATTTATTAGCGACATAAGATGCTTTGTTTCAAGGTCCGATTTTGATAAATTAGCATCAATCTCCACCAGATTCCATCTTCTCTATGGTGCAATTCTTCTCAACTCTTTTACTCCTGCCTTGGCAGAAATTCTATCACGAGCAGACTAACCATCAAAGCTCACATTAAGCAATTCAATCTCATAGTTGGGATCTAGGCTTTCATCTAGTAATGCTGCAAGTATCATTGAATCCAATTCACCATAGAAGAGAATTGCCATTGCTGAATGTGCCTCTTGCCTTATATCACTGGTAACTGCCTAAAAAATTGTATGCAGTGAAGTGCGACCATCACAAACTCCTTTAAAGTAATCCGTAGTCTTTGCTAGTCTAGAATTTATTTTTTTTTGGCACCGGGTGTCCAAGAACAACATCTTGACTAATCTTGGGGGTGCACAGGCCCTCAGCAAGGAGTTTTCCTTAAGTACACATTGGGTAATTCAAGCAGAAAACCCCCCAATCTGATTGCCCTACAGATTGTTTGCACCTAAGGGAATTTGAACCTTAAACCTGGAGGAGCATACCCCCAAAGCCCAAGGGATTATCATGGACCAAATGTACATAAACATTGAATAGCAAAAGGGTGATACTGAAACTCTTGTATACGATTGCCATTGCCATCCCACTACACAAGTAGGCCACTTGTATACCCAGTTCAAACCATCCCATCTATAGTCAACACCTATACTTCAGTTCTTCGATTGTCATATCCAAAGGCCCCATTTGCAGCAATTCGACAAACATCATCTGTTGCCTCAATTTTAGCATTATATGACCACCGAAAGAAACCAAAGGAACCCAACATTTTCCTTCTTCGAACTTGAGGCATATTCAGTTGAAAAATCTTGAAATGATGAAGAGTCCACTCAGTTCTCAATCTGACCATCCATATTGAACACTCTCAATAACTCCCTTGTGTAAGCATCCCACAGAGCAATTGATAGATAACCAGCACTCCACACTTTTGCTCTAGAGTTATCAGCTAATAGATACTTAACATATGATGTTGGTATGTTACTGAAACCATTCACAGAGAGTTGGCTCTGCAAGTCAATGTAAGACCTCCCCACTAATAGAGTAGCCATGTGCCTCTCTTCGCTTGTTAGAGAAAGAGATTTTTCAATACTTTCCCGATTTTCAAACTCCTAAAGCCGTGGTGATACCATTTGCACATGATATGATGGGTTCTTTAGAAGCTCCATAACACCCTGGCCATTACAATTTATTCCCATAGGAGTTCTTTCCCATCCTCTATCAAAAGACCCAAAAGCAACCCTAATTGGCCTTCACCAAACAACTGAGAGCCTTGATTTTGGTAAGAATGATGCATTAACATCTAGATATCACGTGATGCTTTGAGGGGTAACGACTTCATTGTATAAGTTTTTCCACTCATTGTTTGCTCATATGCAAAGCAAGTAGCTTTTGTGCATTGAAAAATCATGTAGACTATGGGCTCCATTGTCTCACGATACACCTCATAGTTTGAGACCTCCTCATTCATGACTGCACCAAAAAAAATTCATGTTTCTCCACATTTGTTGTGAGTTCAACCTTAAGTTTCATCGCATAAACTGTTAGGTAATTAGAATGTGTCTCTATAATATCTTCAACTATTTCAGCTTCATCCCCCCACTTCCAATACTCATAAATTATTAAGTTCCA
Source organism: Cyclocarya paliurus (assembly GCA_029856935.1). Classification (NCBI taxonomy): domain Eukaryota; kingdom Viridiplantae; phylum Streptophyta; class Magnoliopsida; order Fagales; family Juglandaceae; genus Cyclocarya; species Cyclocarya paliurus. Next base: position 19,970,922 of record CM056947.1, on the reverse strand, counting down.
ATCAGCAATTCTTCAGGCCTTTTATCAAACAACTACAAGGTAACATGTTCTGTAGCTAATTTCTTATTGCCTCTCCTCAATATCACAGTGCCACCCTTTGAAGTGTAAACACACATTCTTGTTCCACCTGCAAGCAAAAAAGAGAACAGAGGGAACACGGCAACCTCTGTGGACAGAAACACAGAGAAGGTGAGCATCACCTTCAGACCCATTATGCTCCTGCTCCAGAACAACCATGTTTCGATCGTAGCCATCCCCTTCCCATCTCCTGTTTCTACCGTAGCCATCCCCTTCCTCTCTCAACGAGTATATGCTTTCACGTAGAACCTTTTTTTTTCTTTCTATGAGTCGAGTTCGATTTGAGTTTAACTAGGTAAGTACCGAGCGGGATATCGAACATATTAGTTCATTTATAGGCCTACCCACCGATGGTGTAGCATTGCTACCTGTAAGTTATAATTTTTTTTTACTTTTTTGATTTGTTTTTTATATACTTAAATTTAAAAAAAAATTCACAATATCATTTAAAAAATATTTTCTTAATCATTAAGTAAAAAAAAAAAATTGCATCGGGACCAACCTCGGGATGGATCTTGGTGGGACTACATTTAAAGCCCCGTTTGGATAGTGAGATGAGATGAGATTGTTTTAAATGAAAGTTGAATAAAATATTATTAGAATATTATTTTTTAATATTATTATTATTTTAAAATTTGAAAAAATTGAATTGTTTATTATATTTTGCGTGAAAATTTAAAAAAATTATAATGATAAGATGAGATGAGATGAAACCGTTTCTGTATCCAAATCAGTCTTATTCTTCTTGAAATCAAACTCAATATTATTCTGGGAGTAGGCGGTAGCTTTTGCAGAGTTTTACACTCTCCAATTAGCCACCAAGACATCATCATCCTATCTAGTTTATAATAAATTAAGCCATGCACGCTGAATTAAATTTTAAAAAGAAAATTAAAATGCAAAGATTTGAACATAAACTTTTGAGATCCTAATACTAATTATTCGCCTGCTGCCTCACACATCTGACAACAAACAATATGAACATATGTTAAAATGTTAACAACAAACAAGGTTGTCTATGAAACTATAAAATGTATACCACTTAAAAAAGACAAATGAAATGGCACGATGAAGAATAAAAGATTAAATCAATGCATGCATCAATAAGCACTAACTTAACATATTGTACTAGTGGTGGTGATTACTATATATCTAAGTGTTGGACTGAAATTATCTTTGTAATGTATTCTTCTCTCTCTCTCTCGTAAAGGGAGGATGAGGTGAAGTGGAGGGGGACCACCAAAAGTAACGGTTTGTAGTGGGAGGGAGGCGGTACGTAGCGGGTGAGCAGTGGATAGTACGGTGTTTACGGTGGCTGCTGAAGGAGGGAAGGTACGGGAACAGCGGTGGTACGTGGAAGCTAGAGGAGAGGACGGGGCAGAGGAAGGAAAATGAACGAGGTAGAGGAGAAGTGGGAGAGGTTCTGTTTGACGGAGGAAGAAGAAGAAGTAATAGCCATTGATGAAACAGTAACAGAGGAAATACAGTTCAAAAGGGAGTGTAGCCTGGTGGGGAAGGCATGTATGGAACGTAGTATTAGGAAGGAAGTGCTGGAGGCAACAATGGCGAAAGTTTGGAAGATTAGTAAGCCGGCAAAGTTTACTGAGGTGGGGAATAATATTTTTACTCTGACGTTTGCAAACCAAGCAGATAAGCAAAGGGTTTGGAGTGGAAGACCGTGGCTATTTGATGCGCACTTATTTGCATTGAAAGTGTTTGAGGAATTCACTCCACCACAGAGCCTTAAGTTCGAGCAGGAGTCTTTCTGGGTCCAAATGCATGACATGCCTCTTGCATGCATGGATGAAGAACATGGGAAGCAGATAGGTAAGACCATAGGCAAGGTGGAGGAGGTAGAGGTGAATGCAGATGGCAGTGGATGGGGCAGATTTTTAAGAGTTCAAATCAGGTTAGATATTCATAAACCCCTAGCCCGAGGTAGATTCATTACTATTAAAGGGGAAAAAATGTGGATATCGTTAAGGTATGAGAAAATGCCAAGAATCTGCCTAGACTGTGGTTGTATGGTGCATGGTAGTATTGGATGTAAAGGGAAAATAGAAGGGAAAGAGCAATATGGGTTGTGGATGAGGGCCGAGACTAAAACTGGGTTTAGAGTTAAGGAAAGGGAGAGGTTCAATAATAGAAGGTTGGAAGATAGTAGCTCTAATGTTAATGTGGAAGAGGAAAGGTGGGAGGAAGTGAACACAAGAAAAAGTGGGTTGGAAGTTACTGGAGGTAGCTTAAATGAGATGGAGAGAGGGGATAAGTTAATAGAGGGGGAGGGAGAGGGTAAGATAGGGGAAGAGGTGGAGGTGGTGAAGGAGACTCAGGTGATGGAGGTTTTTTTGTCCAAAGAAAAAATAAGAGAGGGAGAGGAAGGGGAACATGTAACAGAAGTGGTTAGGGGTGGGGGTGTCACAAAGAGCTCTGCTGGAAAACCTGTGTCAAGGGGTGGGTGGAAGAGAAAAGCTAGGGAGAAGGTGCAGGGTAATGTTAGGAGGATTGGCTGTTTGACAAGGAAAAGATCAAAGGAAGAGGGTGAAGAAGTAGAAGGGGTGAGTGGGAGAATTAAAAGAGGCAGAGTAGACTTTGTGGAAGAAGGAGTGGAAACTTATCAAGATTTGGCAGAGGCTGTGCAGCAGCCCTGCCAATCTCAATGAAAATCCTAAGCTGGAACTGCCGAGGGCTTGGGAACCCTCGGACAGTTCAGGACCTCTACCTATTAGTGGAGGATAAGAGACCCGACATAGTCTTTTTGATGGAGACTAAATTAAGAGCAAACAAATTTGACTCGGTAAAGAAAAAACTGAAGTGTGAAGGATGTTTTGTGGTGGAGCCAGTGGGAAGAAGTGGTGGTTTAGCATTATTATGGAGCAATGGGGTAAAAGTGGAAGTTATGAATTACACACAAAGGCACATTAATGTGAGGATCACAGAGGAAGAAAAGGAGGACTGGATCCTTACAGGTTACTATGGGCAGCCTGAAACTGCTAAGAGAGCTGAAGCTTGGGATTTCTTTGAGTCTCTAAAGCCTAAAGGGAAGCAGGGGTGGTGTGTGATTGGGGACTTTAATGAAATAACAACAAATGATGAGAAGGAAGGAGGTATTCCAAGGCAGGAAAAATTAATGGAGAGATTTAGATTGGCATTGGAGAGAGGGAACTTATCTGACCTGGGGTGGAGAGGGAGTAAGTTTACATGGAGCAATAAGCATGAGGATGATACGTTCACAAAGGAGAGATTGGACAGGCCAGTAGCCAATCCTTCTTGGGCACAATTTTATAGAGACTACTGGGTGGAGGTATTGGCTGGTAGATGCTCAGATCATAGGCCTTTGCTGCTATCCTTTTCTGAAAGGAACGAGAGTAGGTGGAGAGGCAAAAGGCTTTTTAGATATGAAACTAGCTGGGCAAAAGAAGAAGACTGTGAGGAAGTCATTAGAAGGGTGTGGGAAAGAAATATGGACATAGGGGATCAAACTCAGAACTTCCAAAGTCTGATGGAAAACTGTAGTAAGGCTCTAGGGAGGTGGAGTGAGCAAAACAAGGTTAATAGGGTGAAAGATATTAAAGACAAGACTGAACTGTTAAAGAAGATGCAAGATGAGGAGGGGAAGCACAATTCAGCAGAGATCAAGAGGGTACAAAAGGAAGTAGGGTTATTACTTGAGAAGGAGGATTTGAAGTGGAAGCAAAGGGCCAAGAGGAGCTGGTATGCCTCGGGTGATAGAAATACTAAGTTTTTTCATGCATGTGCAAATCAGAGAAGAAGAAGGAACCATATAAAGCAAATCAGGGATGAACAAGGGAGGGAGTTCAATGGACATGAGGGAGTGGATGAAGCTTTCAGAGCATATTTTGAGAAACTGTTCTCTACTTCAAATCCAAGCTCAGCAGCAGTGGAGGAATGCATTCAGCACATTGAACCCCGGGTTACTTGTGAGATGAATGAAAGACTTAATAGACCCTTCAGCTGGTTAGAGGTTGAAGAGGTGATTAAAAGTATGGGCCCTTTGAAATCTCCAGGTCCTGATGGTTTTGGTGTTTGTTTCTATCAAAACCATTGGGCAACAGTGGGGGAAAGGGTGTGCAAGACAGTGCTGGATCTGCTGAATGGTAAGCTCCCTTTTTCTACTGTTAATCATACTTTTATTGCATTGATTCCCAAGAATAAGGAGCCAAGGTTGGTTACTGAGTACAGGCCCATTAGTCTATGTAATTTCATATACAAGATGGCTTCCAAGGTTATAGCTAACAGACTCAAAGAAGTACTGGCAGTGATAATTTCTGCTAATCAGAGTGCCTTTATTCCGGGTAGGATTATAACTGATAATGTAATGGTGGCATATGAAGTGTTGCATTCGATGAAAGGTAGGAAGAAGGGTAAGGAAGGTAGTATGGCCATTAAGTTGGATATGTCCAAGGCCTATGATAGAATAGAATGGCCTTATGTGGTTGCTGTGTTGAAGAGGCTTGGATTTAGTGATGAGTGGGCAGATTTGATTATGAAGTGTATTAGTTCAGTTTCTTTTTTTGTGCTAATCAATGGAAAACCAGGAGCTGAAATAATACCATCAAGGGGGCTGAGACAAGGGGATCCTCTATCCCCTTATCTCTTCATTCTTTGTGCAGAAGGCCTGAGCTCATTACTTAATAATTCAAAACTAAGAGGGATCACCAAAGGCATATCAGTTATAAGGAAAGGGCTGAGAGTCAACCATCTGCTCTTTGCAGATGATTGCATCTTGTTTGGGAGGGCCTGTGTGAAGGAGTGGAGGAAAATACAAGGCCTTTTGCTTACATATGAAAAGGCATCGGGGCAGTTCCTCAATAAGGAGAAAACAGCAGTGTTTTTCAGCTCAAACACTAAGATGGAAGACAGAAGACAGATCTTGTTGGAAGGTGGAGCTCAAATGCAAGGAAATTATGATAAGTATTTGGGCTTACCCACAATGGTAGGTAGGTCAAAGTATAACACATTCAGAAGCATCAAAGACAGAATATGGCAGAAGATCAACAATTGGAAGAATTTCTTCCTCTCAGGGGCAGGGAAGGAAGTGATGATAAAAGCAGTGCTTCAAGCAATCCCTTCTTATACTATGAGTGTATTCAAGCTTCCACAAAGGTTGAGTAAAGAAATCAATACAATGCTGTCCAGGTTCTGGTGGAAAAATCAGAAGCATTCAGGTGGAATCTTGTGGAGGAGCTGGGAGAGAATGAGCCAGTCAAAAGGGTATGGAGGTTTGGGGTTTAGGAATCTAACAAGCTTTAATACAGCCTTATTGGCTAAGCAAGCTTGGAGGTTCCTTAATAACCCTTCTTCTCTAGCTGCTACTATCTTTAAAGAGAAATATTTTAGAGATTCTTCTATATTAGAAGCAAAGCTGGGCAGAGCTCCATCTCAGATATGGAGAAGTATTTGGAGTTCTTTAGATCTACTGAAGGAGGGTCTAAGATGGAGAGTGGGAGATGGGAGAAAGATTAACATTTGGGGTCAAAAGTGGTTGGCAACACCATCTACTTTCAGTGTTCAAACTCCAAAACTTCCCTCAAGTATCTATACTAAGGTGAAGGATCTGATAGTGGAGGAGAGGAGGGAGTGGAATGTGAGTCTGATAAATTCTATCTTTTCTAAGGAAGAGGCTGAACTTATAAAGTGTATACCATTGAGTAAGAGAGTGGTGGAAGATAGATTGGTATGGGGCCCCGAGAAGAGAGGATGTTTCAGTGTCAAGTCTGCATATTTCCTGGAGGAAAACAGGTTAAGAGCTTCACTGGGTGAACCATCAAGACAGAATGGGCTGAGAGAGATATGGAAGAAAATTTGGGATTTGAAAATCCCAGGTACAATAAAAAATTTCCTTTGGAAAGCAGGGAATAATCTGTTAGCTACTAGGAAAAATCTGTTGATTAAGAGGATTGTGGAAGATGCTAGGTGCCCAATTTGTTTACAAGAGGAAGAAACTGTTCTGCATGTTCTTTGGCTTTGTCCAGCTGCAAATGATGTTTGGTCAGAAGCAGCAAAACCAGTCCAGAAATGGAAGGTGGGAGAAGGGGATGTGCTTGGATTATTAGAAGCCTTGTCAGAGAAGATATCCCAGGCTGAGATGGAGGAAGCTGCAGCAGTGATGAGAGGCTTATGGCTTAGGAGGAACACTTTTGTTTTTGATAATAAACTACTGAGTCATAGAAACGTGATTGAAGCTGCCAGAGCCAGTTTGGAAGAGTATCAGTTATCACTTGCAAAGCCTTCAGAGAACAAATGCAAGACTGCACAGTTACAAGACAGATGGATACCACCGAGTGTGGATTGTTTTAAGGCCAATTGGGATGCAGCACTAGATGTGAAGACAAAAGAGATGGGAATAGGAGTGATCATCAGGAATGAGAAGGGGGAAGTGATGGCAACTTGCTGTGATTCGAAGAGGTGGGTAGATTCACCTGCTATAGCTGAAAGTTGGGCACTGAGGAAAGCTTTAGAGTTATGTGGGGACCTGAGATTCAACAAAGTCATCTTAGAGGGAGATGCTCAAGTGGTGGTTAAAGCAGTGAATGAACAGGTGGAGGATTTATCTTACTTTGGCAGCATAGTTGAAGATTGGAAGAATATACTAAAAGAGTGGCCAAATTGGACAGTTATACATACTAGTAGAATTACTAATACTGTAGCTCATACACTTGCAAAAGAAGCATTACACTTAGGAATAGAGAAAATTTGGCTAGAAGATATACCATCATGTATTTTAGGTTGTTTACAGGAAGACATTACACATGTAAACAATGATATTTGAATGAAAGAGGAGGTTTTATTTCAAAAAAAAAAAAAAGTGTTGGACTGAAAATCGTGAACTTAAACAGATTAATTAGGACTAGGACACTTGAAAGACTTCTTAAACATTTTTCTCCTCTACCACTAGTACTTAGCTATTGACTTGTTATTATCTCCATATTTTCGTTAACTAATATATATGAGGTATGCATGCATTGTATGGGTTAATTAGACCCTCAGAAACTTAATTTGGGCTTAAAGATCAGTTTCATGGGACCTTAATATTATATAAATTTATATATATATATATGATTTTTGCTCTACCCATGCATAATAGTTCATAATTCATTTCAAATAAATAAGCAAAATCAAATGGGTAGTAATTAGGGCCTAGTTAGCTAATCCTCCACTACTCATGATGTCTGGCACACTGAAATAATTAAGTTACATTCCAACTTTTTAATTGTTTCTTTAATTTTAATTTCAGCATATAGTACTATATACCCACCAAACTGTACACCATGATTGGGGTCTGGACTGTATTCGTCAAGAACATAATTATTGCATGGATTGGTGTCCCACACCACCACATGAAATGCTTTTTAAACCATAAAAAAAAGGGTACATACGTAGAAGAAATAATTGGCATAAAGGGTGGTATGGGGCCATGTCTAGGAGAATTTTGATGTCTAATTTAGAGAAAAGTAATCTTAAGTATTATTTATACGAGTATATAATATGCGCAATGTGCTAATTGTTGTATATGTTGTATATGAGAGAGATCTAGAGAGAGATAGGATTTTATAGTGGAGAAAATTCAAACGGTTTGTAGGGTAGTTTAATCTTAAGTTGAAATAGTGCATTTTTGGATGGAGTCTTGAATTGGTTTATATCTTTATATATAAGAAAATAAATGAAATTTAAAAATTACAATAGTTCATAATAAAACATTACTTTTAAAATGATTACCGCTCTATAAACATAGCACTTCAAAATTCTATTTTTTATTCCAATTATTGCCAACAATAGTCTACAGTAGACGGGCATGCCACGTCGCACTACTACCACGCGGATTCTTTATGTTATTGCCAAGTGTCCATTTCAATTATCGTTTTTATTTTTATTCCTTTTTTTAAAAAAAAAAGTTTTGAGTTTTTTTAAAATTTTCACTCCCGAAACAAAGCACTGCAACTTGAATTTCGGTAAAACAAACACCATGGACACCAAAATCAGCCAGTTCTTCGACTCCAGTTCTTCAACAATCCATTTCAAGTGTCCAGTTCTTAATTCTAGCATCATTATTCTTTGTTTTTTTTTTTTTTGCTGTAATCGCTCTCTGTGGTTGTTAGCGAGGAATGGGTACCAATATTGCAACGTCATGGCATTTCTTTGTTCTTCAACCTACTTCTGACCCTTTTTCTACCACAAAACATGTTTCTCCCTTATAGGTGATGCAATTTCAGCGGGTCAATCTCTTATAGCGATCGACAGGCTGGAATCTAAAGGTGGAAAACTCGGTTTCGACAGATGACGTGCTTCTTCAAGAATCTACTCTGCATATGGTATAAAAACTTTGATGCAAAAGGCTGTCTCGGTGGCAAATAGAGAGAACCCACTATCTGATCCATCTTCTTCAAAACTCGAATTCTCTAAAAATGCTGCTTGAAGGTTCCTCCAAGATATAATTTTGGTCCACAAATTTGCCTTTTCTCCGATCAGATTCAACTAGAGTAGTATTTTGCGATGACAGAAATTGAGAGAGAGAGAGAGAGAGAAGGAGAGAATGGAGAGCAGAGAAGACTTGAAATCGATATTACTGTATTTGCCACTGGTAATACGGTCGTCGAGTCTGTCATGGCTGTCAGAGATGATGGTGGAAGCGTTGAAAGTGATGGCGAGAGGACCCAATCACAGTGGGGTGAAATCAGGGGAGGTCCCATTCCTCGTCATTTCCAATCTCAAGAACCACACTTTCTACCTCTCCTCCGAAATCTTGGCTCCTTTTGCTCCCCATGGCTACGCCCTCTTCTTCGATGATGTAAACTCTGAAATAAGTAAATAAACTTCCACGCTTCCTTGTATTAGTGCAGTGAAATTGAAAGTCGTTTCAAGTGCAAGCCATCACGATGATTGGTGAAATGGCTTAATATCAAAAAATTGAAAGTGCATATTTTAAAATCGAAGGACGCAGGATGAATGACACGTCAGAAAAGCCAAACTTGACTTTTATATATAGTAATAGATGAGCATAAAGATGTTGATAACTGCTAATTGTAGAGTTTATTTTGGATAATCTCTGAATAAGTGGATGGAATAAATTCCCTGATCTGTCGGAGGCATTATCATATAATCTAACGCGCATCATGGCCTGTTGGGCTATAAGTATTCTAGTCTTGGACTTATTCCTTCGGGTCCTATAAATAATATATCTTTGAGTTGGGTAGGATTTTACTTGGCATTTCTTGTCATCTTGACTCATCTCATCATTATAATTTTTTTAAATTTTTATATAAAATATAATAAACAATTCAATATTTTACTTGGCGCCACTATAAAGGACGTGTCACACTTCTATTCTGAAACCGTTAACCTGCAAAAGGATCAAAATGTGGTCGGCGTGGTATGTCTTGAAAAACTCCGATGCTTAAGTTAGTAGGAATCTCAAAAGATCTTAGCAATTAGAAAAATCATCAAATCCCCCCTATTGAGGGTTACCTGGTATATATATAGACTCCAACGTGATGTTTATTTGGTGTAGAGTTTATCGGTGCGTGATGCAGATTTTTTTGATGCCGTTCATAACTAGCCTGATCACGTATCTGCATGAGATCCCTACCTTCTTGTAACAAGTGGTACATGGGTGTTTGACTTTGTTGGGCTTGGGATACTCTGGTTTCTTTTATTTAACCAAGAGCCTTTTATGTTGGCCTTCCTTCATGTTTGGTCTTTCTAAAAAATGGACCCTTTATTAATATGGACCCTCCAGCTACCCCGCTAATTCTCTCCGCCTGCTGGCGTAGAGAATTATTTGTTGATTAATCTTATGGCTTTGTAAGTATTTGTGGACCTCGTTATAGGCCCTCTGTTGTGGGCTTGCGTGGTGCGTTTGGCACGCAGGACAGCATATAGTTGTCCTAACAGGCCCAACCTGTTTATGTACCGTTGGGTTCCCGCCGATCTTTCACATTCTTCCTCCTGCAACGTTTCACTTCCCCCCCCCCCTTAGTGTTAGATCATGATGCCCACAGCTATTGACGTTCCACTTTCTTTTCTTTTAAATACCCCTTCTTTCTTTCTCTAGTCTTCTCTTTGCTCGTTCTCTTCTTTGTGCCCGTGTTTCCTTTCTTGTTCTTGTCATTTGCCCATCCCGTTTTCTCCGTTTTCTTGCATTTTCTTTCCTCTAGTCTCAATGGTTGAGCAAGGTAACACCTCTACCCCACCTTTCTTTGTTCCGGCGGGTACGGTTTTTGAAGGATACAGGTGGCATTCGGTTCTTTGGGTGAAACACCTTCCCGGTATTAGAGAAGAGTTCGGCATCCCTATGGACATAGTGATGGAGGTACCCCCATCGAGGTGCTGTGATGACTAGGGTTTTGCAGGCAAGACCACTTTGTCCACAGCCCTGTTGCCCAACGGATTGAGGCTTCCTGATGGGAACCAAGATGAACCTAGTCTTAAAGATCCTTGCAAGTTCCAGATGGTCCAATTACAAGGTCAAGAGCCAAGAAGACAATGAGGCAATAAAGATTGGTGTAATCCACTTGGGACGAGTCTAGCGCCCAACATTCAACATGGGCTTGAAGGATAAAGATCCAATTTTGATTCATTTGATACAGGCTATAGAAGATCCAGTTTTGAGTCATTTGGGCACCTGAAGGCTTTAAACTTGTTCAATTCATTTAAAGGGCTTATTTTATTAGTTCAGAATAATTATGTCTTTTTATTATGAACTAGGATTTTTTTGGAAGGCATTGTATTTTGGCCAAGGGTGAATTTGGAAAGTTATTTTTAGGAACTAGGGTTTAAAAGTACTGTAGCCGAGTTCCTGTAGCGTTATACTGTTCACGCAGGGGTATTTTTGGAAGATAGGGATTTATTTATCTAGGATTAATTAGGTTTTCCTTTAAATACTCTTTGTAGTCTTAGTTGATGAAGTTTATGAAATTTGATTAATTATTCATTGTGAGTTGAGTTTTACTCCTCTTGTTCTTAATTGAACTATTGAACTTATCAAAGGTAAATCACAACCTTTGTGGCGTTCCTCCTTGTAATCTGGGTTCTTGAGACAGGATCTTCAACGGGTCTAGATTTTAATATAATCTAGGTTCTTGAAATGAGTTCTCATCGGGTCTAGATTCTCCATCCATTGACTTGAGTTTGGCTTTCTTGGGTACGTTTTCAATTTGATTGTGGGTTCAAGGAATTCCTATTCCCGCGGGTTCATATCATTTGGTATTCAGAGCTCGGTTTCCAATCAGGTCTGATTCTATCTTTTAATTCTTGCATTACTTATAAATAAATAAATAAAAGTGCAGAAATTTCCTTCATCCTAGGGCTTCCAAATTTCTCATTGTTTTCTAGGGTTACCTTATTCTTTGATTAGGGTTACCTTGTTATTTTGATTAGGGTTGCCTTGTTCTTTGTTAGGGTTTTGTCAATTACTTATTCTTTTGATTGTGATCAATTCAGTTGGTGAAAAGAAAAGAAAAGAAAAATTAAAAAAAAATTTGAAAAAAAAATTCAAAAAAAAAAAAAGGGTAGCTCAAAGGTTGCTACATAGTTACAACAAAGAGAAAGAAAGATATTTGTTGATTAAGCTTTATCATCAAAGGGGTTGAAAACATCTTTCTAGTGGGTATCTTGTTTTATCATTACTCTTTCCCTCGTATAAATTCATTGTGTCTCGTGTCATTTATTCATTCCTTGTTTCTTGTTCTTGTGTCTTGGATCTATATTTCTGGTTGGAATAATACAAGATTGTATTGTCTTGATTTAGTTCAACTAGTTCTTAAAGAACTTGAGCGAGAAAACTATTGAGGTAAAAGGCAAGAGAGTGTGAGATTATTATCGAAAAAAAGCCAATTAAGTGTGAAACACGAGTGGAATGCCATTATTCGAGTGTAAACACGTAAGGAAGTGTGTGAGGTTTTTCACTAACATTCTTTTTGTACAGCACATTATGATGTCTCATAGGAGTGACTAATCACCAAAGGGAATGGCAGATAACTTGTCCTTTGTGTTGCAAGCCATGCAACAACAGTTTGAGCAGTTGAACTTGGTGTTGGATGAAGTGAGGGATAGGATGGATCAACGAGAAGTCCTGATTAGAAATCTGTATGGTGGGAGAGATAAGAGGTGACGTGCGCCTAGTATTGAGAATGGGTATAAGAATGAAGAGTATGATGAGGATGAGGAAAACCTAACATCTGAATTTGGATTGGGTAAACATAGAGGAGTTAGGCGTGAAAGAGGACTTAGGGGAAATCCAAGGGGTTGAGATGAAGTAGATAGGAACCTTGGAAACATCAAAATGAAAATACCATCTTTCCAAGATAGAACTGACCCAGAGGTTTATCTAGAGTGGGAGAAAAAAATAGAGTTGGTGTTTGATTGTCATAATTACTCTGAGGAGAAGAAAGTGAAGTTTGCGGTAATTGGGTTCACTGATTATGCTATTATTTGGTGGGATCAATTAGTGACCAACAGGAGGAGGAATCTTGAGAGGCCTGTAGAAACATGGAGAGAGTTGAAAGCTATTATGAGGCGGAGATTTGTACCGAGCCATTACTTTAGAAACCTCTATCAAAAACTACAAAATCTTATACAGGGATCTAGGAGTGTAGAGGATTACCATAAGGAGATGGAGGTGGCTATGATTCGAGCTAATGTAGTGGATGATCAGGAGGCCACGAAGCCTAGATTTTTTAGTGGGTTGAATAGAGAGATAGCCAATGCAGTTGAGTTGCAACATTATGTGGAGGTAGAAGACATGGTGCACGTGGGTATGAAGGTGGAAAGGTAGTTAAAGAGAAAGGGTACAGCAAGGTATACTTTGATTTCTAGCACTCATTGGAAACCAAAATGGAACAAAAATGATCAAACTGTAACCAAGGGGAAGATCGAACCACCTACGGGAAAGATGAGAGTGAGTCTGAAGCCTCAAGAAAAATAGAGAATGAGTTGAAAAACAATAGTGTGGCCGAGAGTTCAAAAAAAGAGGAGAGTGAAAGAAAAAAAGAGAGTGAAAAGAAAAAAAAAGAGTGAGAGGAAAAAAGAGAATGAGATTGAAGCATCAAAAGAAAGAGAGAGTGAAAAGAAAATAGAGAGGTGGCTGAGAGCCATGAAAAAAGAGTTGAGCCACGGGAGGAAAAAGAAAGAGAGATTGTAGAGAGAAACGGAAAAATAAAAGTGAGATTTTATGCTAAGGCAAGCTTTTATACTAACGAATTTAACGACTCTTTGCCTAGTATTGTTGTTTATTTGTTGCAGGGATATGAGGTCATGATTCCTAGTGGTGTGTTTAGTGGATTGCCACCTATTAGGGAGATAGAGCGCTACATTGATTTTGTGCCAGGTGTGACAATTCCTACTCGACCACTTTTTGAAGAGCATGAGTCCTTGACACACATGAAGGGACAAGGTAAGTTGAATAGAATGCATGCCAAGTGAGTACAATTCATTGAGACCTTTCCTCATGTAATCAAGTATACAAAAGGTAAGGAAAGTTTTGTGGTTGATGCTTTAGTAAGAAGGTATGTCCTTGTCATCATTTTAGATACAAAGTTATTGAGACTTGAATATGATAAGCAATTGCATGCTAATGATGATGACTTTGCTACTGTGTATGGAGCTTGTGAGAAGACATCATTTGGTAAGTGCTATAGACTAGATTGGTATTTGTTTAGAGAGAATAAACTTTGTGAGCCTACTGGTCTTATGCGTGAGATGCTTATGCATGGATGTGGTTTGCTGGGTCATTTTGGTGTAAAGTGCATTTTAAACATGTGGCTTGACCATGGGTGGGAGTATTGCTTGCCATTCATTGAGTTTGCATCTAATTGGAGTGGTCATTTTGGTGCAAGGAAGATTTTAAATGTATTCCATGAACGTTTGTGGGAGTATCATCTGCCATTCATTGACATGTTGCATGAATGTTTGTGGGAGTATTGCTTGCCACTCATTGAGTTTGCATATAATTGGAGTAGTCATTTTGGTGTAAGGAAAACTTTAGATGTGTTTCATGAACATTTGTGAGAATATCATTTGTCATTCATTGAATTGTTACATAGGCGTTTGCAAGAGTATCATTTGCCCTCATTAGAGTGTGCATATAATAAAACCTTGCATACTACTATTTCTTATTCTCCTTTTGAAGTTATTGATGGTTTTTATCCACTTACTCCTTTAGCCTTGTTACTTTTACTTGTTCATGACAGGAGTAGCTTGGATGGACCTTTTCAAATTCTTGAGAAAACTAATGATAATACATATGAAATGGATCTTCCAAGTAAGTATCATGTTTCTGCTATGTTCAATATTACTAACCTTTTCCCCTTTCATCCAGGTGGAGATTCGAGGTCAAATCCTTTTGAGGAGGGGGAGAATGATGAGAACCAAGATGGACCTAGTCTTAAAGATCCTTGCAAGTTCCAGATGGTCCAATTACAAGGTCAAGAGCCAAGAAGATTAATGAGGCAATAAGGATTGGTGTAATCCACTTGGGACAAGTCTAGCGCCCAACATTCAACATGAGCTTGAAGGATAAAGATCCAGTTTTGATTCATTTGATACAAGCTATAGAAGATCCAGTTTTGAGTCATTTGGGCACCTGAAGGCTTTAAATTTGTTCAATTCATTTAAAGGGCTTATTTTATTAGTTTAGAATAATTATGTCTTTTTATTATGAACTAGGATTTTTTTGGAAGGCTTTGTATTTTGGCCAAAGGCGAATTTGAAAAGTTATTTTTAGGAACTAGGATTTAAAAGTACTATAGCCGAGTTTTTGTAATGTGGTACTGTTCACGCCGCGACACTATTCATGTAGCGGCATTTTTGGAACATGGGGATTTATTTATCTAGGGTTAATTAGGTTTTCCTTTAAATATTCTTTGTAGCCTCAGTTGATGAAGTTTATGAAATTTGATGAATTATTCATTGTGAGTTGAGTTTTACTTCTCTTGTTCTTAATTGAACTATTCAACTTATCATAGGTAAATCACAACTTTTGTGGCATTCCTCCTTGTAATCTGGGTTCTTGAGACAGGATCTTCAACGGGTCTAGATTTTAATATAATCTAAGTTCTTGAAACGAGTTCTCATCGGGTCTAGATTCTCCATCCATTGACTTGAGTTTGGCTTTCTTGGGTGCGTTTTCAATTTGATTGTGGGTTCAAGGAATTCCTATTCCCGCGGGTTCATATCACTTCCCTTCTGCCGTCCTTTTCACGATATCTTTGATTTGCTTGAGTTAGCCCCCGCCCAGCTTCATCCTCACTCCTTGAGGACTTACCTCTGCGCCTACATTATCTTTCGTATGGTTTTAGAACCTCTTAGGGATGTTTACCCTAATTTGATTGCTCGGGAGTTTCTGGCCTTTTGTTACGTGCTGTCTACCAAGGGTAACATTGCTAGCTTCCGTAAGAAAGATAGGGGGCCAACTTTGGCCTGGTTTGAGAGTTGTCATTCCAATGCTAAGGTTTGGAACACCAAATTTTTCTTTATTTTTTGTTTGGGTTGGGACTTTCCCGCCGAGGAGCCCCTCCTTCGAGATTTTCCTGTTAGGGCAGTCTGGCGCCCTATTCCTAATGAGAAAACTGTGTGGTCAACCATGTCGCCTTTGTCGCGTCGAGAACTATCCCGAATTGAGATCATCTGTTCCTGGACCGAGGCCCATTATGATGAATTGTGGACTAATCTTTTGCTAACACCTGATCACATAGACCATTTTTTGAAGTCCCCCAGCCGCTCCCATGTTCAGGGACGTTAGTTTATGGTTTCGGATTTGATTCCTGCTCCCATATGAAAACCTTTTGAGAAGACTAAACATTCCAAGGGAAATAAAGAGGATAGCTATCCTGAGTAGGAAAAGGTCAAAAAGACAAAGTGGAAATCTGAGAAGAAGGGAGGCGAGGAGAGAAGGGAGGTAAGGAGTAAAAAGAAGAATGATGATGCAAGCCAAAGAAAAAGGGCTCATGCTAAAAGCTCCCCTCACTCGGCCCCCCCACGAAGAAAATCATGGCGGTCTCGAATGGCCCTAGGGCACAGACGCCTATGCCTCCAGAAACTTCAGCGCCATTGGAGGGCGCCCAAATATACATACTCGTTCGCCAGCAGGAGGAAGCCGTTGTCCCTTTGGGGGGCGATTAGGTTCAACTACCCACCCCGCGGCTCCTCTGCGAAGCCGCACTCTCTTAGTTTGCTAGATGCTGAGGGTTTGGCCAGTATGGCCCTGTTTGATCTGGCTGCCACCTTCTAGGTCGAGCCCCCTTCACAGGCATGTCTACTGGCGACCACCCTTATTTTTGAGTTTCCTATTGTGGAAGGTCAGGTGAGAGGGGGTGAGCTGGATGCCGAAATTGCAACCGCCCTAAACTTGGATGGTATTACTGGCTCAAAGGCTCATGAAGACTTGGACGCCAGAGAGGCGAAGCGGGTTGGAGCCGTTGAGCCTACGCCTTCCCGCCATGAAGTTGCTTGTGCCGAGATGGAGATCGCTCGGGTTCCCCCAGAGACTCCGCCTGTCACTGTCTCAGGGGGAAGTACCCCTGCACTGGTTGGGAGCGACGACGGGCCTTTTATTCCTTCCCACTATTCCCCATCCCTTGGGGATGGGATAGAATCTCTCCATGAAGGGGAATAGGGCAACCTTTCACAAGGAGAGGTTCACTTGATCGAGGATGATCTAGCTCGTCTCCAATCCCCCATTCCAACTATCTGTCTTGAGAGTCTGCCAGAGAAGGGGGCGGACTCAAACTTAAGGCTTACGCTGGTCCCCTTGGTTGAATTTGGTCATGATGCTAGTGGCGAGGCTTCCTCTTCCTCTGCCAATGCCCAAACTGAAGCTGTTGTTTAGATGGCCAATCATTTAAAAGATTGGTTTTCCAAGGTGCCATGTGGCTTGTTTCTCTTCTCTTTCCCCCCCTTTTTTTTTTCCTGTGATACCAAGTAGTTTAACTTGGGTGGTTTTATTTCTTTTGTAGGGTGTAAATGACTTGGTGGCGTGGATCATGGCGGATCGCGCTCGCCTTGAAGAAGAGGTCCTGGAGCAGCGGAAGATGTGTGAAGTTGTCGAGCACTCCGCCGTAAGGTGGCAGGCGGACAAGGCTAAGTTGGACGCTCTGTCGGAAAGGTTGAAGGAGCTCGAAGTATTGTTCGAGCAGTCGGAAGGTTACTCTCATTTGCTCCAAGGAGACTTGGAAATTCACGAGGAGTAAATTCTTCAACTTTGATATGAACCCTCGAGAAATGAATTCCTTGAACCCACAATCAATTTGAAAACTCACCCAAGAAAGCCAAACTCAAGTCAATAGATGGAGAATCTAGACTCGATGAGAACTCGTTTCAAGAATCTAGATTATATTAAAATCTAGACCCGTTGAAGAACCCGTCTCAAGAACCCAGATTACAAGGAGAAATGCCACAAAGGTTATGATTTACCTTTGATAAGTTCAAAAGTTCAATCAAGAACAAGAGGAGTAAAACTCAACTCACAATGAATAAATCATCAAATTTCATAAACTAATTAAAATGAGGCTACAAAGTGTTTTTAAACCAATACCTAATTGAAACCCTAGCCCAAAATAAACCCTTGCTTCCAAAAATACCCTCGGATGAACAGTAACTCGCTACAGTACCTCTTGTAAACCCTGGTTCCAAAAAATATAACTTTTCAAATAAGCCCTTGGCCAAAATATAAGGTCTTCCCAAAAATCCTAATTCATAAAAAATAAGATATATGTGGGCCAAACATCTAAAGCCCAATTATTCTAAACTAATAAAATAAATCCTTTAAATGATTTAAACAATTTGAAAGCCTTCAAGTGCCCAAGGCCTTTAAGTCATGTTATTGCCCTCTTCCAAAACTTGTATCAAATGATTCAAAATTGGATCTTCATCCTTCAAGCCCATTTTGAATGTTGGGCTCTTGCTTGACTCGTCCCAAGTGGATTGCATCTATCCTTGCATTGCTTCTTTGATCTTCTTAGCTCTTGATTTTGTAATATGCCCATATGGAACTTCTAAAGGATCTTTAAAACTAGGTCCATCTTGAGGCCCATCATTCCCCCTCTCCTCAAAAGAATTTAACCTCGAATCTCCACCTAGATCAAAGGGAAAAAGGTTAGTTACATTGAAAATAGCATAAACATGATACTTACCTGGAAGATCCACTTTATCTGTATTATCATTAATTTTCTCAAGAATTTGCAATGGTCCATCCCAGCTACTCCTATCATAAACAAGTAAAAGTAACAAAGCAAAAGGAGTAAGTGGATTAAAACCATCAACAATTTCAAAAGGAGAATAAGAAATAGTAGAATGTAAGGTTTTATTATATGCACACTCTAATAAGGGAAAATGATACTCCCGCAAACGTCCATGTAACAATTCAATGAATGGCAAATGATATTCCCACAAATATTCAGGAAACACATCAAAAATTTTCCTTACACCAAAATGATCACTCCAATTATATGCAAACTCAATGAATGGCAAGCAATACTCCCACAAACGTTCATACAACGTGTCAATGAATGGCAAATGATACTCCCACAAATGTTCATGAAACACATTTAAAGTCTTCCTTGTACTAAAATGACCACTCCAATTAGATGCAAACTCAATGAATAGCAAGCAATACTCCCCACCCATGGTCACGCCACATGTTTAAAATGCACTTTACACCAAAATGACCCAGCAAACCACATCCATGCACTAGCATCTCACGCATAAGACCAGTACGCTCACAAAGTTTATTCTCTCTAAACAAATACCAATCTAGTCTATAGCACTTACCAAACGATGCCTTCTCACACGCTCCATACACAGTAGCAAAGTCATCATCATTAGCATGTAATTGCTTATCATATTCAAGTCCCAATAACTTTGTATCTAAAATGATGACAAGGACATACTTTCTTGCTAAAGCATCAACCACAAAACTTTCCTTACCTTGTGTATACTTGATTACATGAGGAAAGGTCTCAATGAATTGCACCCACTTGGCATGCATTCTATTCAACTTACCTTATCCCTTCATGTGCGTCAAGGACTCATGTTCTTCAAAGAGAGGTTGAGTAGGAATTGTCACACCTGGCATAAAATCAATATAGCACTCTATCTCCCTAATAGGTGGCAATCCAATAAACACACAGCTAGGAGTCATGACCCCATATCCCTGCAATAAAAAAACAACAACATTAGGCAAAAAATCATTAAACTCGTTAGTATAAAAGCTCACTTTTGTTTCTGTGTTTCTCTCTGCAATCTCTCTTTCTTTTTCCTCTTGTTGCTCAACTCTTTTATTATGACTCTTAGCCACCTCTCTATTTTCTTTTTCACTCTCTCTTTCTTTTGATATTTCAATTTCATTTTCTTTTTTCCTCTCACTCTCTTTTTCATTTTCACTCTCTTTTTTTCTTTCACTCTTCTCTTTTTTTGAACTTTCAATCTCACAATTGTTTTTCAACTCTTTCTCTCTTTTTCTTGAGATTTCAGCCTCACCCTCATCTTTTTTCTTAGGTGGTTCAATCTTTCTCTTTGCTACAACTCCATCATTCTTATCCCACTTTGATTTCCATGGAGTGCTAGAAACAGAAATATACATTGCTGTAACCTTTCTCTTTAACTACCTCTCAACCTTCATAGCCATGTGCACCATGTCCTCTACCTCCACATAATATTGCAACTCAACTACATTGGCTATCTCCCTATTCAACCCACTCAAAAATCTATCCATCATGGTCTCTTGATCCTCCACTACATTAGCTCGAATCATAGTTACCTCCATCTCCTTATGGTAATCCTCTACACTCCTAGACCCCTGTATAAGATTTTGTAATTTTTGGTAGAGGTCTCTAAAGTAGTGGCTAGGTACAAATCTTCGCCTCATAATAGCTTTCAACTCTCTCCATGTTTCTACAGGCCTCTCAAGATTCCTCCTCCTGTTGGTCACTAATTGATCCCACCAAATAATAGCATAATCAGTGAACCAAATTATCGCCAACTTCACTTTCTTCTCCTCAGAGTAATTATGACAATCAAACATCAACTCTATTTTTTTCTCCCACTCTAGATAAACCTTTGGGTCAGTTCTATCTTGGAAAGATGGTATTTTCATTTTGATGCTTCCAAGGTTCCTATCTACTTCATCTCGACCCCTTGGGTTTCCCCTAAGTCGTCACGCCTAACTCCTCTATGTCTACCCAATCCAACTTCAGATGTTAGGTCTTCCTCTTCCTGATCATACTCTTCATTCTTATACCCATTCTCAATACTAGGCTCACGTCACCTCCTATCTCTCCCACCATACAGATTTCTAATCAGGACTTCTCGTTGATCCATCCTATCTCTCACTTCATCCAACACCAAGTTCAATTGCTCAAACTGTTGTTGCATGGCTTGCAACACAAAGGATGAGTTATCTGCCATCCCCTTTGGTGATTAGTCACTCCTATGAGACATCATAATGTATTGCACAAAAAGAATGTTAGTGGAAAACCTCACACACTCCCTTACATTTTTACACTCGAATAATGGCACTCCACTCGTGTTTAACACTTAATTGACTTTTTTTTCTGATAATAGTCTCACACTCTCTTGCCTTTTACCTCAATAGTTTTCTCGCTCAAGTTCTGTAAGAACTAGTTGAACTAAATTAAGACAATACAACCTTGTATTATTCTAACTAGTAATATAGATCCAAGATACAAGAGCAAGAAATAATGAATGAATAAAATGACACGAGACATAAGGAATTTATACGAGGGAAAGAATAATGATAAAACAAGATACCCACTAGAAAGATATTTTCAGCCCCTTTGATGATAAAGTTGAATCAACAAATGTCTTTCTTTCTCTTTGTTGTAACTATATAGCAACCTATGAGTATGCTACCATCTTTCTTTTTTTCTTTTTCTTTTTTCAAATTTTTTTTTTATTTTTTTTTCGATTTGTTTTTCTTTTCTTTTTTTTCTTTTCTTTTCTTTTCCTTTCTTTTCTTTTCTTTTCTTTTCTTTTCCTTTCCTTTCTTTTCTTTTCTTTTCTCTAATTCAATCACAAACAGTAATATTCAATTGAAAATCAAGCAATTGAATTCAAACACATAAGAATTGATAAGGAATTATAAGAGAATCAATGAAATGGCACTCCAAGCAATTGACAAATTTAGAGATGCAAGAAACCCTAGAATTTTGAAACCCTAGGATCAACATCACAAAACCCAAATGAACAACACAATTTTGGCAGCCGAAGCTGATGTAATTCCACAACTTCTTTTTTTTTTTTTCAATTTGTTTTTCTAAATCCTAGAACAATGAAGCCCTATAATTCAATATGCAAGAAATAAAAGATAGAATAAGACCTGATTGGAAACTGAGCTCTTATACCAAATGATATGAACCCGCGGAAAAGGAATCCTTTGAACCCACAATCAAATTGAAAACTCACCCAAGAAAGCCAAACTCCAATGGATGGAGAATCTAGACCCGATGAGAACTCGTTTTAAGAACCTAGATTATATTAAAATCTAGACTCGATGAAGAACCCGTCTCAAGAACCCAGATTACAAGGAAGAATGCCACAAAAGTTGTGATTTACCTATGATAAGTTCAAAAGTTCAAAAGTTCAATCAAGAACAAGAGGAGATAAATTCAACTCATAATGAATAAATTCATCAAATTTCATAAACTTTTAAACTGAGGCTACAAGGTGTATTTAAAGTAAAACCTAATTGAAACCTTAGCCTAAAATAAATCCCATTTCTTCCCAAAATAGCCCTAGATGAATAGTACCGCGTGAACAATACCGCGACTACAGTAATTGCTACAGTACTTCTCTTAAAAACCCTAGTTCCTAAAAATGTAACTTTCCAAATAAGCCATTGGCCAAAATTCAAGGCCTTCCCAAAAATCCTAATTCATAAAAATAAGACATGTGTGGGCCAAGTATCTAAAGCCCAATTATTCTAAACTAATGAAATAAGTCCTTTAAATAATTTCACAATTTGAAAGCCTTCAAGTGCCCAAGCCCATTTTGTATCAAATGATTCAAAATTGGATCTTCATCCTTCAAGATCATTTTGAATGTTGGGCTCTTGCTTGACTCGTCTCAAGTGGATTGCATCTATCCTTGCATTGATTCCTTGATCTTCTTAGCTCTTGATTTTGTAATATGCCCATATGGAACTTGAAAGGATCTTTAAAACTAGGTCCATCTTGAGGCCCATCACCCTTGGCCAAAATACAAGGCCTTCCCAAAAACTCTAATTCATAAAAAATAAGACATATGTGGGCTAAACATCTAAAGCCCAATTATTTTAAGCTAATAAAATAAATCATTTAAATGATTTAAACAATTTGAAAGCCTTCAAGTGCCGAAATCCTTTATGTCATGTTATTGCCCTCTTCCAAAACTTGTATCAAATGATTCAAAATTGGATCTTCATCCTTCAAGCATGTTTTGAATGTTGGGCTCTTGCTTGACTCGTCCCAAGTGAATCACATCTATCCTTGCATTTCTTTCTTGATCTTCTCAACTCTTGATCTTGTAATATGCCCATATGGAACTTGCAAAAGATCTTTAAAACTAGGTTCATCTTGTTTCCCATCAAACTTCATGAATATGCTCGACTTGCATAGGCAGTGAAGGACAGGGATGACCACGCCTTGCAGCTTCTTCAGTCAGAAATGGATTTAGTGAGGTCCCAACTTTTTGAAGCTCAGGATCATTTTGAAGCCAAGGTGTCTTGCCTTAAATCTAAGCTTCTCGCCCGCAGTCAGGATTGGGACTCAGGTCTCCAGGAGTTGCCTTGCTCGCAGAAGCAAGTTCAGGAGCTAACCCATTAGTTGGTGGCTGCCACGGAGAAGACTCGCCTTACTGTTCTCGATCTTTCAAAGGCTCGGGGGGATTTGTAGTAGCTTGAAGAACGCCATCATAAATATAAGGAAGACTGCAAAGATCTAGATGAGGAATTTAGGAAGGCGATGCTACTTGCGATGGCTAAGGAGGAGCATTTGGTCAAGAAAAAAAGTGAGCTTGTTACCGCCCGAGCTGAAATTGATTGCCTGCGTGGTCAATTGACTTGCATTCCTGATACTAGGAATCGTGCCTTTGGTTACGGTTATGGCGCTGGCATCTTAAGGCTCAGGTCCTGCCTTTTGATTAATCCTGCCATGAATCTTGTGAATTTAGACCGGGAGCTATTTCTTCCTGAGGAAAATAACCTCTATTGGGCTGATACATTTTTTCCCCTTTTTGCCTATAGCATGATCCAGGTATTCTTTATGTTTTATTCTTTACCCTTACCTGTAATTTTTGATTCATTGAGGACAATGCATATTTTTAGTTGGGGGTGGGAATAGACTGTTTAAGACACAAACACGAGCCACTGCACATCTCATCAAAATTTTTTTTTGGCTGAACAAAATGTTATTCTACTTTACTCATAAGTTTTTTTTGTTGTGTGTCAAATTGCTATGCTCAAAAATTTTATGCCTAAGAAAAGAATGTTTAGAATTATGAGCTGCAGTAGCATTTGAGTTCTGATATGTAAATTCAAAATAGAGGTTTGTCCAGTGGTGGGTTGGTTCAGACAGGTGTGATTCTATTGAAAAAAAAATTGCTAACCACTGGGATACACTTACACTTGGAGTTCCTAAGTAGCCTCATTGTACCATGAGTGGGAGTTCATCTATGCAGCTATAAGGAACTCTAATGAACCATATCCTAATGGCTTAGGAAGAAACTTTATTATGCTGCTTATTTTGTAGAGTCTAGTGGTAAGGGCAGACTTGTGGAAGTATGGGTAGGCGCACATTCATAGGTCTGATTCCCCCTAGATATATTCAAAAAATAAAATAAAAAAAGAAGAAGAGCGAACATGGAAAACAAATGAGAAAAGGGACAAGCTAAGGATCAAAAGGTGTAGTAGAAAAGGCTGCCTATTACCGGGGCCACACAAAAAAAAAATGAGGCCTTTTAAAGCGTAATAGCGTGAAAGCCACCATTGCAATGGTTTGGAGTTAGAGTAAAATCAGTGATTTTCCCTATTCAGCTGCAACTGATGAATCTTTAAAATGGACTTTGGTGGTCTACTTTGGAAACTCCATCACAATGCACACTCGGGGTTATGCAATTCTGTTTTAAAGTGCCTTGTCCTTGGAAACTATACTGCCCAATGCATAAACCTCTGTGGAGAATCAGTACTTGATTTGCATTTTCCCTAAAGCTCTAAAACTTATAAAACTGATTGATGGCATGAATTTTTGAACTACTTTTTGAAGTGAAGTTGAAGTTTTGTTTGCATGATCACTTTAGTTGCTAGAGGCTGGCAAAAAGCTAGCTGGGGGTGTGATTAAGTAAAAAAATTGCAGTTAATGAGTAGTTAAATTAAGACTTAATCTGAAATTCACTACAAATACTCATTTAATACTCATTTATGTTAAAAGGGATTCTGAAGTCCATAGGGAAGTTTAGAGGAGTAAACTCGACTTTACACACTTAAATTCCCTTTATGCCTTCGCACTACACTTAGAGAATTTTCAGATTCATCTCATTCGAAGCCTTAACCTCTACTATGTGTGCTTACAGACCCGATATTCTTGAAAGCACCGGATGGAATTGGAGAGGAATAAGTTGGAGTGCGCAGTGATGGAAGGATGGAGTCGGGATAAAAGGAGAAGGAAGCACAAGGAAGGGCTACGATGGTTTGTGCTATGGAAGAAAAAAAGAGGATTTTAGGGTTTCTGTTTTACTTTTCGCGAATTAGTTTTTGGTTGAATGTTGTTTTTTTATTGGAAAATCGAGGGATTCTGAGATGGATATAGAGTAATTTCTGAAACCTAAGTCAAGGGGAACCATCGAGCAATGTTTAATCTTTAGGGTTTTTGATTCTAGCATGTGGTTATTTGCATCTCTGTAAGTTTCTTTATCATTTTCGATTTAAGCTAAGTAATAGGGGGTCTCTACCCTATGTGATCTGTTGTAGATTGAATGCACAATAGATGCTTGTACTTATGAACTCCATTGTTCTGAATGAGTGTTTGAACTAGATGATGGGAGATTTAATGAGATTATCCTTTTATTCCTTTGCTGAGCATACATGAGTTCCATTACCTGAATGTTTTACCTAGACTAGATGACATTTGAAGAAAGTTGTGGATGATAGAATCTCTAGATTATTTCACTGTGAGAAGGTTACCCAAGACTTAGGCTTGTTTTCTTCCTAGTAAGTAAATCTTTTCATTTGAGTTCCGAAACTGTTTGGAGATTTTTTTCAACTTAGTTTTGTTTCAACTCCTTGAGGTTATTTGCTTTGATTAGCCACTTCTTAGTAAAGTTTTTTTTTTTTTTTTGAGTCAGAAAAGAGAAGAAAAATAGGTCACATTACATTACCTTAAAGTTTTTTTGAATCTTCGGCTTGTTGAAAAAAGGGTGGAGTAAATCTTCTAAAAAGTTACCCCTTGGTCAACTTAGTGATCAAGGAGGAGCTCTTAATTAGATTTAACCTTCATTTAATTTCTTAATTAGTTCTACATATAAGTTGTTTTAATCCTTGTGAAATCAACCTTGAGGCTTCCACTACACATCAACAAAACACCTCTTGCACTTTGGAGGTAATATAATTGGAGCAACAAGTTTTTGGCGCCATTGCCGGGGGATTAATGGCAATTTTTCAGAATTGACAGAGTAAAGGTGGTGGCTAAGTGTGAACCTCTTCACACTTTGGTGATTTCTAACCTTATCTCTTATTTTATTTTATTTTTGTCTTGTTTGCTTCGGGTGAGTTGAGTGATACTTTAACACCATCTTTGGTGTTGTTGTTGCTGTTGAGATTTTGTATGTCTGTTTGGAGTCGGGACAATTCCTCTAGATTGGTCAAAACGGAATCTGTGACATTTTCAGATTGTGAGTCATTATCTTTTGAGTCATCCTCAGATAGTTTTAGCACCGTGGCTGAAGAAGAACATGATAAGAGGAGTGATAAATCAAAACAAAACCCTTAAAGATTATTTACAACTTGTTAGGGCTAGTACACCCTCATGCATCATTCAACCCCTAAATGCAAATAATTTTAATTTTAAGCCTGGAATAATTCCCTTGATCCCCCACTTTCATGGAATGGAATCAGAGAATCCTTATTTACACATTAAAGAATTTGAGGAAGTTTGTTCCACATTTATGGATCAAACTTGTATTGAAGAGGTGGTCAGACTTAAACTTTTTCCCTTTTCATTAAAGGACAAGGCTAAGACCTGGCTAAATGCTTTGAGGCCTAGATCCATAAGAACATGGCAAGAAATGTAGGCCGATTTCTTAAAAAAGTTCTTCCCTATGCACAGAACCAATGCATTGAAGAGACAAATCATGAACTTTGCTCAAAAAGACACTGAGACCTTTTATCAGTGCTGGGAAAGGTTTAAGGATTTACTTAATGCTTGTCCTCATCATGGATATAAAAACTGGAGGAAAATAAGCTTTTTCTATGAGGGTTTATAACCCAAGATGAGACAATTTGTGGAGATAATGCGTAATGGGGAATTCTTCACTAAAGAACCTGTAGAGGCTTTTGAATATTTTGACTATTTATTTGAAAACGCCCAGTCATGGGATGTTTCAAATAAATATGATAGAACTGAACCATTGAAAATAACTGGAGGGGAGAAATACAACTTGAGGGAAGTTGATGATTTACATGCTAGAGTGTCTATGCTTACTAAGAAATTAGAAACCACAGACATTAACAAAGTAAATGAGATTCAGGTTGTTCAAAGAGTGTTAGAAAAATGTAATATATGTGAGGATATAGGACATTCTACTAGTGATTGCCCCACTATCCCAGCTTTTAAAGAAGTATTACTAGACCAATCTGGAGCAGTTAACGTGATTGCTAAACCCTTTTCAGGTCCATTTTCTAACACATACAACCCCAGTTGGAGGAACCACCCAAACCTGAGTTGGAGGAATGAACAGTCAACTCACCCCTCCAATCATGAATCAGGCCCATCTCAGTATGTAGTTAACCCTTATCCTACTGCATCAGGATCATCTCAATATCCTGCTGCAGTAGCCTATGGGCAAAGGAAGAACCTTGAGGACACTGTCCATCAAATAGCAACAAATCTCCAACAGTTCATTCAAGGGCAGACTACCATCAACAATCAAACCTCTCAGGCCATCAATGACATTAGAGGATCTTTAACAAGGTTGACCACAACCTTGAGCATCTAAGAGAAAGGAA
Organism: Cyclocarya paliurus; assembly: GCA_029856935.1. Lineage (NCBI taxonomy): Eukaryota > Viridiplantae > Streptophyta > Magnoliopsida > Fagales > Juglandaceae > Cyclocarya > Cyclocarya paliurus. The sequence goes on along the minus strand of CM056947.1, from coordinate 19,943,618 downwards.
AGTTCCCTGCTCAACCACAACCTAACCCTCAAGGGCAGGTTCATCAAGTGTCAGAGGTAGTGGAGACATCCAATGTTAAACCAGTCAAGGTTGTAACAACCTTAAGAAGTGGAAAGATTCTGGTAAACCCCACTTCTGACCCAGCCATTGTTGGTAAGGATTCTAACCCTATGCATGTTGAGGCTGAAGTGAAAAACTGGCAAGCACCTGCACCTTTTCCTTCAAGGCTAACCCCTTTGCACAAAGATAAAAATCATTTTGAAAATTTTGAAGTTTTTAAACAAGTGAGAATAAATATACCTTTGTTGGATGCTATCCAACAAATTTCCACTTATGCAAACTTTCTTAAAGACTTGTGCACCATTAAAAGAAAACTGAATGTGAAAAAAAAGGCTTTCCTTACTGAGCAAGTCAGTGCAATCATTCAAAGCGACACTCCTCCCAAGTATAAGGACCCAGGCTCACCCACTATTGCTTGCATGATTGGTAGTTCGAAAATTGGGCATGCGTTACTTGATCTGGGGTCTAGTGTAAATCTGTTACCCTACTGTGTTTATGAAAAGCTTGGCCTAGGAGATTTGAAGTCTACTTCCACTACCCTACAGCTGGCTGATAGGTCAATTAAAATACCTAGAGGGGTAGTGGAGGATGTTTTAGTTCAGGTTGATAAGTTTTATTATCTAGTAGACTTTGTTGTCTTAGATATGAAACTGTCAACAAACTCCCTATTTCAAGCACCTGTGATTTTGGGAAGGCCATTTCTAGCCACTTCGAATGCTCTAATAAATTATAGAAGTGGTGTACTTAAACTGAGTTTTGGGAATATGACCTTGGAACTAAATATTTTTAATTTGTGTAGGCAGCCCCAGGAAGTGGAAGAAATACAAGAAGTGAATCTGTTGGATAGCATTGTTTCAGAAAACTGCCCTTTATTTATCAATCCATTGATGCATTAATTGATTTTGAAGATTTTAATGATGTTGATGACAAGATTAATGAACTATTTTCTGCATCAATTGTAAGAAATCCGACTGAAATGTAGTGGAAACTGAAGTTTGAACAGCTACCTCCAGTAGCAGCCACACTGAAACCTTCAGAAGAGCAGACCCCATCTTTGGACCTCCAGCCTTTACCAGTCCAATTGAAATATGCATTTTTGAGACCTCACCAAACTTTTCCAGTGGTAATCTCTTCTCACTTAACTGATAGTCAAGAGAAAAAATTATTAGAGGTCCTAACCAAACACAAAAAGGCTATAGGATGGATCTTAGCTGACATTAAGGGTATCAACCTTTTAGTTTGTACCCATAAGATTTATTTGAAAGAAGATGCCAAACCATCTAGGGAGATGCAAATGAGACTTAATCCCATGATGAAATAAGTGGTGAAAAGTGAAATACTTAAGCTGTTAGATGTGGGTATTATTTACCCTATTTCTGATAGTAGGTGGGTTAGCCTTATTCATGTGGTCCCAAAGAAATCAGGATTGACTGTAGTGAAAAATGAAGAAAATGAGTTGATACCTACAAGGGTAACCACGGGTTGAAGGGTATGCATTGACTATAGGAAGCTTAATACTTCCACTAGGAAAGACCACTTCCCATTACCATTTTTGGACCAAGTTTTAGAAAAGGTTGCTGGTCACACATTCTATTATTTTTTAGATGGGTTCTCAGGCTATTATCAGATTGAAATAGCTCCTAAGGACCAGGAGAAAACTACCTTTACCTGCCCTTTTGGGACCTTTGCATTTAAAAGAATGCCCTTTGGGCTGTGCAATGCCCTGGCTACTTTCCAACTATGTATGCTTAGTATTTTCAGTGATTTAATTGAAAATGGGTTAGAAGTTTTTATGGATGATTTATCTGTTTTTGGAAGCACTTTTGAGAATTGTCTTACTAACTTGCAAGCTGCTTTGACCAGGTGTGAGGAGAAGAATTTACTGCTCAATTGGGAAAAATGCCATTTTATGGCTCAGAAAGGTATAGTGCTGGGGCATATAGTGTCTTCTAAGGGTCTTGAGGTAGATAAGTCCAAAATAGATACAATTTTCAAACTACCCATTCCAAAAATAGTGAAAGATATAAGGTCATTTTTGGGGCATGCAGTGTTCTATAGGAGATTTATAAAAGGGTTTAGCTCCATTACTAAACCCTTTTGTAAATTACTAATGCACGAGACTGACTTTGAATGGACCACAGACCAACAATATGCTTTTGAGCAATTAAAAGAGTTACTCACTACAGCCTCAATCATACAACCCCCTGATCAGTCCCTCCCCTTTGAAATAATGTGTGATGCTAGTGAATATGCCATAGGAGCTGTGCTTGGCCAGTATAGAAATAACCTACCCTATATCATTTATTATGCTAGCAAGACTATGAATGGGGCCCAAAAGAATTACTCAGCCACAGAGAAAGAGTTGTTGGCAATAGTTTTTGCCTTAGACAAGTTTAGGTCTTACATTCTTAGGTCACCTATAGTTATTTACAATGACCATGCAGTTTTGAAATACTTGTTGACTAAGAAGGATGCTAAACCAAGACTGATCAGATGGGTGCTACTACTCCAAGAGTTTGACATTACAATTAAAGACAAGAAAGGAGTGGAGAATGCAGTGGCTGACCACTTATCCAGGCTCACCTTCACAGAAACTACACCAACCTTGCCTATTTCTGATTTTTTCCCTCATGAAAATATTTTTTTAGTTGAGTCTATTCCTTGGTATGCTGATATAGTGAACATTTTGGTGACAGGAATAACACCTTCACAGTGGAGCACTCAGGACTTAAAAAAATTCAAAGCTGAAGTCAGTTACTTTTTTTATGATGATCCCTATCTGTTTAAGTATTGTCCTGGCCAAATCATCCGTAAATGTGTCCCAAACTCTGATATACCCTCAGTTCTCACCTCTTGTCATACTGAACCTCGTGGTAGCCATTTTTCTGCAAAAAAAAAAAAAAAACAGTTGCAGAAAGGACTAGAAACAGTTACCCAAACTTTGGGAGTGAGTGTTCAACCTTTAAACATAGTTGGCGTGAAAATTGCTAATCCCTTGGGCTTTGAGGTAGTTAGAATCGGCAACGATTAATCTTAAAGTTGAAAAATCTTGGGATAAATCCTGATTAGAACACACAGTCGTTTAGCTACATACACATATTTGAGTTCTGACATATTCTCTCCAATTCTTTGTGAAAGATTGTTGAGACAGTCTTGGTGGATATAGCTCCTAGGGGTTGAATAATCATGTGTTGCTTTTTGTGAGAATTCATTATTATGTTTGATTACTTTTGTTTGGATTTCGAGTTTTATGCAATATTCATCTCAATTAATTTTCACTATTTTGCTTAGAGACTAGTAAAATGTTAGTTGGGGGTGTGATTGAGTTGCATTATTGCAAATTTTATACAGTTAAAATCAATACATTTTTAATTGTTTTACTATTATATTATTGATTTTAGATGAAAAAATGATTAAGAGGCATAAATCCAAGTTGTAATTTAAATTGATTTATAGCATAATTTATGCTTGATTTTAATACTTGTGATTTAGTTTGATATTATTTCTTCACATGCATAACACACTTTTAATATTTTAGTATAGTTTTATTTTATCTTTAATTATTTATTTATTTTCTTTTTCTAGTTTTATTTTTGTTTCTTTAATTATTATTATTTATTTTACCTGTCTTATTTTATTTAACTTTTTATTTTATTTTTATTTTTGTTTTTGAGCATCGGCTAAACGACATGTTGTTTGATCAACAAACCAAAACGACATGTCGTTTGATCAACAAACCAAAACGACATGTCGTTTCTAATTGGAATGAATTCAGCTATCTACTAAACGACTTGTAGTTTAGTACATAGACGAAAATGACTTGTCATTTTTCTGTTGAATGAAAACTGTCGTATGCTAAATGAGTTGTCGTTTTGTCCATAGACAAAAACGACCTGTCGTTTTCGTCATCTTCAACCTCACCACTCCACACATGCATGTACGCCAGCCACCGTGCTTTATCTCCTCAGCCGTGAGCCCAGCTTCCTTGTTGGGACCTCATCAAAAACCGCCCTAGGACAAGGTCCTAGGCATGCATGGACAACAAAGATCGGGTTACTTCCAAGATCAAGGCTAGCCAAGGCCAACCAAGGGCCAAGACATATCACAAGCCATATTGGCCATGCAAGACCATATCATTTATTTATCCTTATTTATTTTTAATTATATTTCAAGGGACCTATTGGGGGTTTCCACTTTGTAATCTCTATAAATAGGACCCTTAGGCATTTCATTTTACATCTTTGATCATTTGACATTTTTCATTGTGGAACGGTTTGGGGGTGTTCTTGAAGAACATTTTTCGGTGCTTAGCACTTGGGCTACTTGGGTGCAATTCGTGAATCCCTAGTAGAGGATCATCACCTTGCAATTCGTGAATAGGTGGTGATTCAATCTATCCTATTTCATCATTGTGCAATTCGTGAATCAATGGTGATTTATCTATCTTTCTTTTGAGTATTGTTATATTCCATTCCATTGTCTATTTTTGTTCTTATGTTTTCCATCTTATTCATCATTATTTTCATGCAAATCAAAGATATCCTAAGTCTCAATCTTAGTATTCTTTGGTTTCACAAAATATCCATAAAAACCACAAAGAGAGTCTTCATATTCAATTGTTGAGTCCATTCATCCCTTGTCCATAACTTTTCCATTGTTCATACATAGTCTTGCATCCCTCCATATCACAAACAACATCCACTCACCCATTTGATCTTTCCCACTCATAAATTTCGGCCATCACATTGTTTGCCCCACTTTCCATATTCATCATCTCCATAAAACCCTAGCCAAAACACTATATCTCTCATAAGCTCCACTTCCCAAAATTAGCCTTCCCTCACCCTCACTTGACCTAGCCGAAACCTCCCTTATTTCCCCATCTTATCATATTAGCCACTTACCAAAACTAGCCTCCATCCATCCAACAAAGCCCTAGCCAAAACCCTTGTCTTCCACAAACCCTAGCCACCCTTCAAGAGTCCCACTAGGCAACTTCCTCAAATTAGGGAAAGTTGACTCATTCCAATCAATCCCACAAATCCTACCAATCCCAAAACCATCTCCTAAACTTGAGGAATCCTAACCCTAGCCACCATTCATCCAACTTAACCCTAGACTCCCACAAGGTAATTCCTACCACTTAGGAATCCTTATCCCATCTTCCAAATAATCAAAATTCGAAATCCATCACTTGCCTTAGTCAAACACCAACTTCCCAACAACTCACATGCCTCTTACCATTTAGGATCAACCCTAGCCACCTTACCCATCATCCCAAACCTCTTTTCCAAATCCATATCCCTTGATTTAAGGAATTACCAACCCATTGTCAATCCCTTAAATCTCTCCATCCCTACAATATCTCTAGCCACCCAAGACTTACCTAAATAGCCAAAACCGAATCTCAATCCCTCCAATCACTCAACTTCCCTAGAATCACTCCATTCCTAGAATCCCTCAAGTCAACCAAAGACTTCCCTCCTCTTGCCATATTCAAATCATACCTTCCATATCTTACCATAATCAAATCTTATCTTCCAAATCCAACCCTTCAACCACTCATTCCCTAGAACCATTCAAGTCAACCAAAGACTTCCCTCCTCTTGCCATATTCAAATCATACCTTCCTTATCTTACCATAACCAAATCTCATCTTCCATATCCAATCCCTCAAACCACTCACTCCCTAGAATAACTCAAATCAATCAAAGACTATCACCCTACCTTACCATATTCAAATCCCATCTTCCATCTCCAAATCCCTAAACTCAAGGAACAACCCTAGACCCATTCAAACACAACTCATCTTCATCCTTAACCTAATTTTCATCTTTCCCAAAGTGACTCATCAATTAAGGAGTTCTAGCCTCAACCAACCACATCCTTCCAACCCTAGCATCTCATCCTACACTCCAACCCTAAGCCAACTCTTCCAAATCTCGAAATTCCCCTTAGCCACCATCCAAACCCTAGTCCATCTTCATCCTATCAACCCTAAACATAATCCAAAAGGGCCTAACATCAAGGGCAACCCATAAGCCGTTCCACATTGCATCAAACACGCATATTCGCCACTTAGATCACCCGAACTCATCATCATCATCATCATTTCCATCACTAAACACTATACCTTCATCACCCTAGGAACCCATCATTGCCATTATACGTGCAAGACCAAGCAAGAAGGCTTGACACTCGGTCACCATCATCACCAAGGCAAGCTCGCGGACTTAATGTTTAGGGACAAGACCGGGGTCCCTAACATTCCTCCAGCGCACGTCGTCTCCATCATGCAGTGCACTACAAGCCACCGTCCAAAGCTCCCATGCACAGCCCCGGCAGCACCACTCCACGAACGCAACACTTCCATTCACTGCCAAAAGCCCGGCTAGCACTTCCAAGCTCAACCACGATCGTCTTCCAACGCACTGCACCATCGTCATGCACGGCTTCCAGCGGCAGCAATAGTCATGCACGTCCCTCCAGCCTCCATGCACCTTCACGTGAAAACCGCCAGCAAACATCCTCTGTTTTATGAAGTGAAAATAGAGGAAGTAACTTCTTTGATACGAACTCCACCAACGAATGTGATGAAACCTAATAACAATGATGGTTTGGAACCCCAAGATCGTGAAGACAAGATTTGTTGAGCCTTGACCCATCACCTAACAAGATGAAAACCAAGACTACGAATGATAGAAACGCCACACCAAGAAAACCTATGAATCTCTCAGGAATCAAGGTGATAAATTTGGTTGTTTGAACGCCACAAGATTTAACTTGATAAGTTCAAGAGTTCTCTTAAGAACGAAGAGGAACACAAGGCCTCACAAAGGTGATTTTCTGAAAAAAAAAACATAATCTGTCCATTCAAATTCGAAATTCCCCTATATATACTTGGAACAACCCTCCAAGCATGGGTAATCCCAAAAGACATGAGAAAATCTAAAAACTATTGCCTAGAGAATTCCAAAAGACAAGACAATCTGAAAATTCGCAACATCCCACCAGCCTTGCACACCCTTCAGTAAAAACCTTAAAACTTCCTCTAGAAAACTCCAAATTGCACACCGTTTGATGCGTTGGAAACTAGAGACATGAGGCTTTCCAATGAGATATAGTTTGCAGGATAATTCGTCCAGAATATTCCCAGAATATTGTTTCAAATAACATGCTGGACAATGGGCTGGGTAATGAGTTGGTCTTTGGAATCATTGGGCTTTGATGACATGGACTAAGCCTTGATTATTATTTGAGCCCATCATGGTCTTTTTAGAATCAATCCAATTCTCTTGGATTAGCCCATTTAGTGCTTCCTTGAAACGTTTGGCTCTAAGTCTTGTAATTGGGCCACTAGGAAGTGACAAAGGGTCTTGTGCAAATTCAGCTTCATTCCCGCGTGTATGATCAACGTGTTCAGCTCCTTGGTTTGCATCATTCTCCCCCTCTTGAGAAGGATTTGTCCTCAAATCATCACTTACATCAAAAGGAGACAAATCAGCAACATTAAAGCTTGCACTAACACCATACTCACCTGGTAAGTCAAGCTTGTAGGCATTATCATTGATGCGTTCCACTACTTGAAATAGTCCATCACCCCGAGGTAGGAGTTTTGAACGCCGTTTCTCTGGGAAACGTTCCTTTCTTAAGTGCAACCAAACCCAATCTCCTGGTTCAAACACTACTTTTTTGCATCCCTTGTTGGCTTGTTGGACATATTGTTTAGTCCTCCTTTCAATGTTCAACCGTGCCTTTTCATGAATCATCTTTACAAATTCTGCCTTCTTTTTGCCATCTAAATTCACACGTTTACTCAAAGGCAAAGAAATTAAATCCAAAGGTGACAATGGGTTAAAGCCATAAACAATTTCAAATGGTGAAAACTTAGTTGCAGAATGTATGCTTCTATTGTAAGCAAATTCAACATGTGGTAAACAATCTTCCTAGGTTTTCAAGTTCTTTTTAATGACAGCACGCAACAAAGAAGACAAAGTTCTATTCACTACTTCAGTTTGACCATCCGTTTGTGGATGACAAGTAGTAGAAAACAACAACTTGGTTCCCAACTTTCCCCACAAAGTCCTCCAAAAGTAACTCAAAAATTTTGCATCCCTATCAGAAACAATGGTCCTAGGCATGCCATGTAACCTAACAATTTCTTTGAAGAACAAATCAGCTATATGTGATGCATCATCAGTTTTATAACATGCAATGAAGTGTGCCATCTTGGAAAATCTATCTACCACCACAAAAACTGAGTCTCTCCCCCTCTTAGTCCTAGGTAAACCCAAAACAAAATCTATAGAAATATCAGTCCAAGGTTCACTAGGTATTGGCAAAGGGGTGTACAAACCATGGGGTTTCAACTTAGACTTTGCTTGCTTACACGTGACACACTTCTCACAGATTCTTTCCATATCACGTTTCATATGAGGCCAAAAAAAATGATCATGCAAAATTTCCAAAGTCTTAGCTACACCAAAATGACCCATCAAACCACCACCATGAGCTTATCTCACAAGCAATTCACGCAAAGAACACATAGGCACACACAATTTATTTTCCCGAAACAAAAATCCATCATGCGTATAAAACTTACTAAATGTCACTTTTTCACATGCATTGAACACATCACCAAAATCAGAATCTTGTGCATACAAATCCTTAATGCATTCAAAGCCAAGCAATTTTGTATCTAAAATGGAAAGTAAAGCATACCTTCGGGACAATGCATCAGCCACCACATTTTCCTTACCTTGCTTGTATCTGATCACATAAGGAAATGTTTCAATGAATTCCACCCAATTGGCATGGCGTTTGTTCAACCTTTATTGTCCTTTCAAATGCTTCAAAGATTCATGATCTGTGTGAATCACAAATTCCTTTGGCCATAGATAGTGCTGCCAATTTTCCAAAACCCTTACCAAGGCATACATCTCCTTATCATAAGTGGGATAATTTAGGATGCCCCACTCAACTTTTCATTGAAATAGGCAACTGGATGGCCTTCTTGCTTCAAAACAGCTCCAATATCTGTTCCTGAAGCATCACACTCAATTTCAAAAGTTTTAGCAAAGTTAGGCAAAACAAGTAACGGTGCATTAGTTAATTTTTCCTTGATTAGATTAAATGCCTTTTCTTGTTCTGTCCCCCACTTAAATGGCACATTTTTCTTGATGACTTCAGTAAGAGGGATAGCTAAGCTACTAAAATCACGCACAAACCGTCTATAGAAGCTAGCTAAGCCGTGGAAACTCCTCACTTGGCTGATTGTTGTAGGCATTGGCCACTCTTGGATTGCTTTCACCTTTTCCTCGTCCACCTCAATTCCTCTCTTACTAACAACAAAACCAAGAAACACAAGCTTATCCGTGCAAAAGGTGCACTTCTTGAGATTAGCAAACAACTTTTCTTTCTTTAGAATTTTCAAAACAGATTTCAAATGCATTACATGTTCTTCCAAGCTTTTGCTATAAATTAGGATATCATCAAAATACACAACTACAAATCTGCCAATGAATGCACGCAAAACATGGTTCATCAAACGCATAAATATGCTCGGAGTATTAGTTAAACCGAAAGGCATCACTAACCACTCATACAAACCATGTTTAGTTTTAAAAGCAGTTTTCCATTCATCACCTTCCTTCATCCTAATCTGATGATACCCACTCTTAAGATCAATTTTTGTAAAGACACAAGAACCATGCAATTCATCCAGCATATCGTCTAATCTAGGAATGGGATGACGATACTTTACCGTTATATTGTTGATGGCACGACAGTCAACACACATCCTCCATGTTCCATCCTTCTTAGGAACTAATAGCACCGGAACCGCACAAGGACTCATGCTTTCACGCACATACCCCTTCTCCAATAATTCACCTACTTGCCTCTGAAGTTCCTTGGTCTCCTCAGGATTACTCCTATAAGCAGGTCGGTTTGGAATTGATGCACCAGGTATGAAATCAATTTGATGTTCAATCCCTCGGATTGGAGGTAAACCATAAGGTACCTTTTCAGGAAGGACATCTTCAAACTCCTGCAAAAGAGACAATTTCGCTCGGCAAAGCACCGACGAGATCATTAGTACATAAAAGAGCCTCATTGTACATGAGTACAATAAGGGGCTGATGTGAAAATAATGTTCTCTTGATCTCACTTTTTTTTGCAATGTAACTGAATTTTTCCTCTCTTGCTTTCACTATGGCCGAAATTCTCTCTCTTTCTTTTTCTTTCAACTCTTTTTTTTTTCAATTTCGGCCTTCCTCTCTTTTTCTTTCTTTTTTTCATTTGATATTTGTAACTTCAATTGGTCATCCATGACCTGTTTTGGAGTTAATGGCACAAGTGTAATAGGTTTCCCTTTAAGAGTGAAAGAATACCTATTTGTGAATCCATCATGCGTAACCCTTAGATCATACTGTCATGATCTTCCCAACAATAAGTGGCATGCATGCATAGGAACCACATCACAAAGCACCTCATCCTCATATTTGCCAATGGATAATGCCACCAACACTTGCCTTGTCACCTTGATTTTGCCACATTCATTCAGCCATTGAAGCCGGTAAGGTTGAGGATGTTTCAAGGTAGTTAAGGCTAATTTCTCCACCAAATAAGTGCTGGCTACGTTTGTGCAACTCCCTCCATCGATAATGACACTACAAACTTTGTTATTTACAAAGCACCGAGTATGAAACAAGTTCTCCCTTTGGTTACTTTCTTCCTCCTTAACCTGCACATTGAGAACTCGCCTTGCTACTAATAAATCTCCAACCACAGCATTTTGCTCATCATCGGCATCCTCCAAAGTTGGCATGTCATCATCATCTACTTCTTCCTCATTCTCCGACTCAAGCTCTCCTTGGGCGTTTATCACCATCACCCTTTTGTTTACACACTGGCTGGCTATGTGTCCCCGCCCCTGACATTTAAAACACTTAATATCACGTGTTTTAGAACTTGAAGCCTCGGTGTTACCTAAAGTAGTAGAGCTCGTTGGTTTGACATTCTTAGAGGGTTCAAATTTTGGCTTATTTTGTAGCTGCTCATCCCTTTTTGGAGCTGTCCTCCACGGGTTGGTGGTAACCATAGGTTGTCCCCTCCTAGCCAATCCCTTTCGTTTGAATTGTTCCTCCACCTTTATGGCTTGATGCACCATATCCGTCAACTCAACATAGTGTTGCATCTCGACTATATCCGCAATCTCACGATTTAAACCATGCAAAAACCTAGCCATGGTGGCTTCCCGATCCTCTTCTACATTAGCCCGGATCATAGCTACCTCTATCTCCTTGTAATACTCATCCACACTCTTGGAACCTTGACTTAACCTCTGCAACTTTTGATATAATCCCCTATAATAGTGGCTGGGTACAAAACGCTTCCTTATAAGCATTTTCATCTCCTCCCAAGTTTCCACAGGTGGCTCTCTATTCCTCCTCCTATTAATCAATAATTGATCCCACCAAACTATGACATAATCGGTAAATTCAATTGCAGCCAACTTAACCTTCTTTATCTCCGAGTAGTTGTGACAATCAAACACCATCTCTATTTTAGTTTCCCACTCCAAATAAGCTTCAGGATCATTTTTACTTTGAAAAGATGAGATTTTAATCTTTATGTTTCCTAAATCATTATCCCTCCTAGGCCTACCCATCCTAGCTTCTCTATTCCCATACCCACACTCAAACCTGCCACGATTCAAATATGGCTCATCAAAATCCTCCGACTCCGCCTCTTCCTCAACATTCCGCCACGGAACACGCCCACCTTGCTGCCTATTGGGGATGTCTTGTTGCTGTCCCCTAGGAGTTCCTGCTTCAACCCTCTCCAACCTCTCATGAATAGGTTCTAATTCAATCCTCAACATATGCCTCATCTCCCCTAACAATGCTTGCATTTGGAGGTTCGGAACTGCCTGTTGTCTAAATTCTTCAGTTGTGTCTTCTTTTTGATTATTGGACATGTTTAAAATCTACAAAACAAGGTTAGAATCCTCAAAAGCACTCCCTCACGTGTTTCACTCAAGAATTGATATACTTGCACTCGTGTTTTCACTCTAAACGGCTTTTACCCTCTTATGGTCTCACACACGCTTGCCTTTTTCCACTCTTTTGTGTCTTCTTTAGTTCTTAATCAAATTTCAAGAAACTAATTCAAAATAATCCAGCAGCAATTCAAAAATGAGAAACAACCAAAACTCATTAAAAGCTCAAGAACTTGAATAATGTGAGAAACAAGATTGAATGGAAGAAATTTTCTTAATGGAATTGTATCCTGTCTCTTTTTTCATTTTTTTTCGATTTTTTTTTTCTGCTTCTTCTTCTTCTTCTTCTTCTTCTTTTTTTAACAGTAGAGAATAGGAAAACGATTTTTTTTTTATTTTTTTTTTAACAGCAGGGAATAAGAAAACGAAAATAAAAGATAGTCAAACTTATCTTAGAACCAAAGCTCTGGTACCAAAATGATACGAACTCCACCAACGAATGTGATGAAACCCGATAACAATAATAGTTTGAAACCCCAAGATCGTGAAGACAAGATTTGTTGAGCCTTGACCCGTCACCTAACAAGATGAAAACCAAGACTACGAAGGATAGAAACGCCACACCAATAAAACCTAAGAATTTCTCAGGAATTTAGGTGATAAGTTTGGTTGTTTGAACGCCACAAGATTAACTTGATAAGTTCAAGAGTTCTCTTAAGAACGAAGAGGAACACAAGGCCTCACAAAGGTAATTTTCTGAAAAAAAACATAATCTGTCCATTCAAATTCGAAATTCCCCTATATATACTTGGAACAACCCTCCAAGCATGAGTAATCTCAAAAGACATGAGAAAATCTGAAAACTATTGCCTAGAGAATTCCAAAAGACAAGACAATCTAAAAATTCGCAACATCCCACCAGCCTTGCACACCCTTTAGTAAAAACCTTATAACTTCCTCTAGAAAACTCCAAATTGCACACCGTTTGATGCGTTGAAAACTAGAGACATGAGGCTTTCCAATGAGATATAGCTTGTAGGAAATTCATCCAGAATATTTTCAGAATTTCTTTTCAAATAACGTGCTGGACAATGGGCTGGGTAATGAGTTGGTTTTTGGAATCATTGGGCTTTGATGACATGGACTAAGCCTTGATTATTATTTGAGCCCATCATGGTCTTTTTAGAATCAACCCAATTCTCTTGGATTAGCCCATTTAGTGCTTCCTTGAAACGTTTAGCTCTAAGTCTTGTAATTGGGCCACTAGGAAGTGACAAAGGGTCTTGTACAAATTCAGCTTCATTCCCGTGTGTATGATCAGCGTGTTCAGCTCCTTGGTTTGCATCATTCTCCACGTGAAAACCATCCACTGCCCAGCACCACGGTAGTAACCTCGTCCTCCAAGACCACCAGCTCGACCACTACCTTCGTCTCTCCCTCTAGCTCAGCTGCTTACCTCTCGGCTACATCTCTCTCTCAGAGTACGTCAATTCAAAACCAATTGGGTGACGAACACAAGAAAAAAATAATAAAATGAAGAGAACACTCACACTGGGCACCAGACGGGAAAAGAAGGGAAGAGAAGAGAAAAGAAAAGAAAAGAAAGAGACATCAAACCGGGTCATTCCGTAGTGGACGCCGAAAGGAATGAAAAAGAAAGAAATAAATAAAAACTAACATGCATGCGGGACGCCGAAAGAAGAAATACATGGGCCAGCAACAGACGGAAGACACGCTGCACAACATATGAAATAAACAAATGAATGTTGGCACTTTCGGTTGGGTGCACAAGAGACGTGAAGAAATAAAAACTCAGCAAGAGATAAGGAAACACACAATATATTATTGGCCTTTTCGGTGGTGGACAAAAACACGCAGACATTCCTTGCACTTCATTCGGTCTGGAAAAAAATAATTCAAAGGAGCACTCACACGGGGTTTTCAGGGAAGAAATAAAAAAAAAAAACATAGACCTCATCCTTTTCGGTTCTATAAAAAGGAGGGGAATTCGGGACATTACTGCGGAGAAGAGTTTTTGGGAGTCAAGAGTTCTTTTTCACAGTTTGGAGGGAGAGACTCACAGTTTGGTTCCTAGAGAATTTTGTTGTTCTTGTTTAAATGGACAGCTAAGTCCTTAAGTAAAGCTAGAGATGAACTTGCACAATTGAGGGTGTTTTTAATTTATTTTTGATTCATGTGATTGTTCTTTATTAATGCAAACTCTTGTTTATCATTCACTAATTATCAATGGTATTTTCTTATCTCCAAATAATTTAGAAATTGATTCCCTTGATAGATTCAGTTATGCTTTTTCTATAGAATGATTAAGATCCTTGATTATATTTGGATTAATTCGTTGTCTTTATTGATTTAATTCTTTACTGTAGTATTGTCCACTGGGTATATTGTCGTCGCTGGGTTTTGTCAATAAAGATGATAATTTACAGAGTTTTAAAAAGTAGTGAATGATTTATCAAAGAGTTATCTTTCAATTAAAATGGTTTGTAGTTCTATATCTTCCAATTGGGGACTTTGGAGATAAATCTCCAATTGTGTAATTTATTGAATCAAGAATAAATATAAATACCTTATTTGTACAAAGAATTCTTGATGCTTTGCTATTTGTAATTTGAGTGATCCCTATTTTTATCCTTGTAATTTTAGTTGCTAAATCGCATTAAAATCAATTCTTTCTTATTGATCATTAAATATTTTTTTTAGTTCTTTTTATTCTTTGTTGTGTTTTCTTTAATCTGTTTTACAGAGGAATCGACACCTCAAAACTGTGTTACAACTACCGCATTATTCTTTGGGCGAAATCAAAGCCAATGGAAAATTTTGACTCGTTGAAAACTCGTTTCAAGAACCTAGATTATCTGAAAATCTAAACCCGTTGAAGAACCTGTCTCAAGAACTTACACTATAAGGAAGAATGCCACAAAGGTTGTGATTTACTTTTGATAAGTTCAAAAATTCATTCAAGAACAAAATGAGATAAACTCAACTCACAATAAATAAATTTATCAACTTTCATAAACTTCTTAAAATGAGACTACAAAGAGTATTTAAACCAAAACTTAATTAAAATCCTAACCAAAATAAAGCTATTTCTTCCAAAAATACCTCTGAATGACCCATGAATGAATATTGTTGCAGCTACAGTAACTCAGCTACAGTACTTCTTGAAACCTTAGTTCGCTACATTATTTTTTTAAACCCTAGTTCGACAAAATAAAACATATGTGGACCAAGCATTTTCAAGCCCAATTATTCTAAAGTAATAAAATAAATTCTTTAAATGATTTAAACAAATTGAAAGTCTTCAATAATAATAGGCCCAAACAATAACTCTAAGTCATGTCTTCCATAACTTGTATCAAGTGGATCAAAACTGGTTCTTCTTCTTTATAGTCCATCTTGTGTGTTGGGCTCCTGCATTGCTTCCTTAATTTTCTTAGTTCTTGATTTTGTAATTGACCCATTTAGAACTTGCAAAGGTTATTTAAGACTAGGTTTATGTTAGTGCCCATCATAATGGGTCTTTGAAACTTTCTTGGTTTGAATCAACGAATCATGACTCTCTATGAGGGCAGGTGAAACATATTTTGGAAATGAAAGATGTGTCGGTGACGAACTTCTAGAGGGCGGCATGCCTTGCCACAATCTGAGAAGGAATAATGTGATGACGAATGGAGGCAACAACCATGTTGTCAAACAGAGGTGATGACAATAAGGAAGAGAATGAGGAGGGCTAGTCGGCTAGGGTTTGATTTATATTCCATGCTTAGAACATGACTTTAGGCGGGTTGCTCGGGTTGAAACCGACATTTCACGGGTTCGACCCGAAAAATAGTTTAAACAATTATCGATTGGGTCGGATCGGGCCATTCAGACAGACTGGGCCTTATGGTTTTTCTACACAGGCCTAGTTATAAGTGCATAAAAGTCAAGTTCAAGATCCAGCCCAACCAAAATTCCTTTTTTTAGGAAAATTAAGCCCAAATTAAAATCAAGAGCTTGGTTATGCATGAGTCCTGCACATCATATATCATATTTATTTTATTCTTACTAAACTAATTAAATTATTTTACTCATCGTTTATATACTATATATTTAATAAGAGAAAAAAATAAAAAAAAAATCATATTAATATATGATGTGGGATTGAAAATAGAATTTTTCTAAAATCAAACCCCACGTTCCCACGCCGCACTGTTGATATGGATACAAAACAAAAACAGGTTCTCCCTGTAGTTCTGCTCTGTTTCTACCACCTACCAACAGGTCCAACACCACGTTGGATCCACCTTTGGATACTCTCAAATCCACGTTTCTTCTCTCCCAGTGTTGGGATCTTCTACTCTACTGTCCATTAGTTCCCCTTTTTCCCGAGAAAATCTCCATGGAAAATCTGCTGCTTTAAACCCCAACTTTTGTATCTTCCTAAACTAAACCCCTCTCGTTTTCTTTTCTACCAAACATGGTTGGGAAAGCCGAACCCGTAAACGGGTCTGTAAAATCCGGATCGAACCAGAGTATCCCAGCAGCAATGCAAAGCCCCCTGAAGAAATCAGATCTAATCCCAAACTTCTCGCTCAAAACTCTAAAACTGAAAACCAAACAGCAGGAGCTCCTGATCCGGGTGTCGATCCTTTGCCTCGTCTACGTCCTGGCCTTCATAACCCGCCTCTTCAGCGTCCTCCGCTACGAGTCCATGATCCACGAGTTTGACCCCTACTTCAATTACCGCACAACCCATTTCCTCACCGAAAAGGGCTTCTACGAGTTCTGGAACTGGTTCGACTCCGAGAGCTGGTACCCCCTCGGCCGCATCATCGGCGGGACCCTCTACCCTGGTCTCATGGTTACCGCCGCCATCATCTACTGGCTCCTCCGCTTCCTCCGCTTCGCCATTCATATCCGCGAGGTCTGCGTCTTGACGGCACCGTTTTTCGCTTCCAACACGACTCTGGTGGCGTATTTCTTCGGCAAAGAGGTTTGGGATTCGGGCGCGGGGCTCGTTGCAGCGGCACTGATTGCAATTTGCCCTGGTTATATATCCAGATCGGTGGCGGGGTCGTACGATAACGAGGGTGTGGCGATATTCGCGTTGTTGCTCACGTTTTACTTGTTTGTGAAGGCCGTGAATACGGGATCGTTGGCGTGGGCTTTGGCGTCGGCTTTTGGCTACTTTTATATGGTTTCGGCGTGGGGTGGCTATGTGTTTATAATCAATTTGATTCCGCTTTATGTGCTGGTGCTTTTGATCACGGGCAGATATTCCATGAGGTTGTACGTGGCCTACAATTCTATGTATGTGTTGGGGATGCTGCTTGCTATGCAGATTCGGTTTGTGGGGTTTCAGCATGTTCAGTCTGGGGAGCATATGGCGGCCATGGGGGTGTTCTTCTTGTTGCAGGTTTCGTTTTGTCTTCTTTTTCAGCATGTTCAGTCTGCGGAGCCTTCTTGTTTCACTTTACTTCCCCTTATTAATAAAAACGAAAAAGGAAACACCATATTAACTACAGTCTGTTTTCATACTTGTATGATTTTGTTTTCAATGTATTGTGCACTGCCGCTAGAGTAGCTATGCTGCCAATCGTAAATAATGCTATAATGCTGTTTTATCGAATCCGTTGGTCTCAGTGACAAGCCTTACTTATATAAAAAAAGAATTATCAGTGCGCTTGTCTGTTTTGGGACTAAATTGCACTGTTTGTGCAGGTATTCTTCTTCTTAGATTGGGTTAAACACTTACTAAGTGACACAAAATTATTTCAAGCCTTTTTGAGGATCACTGTGACCACTGCAATAGGTGTTGGTGCTATTGCTCTTGGAGTAGGCATGGCATCTGGTTATATCTCTCCATGGACTGGCCGGTTTTACTCATTGCTTGATCCAACATATGCAAAGGATCATATTCCAATTATTGCTTCCGTCTCAGAGCATCAACCAACCGCTTGGTCATCTTTCATGTTCGATTTTCATATCTTGCTTTTCCTTTTTCCTGCGGGTCTCTATTTTTGCTTCAAACGGTTGTCAGATGCCACAATTTTTATAGTTATGTATGGTCTCACAAGCATGTATTTTGCCGGTGTCATGGTTCGACTGATTCTTGTTGCTACACCTGCAGTATGCCTTATAAGTGCCATTGCTATCTCTGCAACTATAAAGAATTTGACTCTGGTAGCAAGGGCTAAGAATAAGGTTACCCAGACTGGGTCTGTGAGGGGAAGCAGTAGCTCGAAGGGATCTTCTAAGGTGAGTTCATCTCCATTATAAAAAAAGTTTGGCCTTTTATTCTAGCTAATTTAAGGAAGCATTGCTTTTATCACATGCTTTGGAATCTCAATTGTTCAACAATGCCAACTGCTTTGTCTTAGTTGAACTCCTTTGTTTACTTATACGATGAGTTTACTTTCCAGCTTAGTGAATGTGGTTACAGGCTTAGTTCGTTAATTAATACCAAGCAATTTTATGAAGTTAATAAGTGCATATGCCCCTGAGCGTTGACTGAGGTGGTAAAGGGTCCATACATTTGATGTTTGTTATACGAACTCTGTTCACTATAGTTCTTTTAGTTGATATGATCAAGCTTCTTTTGAATCTTTAATTGGATTAGGTATTAGTGCTCTGCCTGGTAAACATTGGTGGTGTAGTGAGCTTAGGCTCTCTCCTCCCTTCTCTGCCACAAACTAGCATGCAAGTGTTGTTTAATTTGAGTAATTGCTTAACTTCATCATGTACATAATAATTTAAGAAAAAGTTTACTTGTAACACCTTAAGGGCTGGTTTGGATAGTGAGATGAGATGAGATGGTTTTAGATGAGTTGAATAAAATATTGTTAGAATATTATTTTTTAATATTATTATTGTTTTGGGATTTGAAAAAAGTTGAATTGTTTATTATATTTTGTGTGAAAATTTGAAAAAATTGTAATGATAAGATGAGATAAGATGAAACCATCTCTGTATCCAAACAGGGCCTAAGTGTAACACGTGTAACTCAGCTTACATGGCAAGTAGTCAAGGTTATTTTTATCATTATGATTATTTTTTATGATTGACATATTAGGCATATCAACGTTGCTCCCTTGTACTTGGCTATGCCTACTTTTCTTATTACTAAAGTTCTTACGTACCAATAAAAAAAGGCACATAACATTAGCCAATGTCAATGGTGTTGCGTAGGTGCTACACTTGTAACACCCCATTTCCGCAGATCTAGAGTGTTATGTACATTCAAAACATAATGCCCGGTAAAGAGATTCAGTCTCATAAAATACCTTATCTATTAGATCATAAAACTTGCCTAACAAAACAATCTTTGATAACATAAAGCTGAAAACATAATAGAAATGATATAAGCTAGTTCTATGTGAAACCAACAGTGCTTAAATACCCAAATCAGACACTAAGGTTATGCTTGGGGGGTGAGATGAGAATTTTGTGTTTTGTTTTAAAATTTAAAATATTATTTTTTAGTTTTGAGATTTGAAAAAGTTAAATTGGAATTTGAAAAAGTTATATTAAGATTTGAAAAAGTTGAATTATTTATTATATTTTGTATGGGGATTTGAAAAAGTGTAGAGATGAGATGAGATGAAGATGAGAATTTTTAATGAAACATGTTTTCCAAACATAACCTAAGTCTCTGGAAATTTATTCTACTCCTGGCACTTCTGCTCTGTATCCACTCAGTATGATGTGCTATTACTGAGTCTTCGACTCATTTATTTGTTTTTCTGTTTTTGGCACTGTTTAACTTATCATAGCATGTAGTGAAACACGCTTGGGTCCGTGTTATCACTTAACATATGGTGAACCATGTTTGAGTCCGTGGTACTGCTTAACATATCATAACTTGTGATGAAATACGCTTGAGTCCGTGTCACCTCATATCATATGGTGAACCATACTTGAGTTTGTGGCACTACTTAACATCATAACCTGTGGTGAAACACGCTTGAGTCTGTGTTATCTCATATCATATGGTGAATCACGCTTGAGTCTGTGGCACCGCTTGTTTGTCATTCATGTATTTTCTTATTAACTTTCATAATACATGTGAACATGTTTGACTTCATGAAATTACATGGCATGACATACTCTTGTGCATGGCATAACATTGAACATGGCATATTAACGCTAGTCTTGCTCAACATCACATGAACATTACATGGCATAACATCATCTAAATATTATCTATGAACATTACATGGCATACATGTAATTTTCATAACATTTTATCCATCTAAGAACAATCCATATCAGCATAACATACATAGGCTGCATAACAAGCATATCATCCTAATTCATAGAGGTTCGTGAAAAGGGGCCTAACCTTGACCTAGCTTGTAGTGTAGCGTAGGTAAACATCACATTTTTCATGCACAATCAGAATAATTACAGCACACATAATTATGATCATGCTACTTACCTCTTAGCTCTGCTTCCACAATCTCGCATCATAGTTCGTGACCTATACGAGGCACTAATCGTCACTAACGTTTCTAGAAAACGTGTCGTAACATGCTAATTACTTAAAATCATACCATAGAGATATTTCAATACATATTCAGTTATACTAAGATTAATAGATAGTAATATTATTTAAAACTCAAAAAATATTCCTTGATTTTCTATTTAAAGTATAACATAATAATCTTATTAAAAAAAAGTACTAAATAGACAATGGGACTATTAACTAAAATAATAGGCCCAATAGTATACTTTAAATCCCTTAAATATTTTCTATAGGAATTTAAGTCTATGGGCTCATATTAATTTAAGTAAGACTTTGGCCTAACTTAAATTCCAGCCCAGCCCCAATTAAAGGAAACAGCCCACTTAAAATCACTAAAACAGTCTGTAAAATACAACCAGCCCAATTTAAACATTAAGCCCACATGAAGTCATCCCATTTAAAACAATATACTAGTTTATGAAATCATCCCTCTTAGAAAAAAGGAAGGCCCAAGGCCCATGTGAGAAGTCAGCCCACTTAGGAATCAAAGGCTGTTGGCCAGATGGGCTTAAGGCCCAAGGGTCCATTATAATTCTAAAAAGATAGTTTCATCTGGCAAAGAAACAGAGGGCTTGGGAGGGAGTAGCCGTGTGTTACTCACCGAGAGAGAGAAGAACCACTGCGACGCTGGGTCTGGGTGGCTAGTTGAGGTTCATGGTGGAGCGACTAGAGGATCCCTCTAAATATGGTGGTACGACACATAGAGAGAGAGGGAGAGGGAGTTTAGAGAGAGAGAAATTGTCAACCCGAAAAAAACAGAGAGAGGAGGGTGGCAGACAGTCGTGGGCTTACTGGAATGGTGGGGATT
The DNA here is from genome assembly GCA_029856935.1 of Cyclocarya paliurus. Taxonomy (NCBI): domain Eukaryota; kingdom Viridiplantae; phylum Streptophyta; class Magnoliopsida; order Fagales; family Juglandaceae; genus Cyclocarya; species Cyclocarya paliurus. Next base: position 19,922,222 of record CM056947.1, on the reverse strand, counting down.
CAACGGAACTTGGCTGGTCGGCAGTTTTTGGATTACTTAGTGGTGGTCTGGCGTCCTTTAAGGTGGCTGGCAACGGCAGCACGAAATACATAGGCCAATGAGTCATTGCCGATAGAGAGGGGGAGGGGCTTACCGTCGGCATCCTCTGGTGATTCCGGCGAGGTGGCTGACTTGTTATGAAGAGGGAGTGCTATGGTGGCTTCTATGAAAGTGGTTTCTCGATTCTTTGGATGTGTAGTTTTGGTTTGAGCTGTAGGAGAAACTTGATGTTGCTGGGGGTTTTGAACGCAGGATATCGTGGGTTTGATGAAGAGGGAAAAGAGAGGATTTTATGGAGGGTTTTTGATATGAACCCGCGGGAAAAGGAATCCCTTGAACCCACAATCAAATTGAAAACTCACTCAAGAAAGCCAAACTCAAGTCAATGGTTGGAGAATCTAGACCCGATGAGAACTCGTTTCAAGAACCTAGATTATATTAAAATCTAGACCCGTTGAAAAACCTGTCTCAAGAACCCAGATTACAAAGAGGAACGCCACAAAAGTTGTGATTTACTTTTGATAAGTTCAAAAGTTTAATCAAGAACAAGAGGAGTAAAACTCAATTCATAATGAATAGATCATCAAATTTCATAAACTTTATAAAATGAGGCTACAACGAGTATTTAAAGTAAAACCTAATTAAAATCCTAGCCCAAAATAAACCCCCCTTTCTTCAAAAAATAGTCCTAGATGAATAGTGCTGTGTGAACAGTACCGTAGCTACAGTAATCGCCACAGTACTTCTCTTCAAACCCCTAGTTCCTAAAAATGTAACTTTTCAAATAAGCCCTTGGCCAAAATACAAGGCTTTTCCAAAAATCCTAGTTCATAAAAATAAGACGTGTGGGCCAAGCATCCTCAAGCCCAATTATTCTAGACTAATTCATTGTCTTGCTTCCTTGATCTTCTTAGCTCTTGATCTTCTAATTAGCCCATCTGACACTTGCAAATGATCTTTAAGACTAGGCCCACCTTGGTTCCCATGAGTTTTTGAGTTGAGAGTTGGTTTGCAATTAGGAAACTATTCAAATTAGGGAATAGAGATAAAAGGGGCGTACAATCTACCGAGTGGAGGAATCCTATTCCAATCAAATTACTTTCTCAAAAAATATCTTAAAAATGATAAAAAATACTAATAATAATAATAGTAATAGTAATAGTGATTATAAAAGTAATAATTATAAGCCCTAATTTTGGACCTGTATGTTACACCAATAAAGTCATTTTTAGAATTTTTGGGGAACCGGTGTGCTACTAAACTTAATTTAAAAACTGTTCCTTCTTAATGAAGCGCCAGATTTGAAAGATTCCATAAATAAATAAGTCAGTTTTTATTAAATATTTAAAATTCAAAAGAGAGTATGCGGAAGCACTTATTTAAAATCAATAAGGTTTTATGTGATTATCAAAATAACTTGTTAAACTGGAAATCATAAAGCTAACATAACATAAACTATCTAGGCCTCTGCCTCGTCACCCTGGGCCAAGTTCTGTCCTGCAGTTCCATCCTCATAAAAATCCTTCTCTGGGGAGCTTAAAACATAAAAACATACAAAAATGAGTCGAATATTCAATAAGCAACACATTATACAGTAAAAATAATAAACATAAGGTTTCTTGAAAAATATGCATACTCATAAATACATTCATAAATATCACGAACATGAACTTGTCTTTCACTTGTCATAGGCCGATACCCACTGTTGACCCCCATGAGTTAGGGTTAGCTTATCTAAGGGTTTGTTTGGAAATAGATCTCATCCCAAAATTCTCATCTTATCTTCAAACATAATTCAAATACAAAATTTTAAATTAATCATTACAACTTTTTAAAATTAATCATTACAACTTTCCTAAACTTTCAAACAAAAAATAAAAAACAATTCAACTTTTTTAAATCTCCAAACAAAAATAATAGTATAAAACTATATTTCAATAATATTTTAACTTTACAATATTGTTTATTCAATTTTTTTTCTCTCATTTCCCAAAACTCAAAAATTTCTTAACTCAAACTATCTCCCTACTATTAAAAAACTATATTACTATTTACAAAATTCTCATCTCATTTCACTCTCCAAACGCACCTTAAGTAGATTTTGATTCCAGTCATGGCCGCGGGTTGTGAAATCCATACATAAGGAAGACACACTAGGTGCACTACTAGCATGTACAACCTGGCAATGCAATATGTCCATAACATATGGTATCATCTTTATATCATAACATAGGCCGTTACGTATCTTATTATTTATACTTCATTATAATTATACTTGCATACTTATCATATCATAGATTTCAAATGAAAATACATTCTTTCAGAAAATGTCGTGATACATACTTCCTCACATAAAATTATGAGTTTTCATAAATTTTTTGATGCACAACTCCTTTCATAAAATCATGAATTTTCATAACTAATTTAATGCATAAATCATCACATAAATCATGGATTTTCATAAAATATTTTATGCATGTCTTGCAACTAACACGAAACTTACGCAAAAAATCATGATATTTATAAATTAATCATGACTTGGGTACATAAAAAGGAGCTTCCAATGGAGGGCGTACATGCATAATACTTTTATAAAAGACTTGCCGTTTACTGTACATACGTGTAAGGGTATGATCATGCTACTTACCTCGCAGCGTTAATCCAATATTTCCTGTGTGAAATCGATCACGTGAACTAGAATGAGAGAGAAAATGTGAGGGATGTTATGAAAGGAGTGAGACAGTCGGCTATTGGCATGGTGAACGCCGGACAGTGCTGGACTGAGTATCTTGGGTTCGGCTGCTGCACTTACGGAGGTTTATGGTTTTTTTTTCAAATAACGCACGAAAGGGTGCTAACAAGTTTGAGTTGGACTCGGTCGCGATCATTCAAAAAAGGAGTTTGAATCTAAAAACATGATCTAGTAGTTCATTCAATGTAGGATTGGCAGTGACAAACTGCGTAGGGGATTTTAATTAGTGATGATTTTAAATTAAAATAAATTTCTAATGGCCGATTTTAAATTCTAAAAAGAGTCTTACTCATTCAATAAATAACAAATGAGATTTAACCTAGTTATTGAACCTAATTAAAACTCCTAATTAATATCAATAATTTATCGCTTGCGGTCTTCTTCAATATGACCCATTAAATATAATTTCGGCCCAATAAAAGTTATCAATATTCCAACCTTATAATTATTAGGTCAGGTTGTTACAACACTAGGAGTGTACAAGTAGTTGGAATGAAGTCAATTTGAATGTATAATATGTATGTGTATATATATATATTATGCTTTATTGATAGTCTAATGGTTGTCTCTTGATGAGAGTTTTAAGGTTGTTTATATTGATGGCAAGCTGAGAATCAGTTACATTGTCAATGTTGATATCTTGATGTGAAACATAATCTTTTAGTTACTGTTAGGATTTTTTTTTTTTTTGACAAGTAATAAGAAATTTCATAGACTAGTAAATAGACATAGCCTAAGTACACATGAAGTATACAAGAGGAAACACCTATATACAAGCTAGGAACAAGAATAGGCTAAAAGCAAATCATGAAAAATGTCTCCATTCAATACAAGAGCCTTGCCCAAATACACAAAGTACTAAAGAAAAACTCTCTAAGTTCACCCATCAACCTTCTCTATCTTCAAAGCACCGCCCATTTCTTTCCACACCACATCAAACATAAAGGGATCATCCTCCAAATAGCAACAATGCAATTATTCCCTTGGTGGTTGGATTTTTTTTTAATTTAGTTTTTTATTAGCTCATGGTTTTTACAGTTTCTAAAATATCTATTTTAATGCCACTAGTGTGTGTCTAAAGTACTTATTATACATTATGAACCCCATTTCAATTTGGGTTGAAATTTGGAAAGAGTCTGAGTGTTTAAAAGTGGGTTGGTCGAAACCGTACATTGGAAGAACATGAAATATTACATATGCCTTTAAGAAAAATAACCAAAACAAGTGTTTAGGTTCTTTGAGTAGGTATTTGCTTGTAAATCCAACATGATCACATAGGAGAAAATGAATAGTTGGATTGTGGTTCATGCTACCAACATTATGTGATGATATCCTTTTGATTATGTTTTCTGTATATTAAAAATTACTGTTGCTTACTTTTTCTTCACAAATAGGCTTCACTTGATCAATCCCAGCCTTTCGAAAGAAATGGTGCTATTGCCTTACTTCTTGGTGCCTTTTACTTGCTCAGTAAGTATGCTACACACTGTACCTGGGTCACATCAGAGGCATACTCGTCTCCCTCAATTGTCTTGGCAGCTAGGGGTGCCCATGGCAACAGGGTCATCTTTGATGATTATCGTGAGGCATACTTTTGGCTGCGGAAGAATACTCCTCCAGATGCTAAGGTGATGTCATGGTGGGATTATGGATACCAGATAACTGCTATGGGAAACAGAACTGTTATAGTTGATAATAACACCTGGAACAATACACACATTGCTACCGTTGGACGTGCAATGTCATCATATGAAAATGAGGCATATGAAATTATGAGGTCACTTGATGTGGATTATGTATTAGTTGTCTTTGGAGGGGTTACCGGCTATTCTTCCGATGATATTAACAAGTAAGGCCAATTTGGAAACACCCTGCACACTTTGGATGATTTCTTGAAGCAAGTGATGTGTTTGTGTGTGCGCCTGCGTGCATGTGTCCATTTTTTTTTGTAAATTTGACTAGATCATAGAAGATGCATAATTAGTCCGTCGGCTTTTGTGGTAAGCAAGTCACACAATGCCCCAGCAGCCCCATTTTTTTGGCCTTTTGTTTTTGAGCCAAGTCGTGTTGACTATTAAGAGTGGTTATATTTTATGTGGGTTGTGTATCAACCAATTGTGGCATACTGGTTTGACTCTTTTCACGAAAGTTGAATAATCTTGCAAAAAGTAATCAAATAACTTCTGGACTACTTGGTCTGTCTGTCTCATGAAATAGTTTGCAGCTGTGCATAGCAAATACCATGTTTATGGTTGACATGCTGATCATAACTTTGCATCTTTGCGCTATGCTAATTTGCTAAACAATTTTTGGTTTGTAATTAAGTGGACGCTAGAACTGTGACCTGTTAATCTATTGAGTAGAGAGTACATATAATGCTACGTTGATGCCCTTTTGTTTATATTGGTTCTGTCGTACAAATATATCACTGCTACTTGGTTATAATATTTATATATTCCAGATTTTTGTGGATGGTGAGAATCGGAGGTGGGGTTTTCCCTGTAATAAAAGAACCCGATTATCTTGTTAATGGCGAGTACCGTGTTGACAAAGGGGCCGCTCCCAAGATGTTGAACTGTCTCATGTAAGTTTTGTTGCATTGCTACAATGATACATGCGGTTGTTTGAGTATGAGACCACCCCACTCCCCCATGCGGGGTTGCGGCAAGACCTTCATGGTGGGGTGGGAAAATATTCAGCTAGAATTGTGTGTTGTCAATAACAGCATCAATCCTTTGTGAAATGCTATTTAATAATTTATTCGAACAGGTTATTGTATGTGTATATGTGAGCTCTAGGATGTCTCCATTTCTATGATTAATACTAGCCAATACCCTTCTCGAAATTGTGAGCCTGATACATGACACTCCCTCCAAATTGTGTATCGTGTATTGCTAGTGAGAAATGCATTTGTTTTGTCTTAATGTCAGCTGATAATATGTTACTGAACTATCTATGTATATGATAATATAGCCGTTCCACCTTCAGTCCATAAACTCTCTCTTTTTCTCTCATAGGGCATTATAATTTATAAAAAAAAGGGGTACATGATAGTTTTGTTTTATTTGTTTATTTATGTCTCTTTAATCTCTTTTGGTCTTCAGGTACAAATTGTCTTATTATCGATTTGGAGAGTTGACAACAGAATATGGCAAACCACCTGGGTAAGTTCAAGGTTTATCTTCCATTCAACTGGAAATAGATATGCATTTGTGTTTTAACCAGAAGCGCACGATGCACCAGTTTTAATAATAGCAGGGTTGTTGTGTCACGTGCATGTGAAACAAGGATAACGTAAGTAATCAAAGAGCTACTTTATGAATGAAGTAGATACTAAAATTAATAAAAAGTCAAAACCAAAACATAAAGTAGATGCACATCGCTAGAAGGCAAGGGATAGAGGCTCTGCATATGAAGGCAAGGCATAGAGGCTGCATGCGTTTGGGTTGATTTCTTGTCATGGTACATATATTATTTATGGATACAATTGTAAATCAATAAATTGAGCTTAACTCGTGTAAACTTTACTCGGGTTTGATTCATTTGTTAAGTCATAACTCATCCTTCTCGAAGGGTTAGAAGAAATCTACATGTTAACAATATATGGCAATGGTAATAAGAGATCCATAAGCACTAATACTCAAGCAAACTGTAAACTTCTTGCATCCTCTCGTCCTCAACAGTCAACGTCACCAGGGACAATTGAAATATATTAAAAAAATACTAGTCGACTACACAGTAAATGGTAGGTCATACAGCAAAAAGGTATTGAATCTGGATTTACCTCTGAAAAGTCCCTTGAAGACAATTAAATATTCACATGTTGACTTTCTTGTTTCTATTTCTTCCTCCTAAATGGGTATTATCTCTTGTATACCCCCCTGTGTACTTGGGCTATGCCAATTCGTATTAATATAATTTTACTGTTTACTTATAAAAAAAAAATATTCACACACATGAAACATTTAACCCTTGTGTGCAAGGCTGTGCATCAGTCTCATATCCTATTCGTATTGGTTTCTGCTTAGTGGTTTAGAGGCATTGTTGTACTCTTAAAGTATTTGTTTCGTAATTATTGGTTTTTTTTTTGAAATGGCAGGTATGATCGGGCAAGGGGGGTTGAAATTGGAAACAAGGATATTAAACTTGAATATCTGGAAGAGGCTTTTACAACATCTAACTGGATTGTTCGCATTTACAAAGTTAAACCACCAAATAATAGATGGTAAAGTTCTCTCTCTCTCCCCCCCCCCTCTCCCTCTCTCTCTCTCTCTCTGGGGGACGGTAAAGAAGTAGATGAAACTGTCAGAGTTTGATTCGTGAAATGCAGTGTTAGGGATAGATTATGTAGTTTGCATTTGTAGCATTCAAGGCTCTAAATGTTCGGGACCTTGTTTTCCAAGATTTTGTATTGCCTTTTTACCTATCTATTTTAAACTGTTTATTTGATTGTGGTTGAGGAACAGTTATTTAAATTCGAAATGTAATAGTCTGGCATGGTGCAGCTTACAGTTCCATATGCAATGATTAGTTGTTCAATGAGCTTTGACAAGGAATTACCAATCCTTAGTGGCCCTATGCAGGGAACGATGTTCCATATTTACCTCAGGTCCCCATTGTGCTGCGCTACCATTTTCAGGCAATGTTTCATGGCTAGTTAGGATTGCAACTTCTCTACAAACGCTGGGATTGGATGAATAGATTTAGGCATTCCTCGAATACTCCTTTAGAGTTGTGCAAAATGTTGAGTCTGTGTTAGCTTGATGTGGCCATTTCCTGACCTGTAGTTGATTATTGTCTTATCCTGAAGTAGTGCTATGCAAAACCTCGAGTAGGGTTGTGGAATGATACACATACAGGGATAAGACGTATCTGTTCTCTGAAAAATCCACATTTCTTTGGGATGACAAGAGTAACAGATTTCAAATGACTTTAAACCAAATCGTATGTGCGATGACAAGAGTAACAGATTTCTCCAAAGTAGACAAGACAGTTTTCTTTTTCTTTTTAATGTAAAGTAGTAATTGAATCTGTTTGGCACTTGACACTTTTCTTTGTAGTTGCCCTCGTCAGGAATATTTCCTTTAGGATCCCCTTTTGCCTTATGGAAGATGGGTGAGAGTGGGCCATGCCCTTCTTTTCCAAGTCTTATTATGGTTTTTCTCCTCTAAGATTGACGTCAATTTGTTTAATGGATATTGGTGGCATATTTGTGACTGTTCATTCGGATCAGGTTTGTACCAGTCTGGTTTGGAACCTAAGTAACCGGGTTTTGAAGGTGGTTTTCAGCCCAGGGTGGGTACGGGCAAGATGCGGGTACAAGGTTAAAATCCAGTACTCGCAACTCGGTTTAAAATTTTAATTGGCCAATTAAAAAATTGGTCAAAATCAAAAGAGAACACTTCACCCTTGGTCAATGATTACTCGCTAAGTCTCCCAATTCATGTAAACCTGAATGCATATGGTGGCATCCTCACCATGGCGGGAGAGACTGACTAGAAGAGGAAGACTTAGATTGAGAGAAAGAGAGAGAGGGTTTCTAGGAATGGCATCTCCAACTTCATATTGGTCTTCATTTTTGTCTTCTAAGTTCTAGTCTATTTTGAGGGAGAAAATCGTTAGAAAATCCATATCGGTCTCCATTTTCATCCTCCAAGTTCTCATCTCCTTTATGGGAGAAAGTTGTTAGAAAATTCTTGAGAACCGTGTCACTTTTTGGCAAGACTGGCTGTGGTACTACTAAATCCATATTCTCTCTCTCTCAACATTAAAGTTTACTATTGCGTTGAATGTTGGAGGTTGGGGAACGGTAATGCCTACGTTTGTTTCGTTTTGGTTTGGTCTTGCTTGGTTAAAACATGGGAGAAAGAAAATTAGGATTTGTTCGATAAAAAGGGTAAATTACAGAGTGTATTATTTTCCACACATCTTCAGGTGTACATTTGGTGTAATATATACAGAAGACTAAATGGACGTTTGAATAGTGAGTTGAGATGAAAATTGAATAAAATATTGTTATATATTATTTTTTAATATTATTATTGTTTTGAGATTCGAAAAATTGAATTGTTTATTGTATTTTGTCTAAGAATTTGAAAAAGTTGTAATGATTCAATTATATGAGATTAGATGAAATACCTTTTTATCCAAACTTGGCCTAAGGCTGCGTTTGGAGGTTGAGGTGATCACAGATGATTTGAGTTGATATGTGAATAGTAGTGTTTTATAGGTCCCATTGGGATGTGTTTGAATGTAAATAGAAGATATTTATTTGTATGTATGAAGTAGCTTGAAATGAGCTTAACTTTTTTATGGAAAGTTGAAAAAGTAATAGATCTCATCAATGATTGATTTGAGATGAGTTTAGTTGATTTCAACAACCAAACACATCTTTTGTGGCTTCATTCTTGGCAGCATTGATTGGTGCACTAGTACACCCCCTCAAAGCGAGGAAAATTGGGAGCAACCAAGGGTTTTGTGAGAATGTCAGTTGGTTGATCTTTGTTGAAAATAAATTGAACTTTGAGAGGGCCATGAGTTACTTGTTCATAAACAAAGTGAAAGTCAATAGCTATGTGTTTTGTATGAGCATGACAAACTGGATTAATCGAGTGGTAGATAGCCTCGATATTAACAGAGTGGGAGGTTGGCGAATAATTTTTTTTTTTTTTTTATATAAGTGGTTGGCAAAGAAAAATACCAAGGTCTTTGATGAGACCTTAGAGCCACATTAGCTAGTTGTGGAGTTGGCTAGTACTCAATACTCAGCCTTCATCTTGGAATGGGTAACAATGTGTTGTTTTCGTGAGCTCCATGTTGGAGACAAAGTGATTGAGATAGCCACCAATGAACCGACAATCATATGGACACCCAGCTCAATCCACATCAGAAATGTAACACTCCTTCCCGTAGGTCAGAAATGTCACCTATATACACAGTGTTAATGCCTAGTAAAGAGATTCGACATTATAAAAATACTTCATTTATTGAATCATAAAACTTATCTAGCATGATAGTTTTTCATAATATAAAGTTCAAAAATAAAAAAAATGACAATATACTAGTTCTTTGTGATAATAACACCGATTCAAATGTCTAGGTTTATGTGGAAGTAATACCTATTCAAGGTCTAAGTCTCTGGAAATTAATACTACTCCTGGCACAATCATTATTTGGGACATTAAAAACATAAAAATAGAGAAACAAATTAATCGAAGACTCAGTAATAACACATTGTATTGTAAACTTAACTTATCTGCCATAAGTTAGGGTTTCAATAAAATTGGGGTGTCCCCTTAAATTAAAAAAAAAAAAAATTGTAAACTTAACTTTGCTTAACATTTGGCTTAATTTTGAAAACTTTCATACATTATCATACATACACATAGCATATAGATCATTCACTAGTAACATAGGCGGAATTAAACTTAATCATGGCATTACATGTAGCTTGGATGCATGAATGACGGACTCCACATTTCATATTGTACATGACTTGTTCACCTTGTCTTTCACTTAGTGGCATCATGGTCTAATTGCTATTGACTGCATGAATCATAACATAACATATGGTGAACCATGCTTAGATCCATGGCACCTACATCATAACATACATATGGTGAATCACACTTAGGTCCGTGTCACTGCATAATCATAACATAAGATTTGGTGGTACACGCTTAAGTCTATATCACCGCATACATCATAGCAAATGGTGGACCATGCTTATGTTCATGGCTTGTACATCCATCCATAACAAAAGGCCAATCTTAAATCTGACTAATCATTTACATGAATTCTTACTATCTTATCTTATCATATCATGATTCATGTGACATGTTGATGAACTTTCATGACGTGTCATACTCATATGCACGACACAACACTTTTTTTTTTTTTGTAAGTAAGATCAAAATTTTCTTGGTACGAATGAAGTAGGCGAAGCCCGTGTAAGGCATAGCACTTAACATAACATACTGACATGAGCATTAAATAACATAACTTACATGAGCATTACGTGACATAACTTAACATGAGCATTACGTGACATAGAATAATTTAGGCATTACATAGCAATCATAACATAAGTGTTACATAGCATGACATAACATAAGCCTTACATAGCATCCATTCTAACAAACAAACAATCAGCATGATATACATAATTTCATTTACAAGCATATCGTCACAATTCATCTAGGTATTGTGAAAAAGGGCTAACTTGGAATTGGGTGTACATAACTTAGGTAATCATTTTTTTAATGCATAAAAGAATAGTTACAACACATAAAAGTTATGATCATGCTACTTATCTGGTTGCATTGTTTTTTGAATTCTACTTCATAGCTTTCACCTATATGAGATACTAAGAGTATTGGCATTGGACTCATCAAATGAGTCTAATCTCTAAAATTGGATGATTTTTGCTTTAAAATCCTGGCATTGGATTCACCATATATCCAAATCTTAAGTTTTTAGCTACACAACATCTTCATGCATCTTCATGCATCTTCATGTATATCAAACATAAGGTTTCTAGAAAAATGTGTTGTAATATCCTATGTAATTAAATACATATTATGGAAATTAATCTAATAAAATATTCAGTTACATCCTAAAATTACTAAGGACTGATATCATATCTAATCTTTCAAATATAATTTAATAAGCAATATTTTCTTTTAAACCTATAAAAATAACGATGGGAACATTCGATTCATAAAAATAGACTTAATAATACTTAATATTAAAATTCTAGTATCTATTACTATTGGGAGGGATATTTTCCATTCGACACATCTTAGTTGGACCTAAGCCAAACAATGGGGCTTGTTCCAGCCTGGGTATCACCCTTCTGCGGCCCCAGAGTCGGCAAAGGGGCCTAGCCCTCAAAGTTGCATAAGTTGAAGGAGGGTGCGCAATGCTGGAAACTAGACAAAGAAGAACAGATGGGACATGCTGACTTTCACAACCCCTGTTACACCTAGCATAAAAGGACTTACTTCAGCAGGTGAATGGAGGACGCAGACAACCCTCCATTCTTTGACGAAGGGAATCAGAAATGACCATGCTACTTATCCACAATCGGGACATATCCTAGAAGCCATACCGCATTAAAAGTTTTGTCTTAGGAGTCACACTGCACCGATAGCCCTACCTCAGAACACCATGTCGCATTAAATATCCAGACTAGAATAGATATAGGTGGGATGACCAAATCCTGACATTGAGTACATAATGTTCCCTCCGAACCTCGTATCAAAGCTATATCCCAGGTACAAAGACGTCTCTCTGAATGATATTATGAAAGAAGCCATCACTCTAAATACGCGAGACTAACTTAGGTATCGGAGGTTCCTAGGAGCACCCCAAGCCCACCTTCTTCCTTGTGTTTGCAGGTGAAGATCCCGGCTCGAGTTGCTAGAACCTCGTTCAGGCATACAAAACACGACGTCAACGGTGACGCCATCTGTGGTTCATCTTATAGAAATTTGGGTTGCCTCCCAAAAAGCGCTTAGTTATAGTCTTTAGCTTGACGTTTCCTTCTTTGAATCATCGATCAAGCAAATCAATGGAGACTTTTTACTTGTTGAAATCTCCTTCGAAGTAGGGCTTTAGACGTTGACCATTAACTTTGAATGTGCCTTTTGAGTCGTTAGAAACCTCAATGGCACCATACGGGAAAACTCTTGTTACCGTGAATGGTCCGGATCATTGGGATCGAGATTTTCTGGGGAAGAGGCGAAGCCTGGAATTATAAAGTAGAACTCTTTGGCCAACTTCAAAGTTTCTCTTGAGAATGTGTCTATCATGCCATCTCTTGGTTCTCTCCTTGTATGTGAGAGCATTCTCATAGGATGCATACCAAAACTCATCCATCTCTTTGAGTTGTAATATCCTCTTCTCACCTGTTGCCTCCATGTCAAAATTAAGAGTCTTGACAGACCAATAAGCTTTGAGTCCCAACTCCACTGGTAAGTGACATGCCTTCCCGAAAACTAGACGACAGGGCAATATACCAATTGGAGTTTTGAAGGCTGTTTGGTCTGCCCATAGTGCATCGTCTAATTTTTTGGACCAATCTTTCCTTGAGTCGCTCACAGCTTTCTCCAATATTCATTTCAGCTCTTGGTTGGAAATCTCTACTTGTCCACTAATTTGAGGATATGTGATGACCTGAGCTTGTCCAAGCATGGCCCATAAAATTTATTCTTAGTTGCCATAGCATTTTAAGAGCTTTAGTTGTTTTTGGAAGGCTTTGGAGTTTTTGATTTAGCAATTTGAGCCCAGGAGGGGAGTAGACCTAGAAAGCCTTGTGATTTTCGGCCCTAGTTAGAAACCCAGGCCCAATGGCTTTAGGTCCATGACCCAAATCCTAGTCACTAGTGCCATGTGTCATACATGTATTGCACTATGAGTCTGGACTTGATAGTGGGTTAAGGGGGAGAGAGAAGTGTAGGGAAAACACCAGGAGGTGGCTTGCACGCCTACCCTAGAGAATTTGCCACTTGTCAACATGCTAAAAACCTTCTAGAAGAATCAAGAGACAAAATGGACCTAACAAGACTAAGGGATTTTCGGCCAACCCATTTTCCCACATGCCTAGGCCATTGTTTTGGCCTAATTTCGAGTTCCAAGGTATATTTTCTTGGAAAGGGAAGCCTAGGAGTAAGGTTGAGTTATTATGAAATCTCTGTTTATAACGTATTAATCACGATGTACGGTTCGTTGATGGTGCGGTAACTAGCAGGAACACGCAGTGCAAAGGGGATCCATGTTGTGTCCACCCTTTGAACAAGAATAAGAGCTCATATGTTATGGATCACTTGATGAAAATCTCATGATATGATAAGGGTCACTCGATGAAAATCTTGTGACATATTCTGACAAGGCAAGTTTTGATTAAGATCAACATGAAAAAGAAAGTCAAAGAAGTTTTTTGAAAACGTTAAAGTCTCTGTTACAACTCTTTTGAAAATGGTCAAGTGCATAAGTCAAGTTCTGGTCAAGTTATATATCAAGTACATGTCCATGCACGCATTTCATGATATACCTCTTGTATGCTTGTGTTAACTGTGGTATGTTGTGTGATTACTTGCTGAGATTTCTTGAAATTTCATTGTGGTAGTTTCCACTACCATTCTCCAACTAGAATTGTAGAAGTTGTTACAAGAGTAGAAGACAACACCCATGGCCAAGACGAAGAGAACGGCACCTCCTCCGGAGAGGATCATGTCGAAGATGGTTATGAGTCAGCCTGAGCCCTCCATCCTAGAGCGATTTGAGGCTATCGATCGGAAGATCATCGGAATACTTGAATTCATTGCAAAATTCAAACTGCGTAACAATCAGGATAAAGACAGGGCCTTAGAGAAGCACGTGAAGCCCGAGCCTTCTTGAAGAGAACGGGAACCTAAGTTATTTTGTGAAAGAGAGAGAGAGAGAGAGAGAGAGCTCATGGTTTAGATCTCAACTTTTGAGGAACAATGTTTTGAGGAGGTCCCTTGTTTTGGGAGATTAAAATTATACTCTATGCTTTTGGGGTGCTATATCTTTATTATACATGCTTATGGTTTGGACAATGTTGGGGTATTTTGTTAGAAATAGTGTCACGTGCTTTGCAATTTCTCTTCGCATTGCTTAGATAATCCAACCTTTACTATTTTTTGCTGCTATATTATTACATACTGCTAGTGTACTTAGGTGCATATCATTTTATCTGTCATGTATGAGGGGTATGTAGCCTTGTGTTACATGTCCTGGCATTTCAGTCACCGTCCAATCCCAAGAGGGGGCTGAGGGCACCACAGGATGGTACGAAGTGGCAACCTTGTGTTTAACACCATATTCACTCAAGAGTGCCTCAAATTGCCAGTTGCAAAAATATTTTCCCCTTTCACTAAATATTGCTCTTGGAGTTCCAAACCGAGTGAATATATGCTTTCTCAAAAAATTCATCACAACTTTAGAATCATTTGTAAGGATGGCCACGACCTCTACCTATTTGGAAACATAATCTACAGCTACTAAAATATATTGATTAGAGAAAGGAGGGAATGATCCCATGAAATCTATACCCCAAATATCAAATAGCTCAACAAGAAGTATATTATTTAATGACATTTCATTTTTTCAGGAAATATTACCACTCATTTGACATTTATCACAAGAGAAAACAAAAGCATAAGTATCTTTAAAAATGGTGGGCCCATAAAAACCTTATTGGAGCACTTTAGCTACCATTTTGTTCACTCCATGGTGCTCGCCAACCTCTAATGAATGGCAATGTCTTAGGATCAACTTTACCTCTTCCTTGGGTACACATCTCCTAATCACTTGATCACTACAATACTTGTAGAGAAAAGGTTCCTCCCAATAATAGTGCTTGACCTCCGTAAAGAATTTCTTCCTTTGTTGGTATGTAAAATCCTGATTGATCACATTGCTTATCAAGTAGTTTACATAATCTGTGTACCAAGGAACTTGTGTTAGAGATAAAACAAAGAGTTGTTCATCCAGGAATACCTCATTTATTGGAGAAAGTGGGTCTGCCTCTTCGGTTGTGTGCTCAAGTCTAGAGAGATGATCAGCTACTTGATTCTCGGTTCCATTTTTGTCTTTCCAAATCGAATTCTTGTAGGAGTAAAATCCACCTACGTAACCTAAGTTTAGCTTCCTTTTTAGCTAACAAGTATTTAAGAGCAGAATGATTAATGTAAACAATTACTTTTGACCCAATTAAATATGATCTAAAATTATCAAAAGCAAAGACCATTCATTTTTCGTAGTAGCATAATTTAATTGGGCATCCATCAAAGTATGACTTGCATAGTAGATAACATGGAGAACCTTGTTCTTCCTTTGTCCAAGCATAGCTCCTATTGCATAATCACTTGCATCACACATCAGTTCAAATGGAAGTGCCCAATTTGGTGCACATATTATTGGGGTTGAACTTAGCTTCTTCTTCAAAAGTGAAAATGCCTGCAAACAATTATTGGAAAAGTTAAATGGAGTATCGTTAACCAAAAGAGAACAAAGAGGTTTAGAAATGTTAGAAAAATCTTGAATAAAATGACGTTAAAACCCGCATGTCCCAAGAAACTTCTCACGCCTTGATTGTGCTAGGTGGATGTAATTTTTTGATGACCTCTACTTTGACTCAATCTACCTCAATGTCCTTGGAAGAAACTTTATGCCCAAGTACTATTTCTTTCTATACCATAAAATGACATTTTTTCCAATTAAGAACAAGGTTAGTTTCTTCACATCTTTGTAGAACTAAAGATAAATTATTTATACAATTATCAAATGGAGAACCAAAGACAAAAAAATCATTCATAAAATTTCAATAAACCTTTCCACCATATCCAAAAAAATTGCCATCATGTATCGTTGAAATGTGGCTGGAGCATTGCACAAACCAAATGGCATCTTCGGTAGGCAAATGTTCCATACAGGCAAGTGAAAGTGGTCTTTTCTTGATCTTCCGATGATTGTACCTAAGTATCCATCTAGAAAACAATAATAAGCATGACTGGCTAGCCGTTCCAACATTTGATCAATGAAAGGGAGTGGAAAGTGATCTTTTCGTGTGGCATCATTGAGCTTGCGGTAGTCTATGCACACTCTCCAACCCATGACCATTTTTGTTGGGATGAGTTCATTATTTTCATTCTCTACCACCATCACTCCTCCCTTCTTGGGCACTACTTGCATTGGACTTAATCATGAGCTATCAGAAATTGGGTAAATAATTCCGGCATCCAATAATTTGAGAACTTTTTTTTACAACTTCTTGCAAGTTTGGATTAAGTCTCCTTTGTGGCTGCACCATAGGCTTATAATTCTCTTCCATTAAAATCTTGTATATGCAAAGCAAAGGGTTTATTCCCTTAATGTCGGCTATAGTCCATCCCAAAGCTTGCTTGTGAGCTGTCAAAACTCGAAGTAACTTCTCTTCAGCAAGACCTATCAAAGATGAAGAAATTATTATGGGTAAAGAAGAATCATGTAAATAAGCATATTTAAGATGAGAAGGAAGGGGTTTGAGTTTTAAAGAAGGGGCCTCAATGATGGATGGCTTTTGTGGAGTAGTGCTTCTACCCAATGTTATGTTTTCCAGCTTCCCTTGAGGCAAGTAAGGCTGAGATGTTTCCAAGTAGCGTGCACATTGCTTATCTTGGGATTCTCAGAATCGGTAGTGCCGGATTGAACAAGACATGCCTCAAGTGGTTCCTTAGGATAACTCTCTTCAAAAATTTCTACCACAAGTTCATCAATCACATCTATATTGAAGCATGTATCGGTTTTTTACGGATATTTCATTGCTTCAAATACATTAAATGTAACTTGTTCATCTTGCACTAGTAGTATTAGTTTCCCTTGTTGCACATCTACGAGAGTTCTTCTCGTGGCTAAGAACGGTCGACCAAGAATAAGTGGGGTTCTCGATCTCCTCCATATCTAAAACAATAAAATCTACTGGGAAAATAAACTTGTCAACTTTAACAAGAACATCCTCTACTATGTCTCTTGGTCATTTAATGGATCGGTTTGCCAATTGAAGTGAAATGGTAGTGGCATTGACCTCTCCTAGCCCCAATTGCCTGAAAATAGAAAAGGGCATCAGATTTATGCTAACACCTAAATCACACAAAACTTTTTCGAAATAAGAGTTTCCAATGGTGCAAGGAATCGTAAAACTCCCTGGATCTTAAGATTTGGTGGAAACTTATTTTGCAAAATGGCGGTGCACTCTTCGGCCAATATCACGATCTCATACTCTCCTAATTTTCTCTTGTTTGATAGAATCTCTTTTATGAACTTCACATAGCTAGGCATTTGTTCAAGGCATCTGCAAAAGGAATGTTATATGTAACTTTTTAAAAAATCAAGAAAC